>JAODUO010000594.1:0-12500 GCA_025642075.2 Ridgeia piscesae
ATATATTTAGATTATTTTTGATTATATTGAAATTCTAACACGCTGCCGCTTTCATGTATACATTTGTTCTGCATCTGTTGGTGTCGCAAGACTAAATCAGCTTAGTAAAACTGTGGCGGATCGTTAAGCTTTTTTCAATTTACTTAGGATATATTATATATATATATATATATATATATATATATATATATATATATAATTTTGTAACAAAAAGCGAGTGACGAGCTGCACTGTACAAGCTGCGAACAATTTATTATAGATGGCACAAATCACTTTTACCAACATAAAATATCTCGTAATACATGGGCAAGGCGTAACGCGACGGTACCTATTCCTTTTTACGTGGCGACTAACAAGGGTGTACACGATACACCGCCCACACCACGGCTCCATGCGACGCCTAACTGCCTCTGGTGACGTCACGTAGACCGATAGCATTGAGGGCGGACGGGAGAAAGTCTCCGTCGCCCGCCTAGCTTTCCTTATGACTGAGCGAGTCTATTGGCGGCGTGTCACCGCGCCGAGACTCCGCACGCACGGCAAACTTTCCCTGGCGACGGTCGCGTTCTCAACAAACACGTCCATCCGTCACCGCGTGTCAGCGGCTACCTGCAGCAGGGCGCCGCGCCAGGCCTCGCCACCTGGCCGGCCACAGCAGCAGGCCCGCGTTGTTCGTCAAAAGACACTTGACACATGGGCATACGTGTAGGTTTCAATCACTTCTGCTCTGATGCAATAATTTAGATATGCTATTAGAGGGCATTTTACATACATGCATGCATGCAAGCGTGCATACGTACGAACATACATACATACATACATACATACATACATACATACATACATACATACATACATACATACATACATACATACGTACGTACGTACGTACGTACTACGTACGTACGTACGTACGCACGCACGCACGCACGCACGCACGCACGCACGCACGCACGCACGCACGCACGCACGCACGCACGTACGTACGTACGTACACGTACGGACTACGTACTACGGACTACACTATCCTACTACGGACGTACATACATACATACATACATACATACATACATACATACATACATACATACATACATACATACATACATACATACATACATACATACATACATACATACATACATACATACATACATACATACATACATACATACATACCTACCTACCTACCTACCTACCTACCTACCTACCTACCTACCTACCTACCTACTACATACATACATACATACATACATACATACATACATACATACATACATACATACATACATACATACATACATACATACATACATACATACATACATACATACATACATACATACATACATACATACATACATACATACATACATACATACATACACATCTGCCTATCTTGCGCTGTCCTTTGTCAGATGTATGTATGTATGTATGTATGTATGTATGTATGTATGTATGTATGTATGTATGTATGTATGTATGTATGTATGTATGTATGTATGTATGTATGTATGTATGTATGTATGTATGTATGTATGTATGTATGTATGTATGTATGTATGTATGTATGTATGTATGTATGTATGTATGTATGTATGTATGTATGTATGTATGTATGTATGTATGTATGTATGTATGTATGTATGTATGTATGTGCATGTATGCACGTATGCATGTATGCGTGTATGCATGCAATTTTACGAACGGGTGTAAGTGAATATATAGGTATGGCTATGTATGTAAGCATCTAAAATATTCTCACGATTCGTAGATAAGTCGTTTACAGTGGTGCGCGGATAAACCGTAGACAGCGCCCAGTGTGTAGACAACCACAGGTGTGCAGAAGCTTCTATTAGATATAAGGATTGTACCTGAATAAAAAATAATTCAATGACACATAAAATGTGGTTACGTGTGAATGAGTTAAATTGTCAAACAGCATGTGATTTACAACGCCTTGGTTTCCGTCACACAAAAAACGGTGGAATTTAGCGGTGGGGACATCCAGACCACGTCAAGTTGCAATACAGTAGGTTGTAGCGATTTAGAAAAGTATATATATATATATATATATATATATATATATATATATATAAAATATATATTAGAGAGAGAGAGAGAGAGAGGAGAGAGGAGAGAGAGAGAGAGGAGAGAGAGAGAGAGAGAGAGAGAGAGAGAGAGAGAGAGAGAGAGAGAGAGAGAGAGAGAGAGAGAGAGAGAGAGAGAGAGAGAGAGAGAGAGAGAGAGAGAGAGAGAGAGAGAGAGAGAGAGAGAGAGAGAGAGAGAGAGAGAGAGAGAGAGAGAGAGAGAGAGAGAGAGAGAGAGAGAGAGAGAGAGAGAGAGAGAGAGAGAGAGAGAGAGAGAGAGAGAGAGAGAGAGAGAGAGAGAGAGAGAGAGAGAGAGAGAGAGAGAGAGAGAGAGAGAGAGAGAAGAGAGAGAGAGAGAGAGAGAGAGAGAGAGAGAGCAGAGAGAGAGAGAGAGAGAGAGAGAGAGAGAGAGAGAGAGAGAGAGAGAGAGAGAGAGAGAGGAGAGAGAGAGAGAGAGAGAGAGAGAGAGAGAGTAGAGAGAGAGAGAGAGAGAGAGAGAGGGGGGGGGGGGGGGGGGGAAAAAAAAAAAAATCACTGGGGGTCCATAAAAATATTTCTCTGTTGTTTTCTTCGGCCGTATTTGTCTCAAGTGCCGGAGACGGCGGCTGTTGCGTAGATGTGTATATTACATGAAGGAGCGAGTCGTTGTTGACGTTCCCTTTGCTTTGTAGTGGCAAATGACAGGATATTGGTGCTGATTTTGACTCATCTTGTACTTTATCATTGGCCGCGTCATGCCATAATCGGTGACGGGTGGTCCTCCTGCCCTAGGGCAGTCCCTTGGGCAGGTGCGGCATGACTTTAATATGAAGATGACCCTCGTAGGTGGGTTGACCGCAGTATTGGTGTCCCGTGTCTTTAATTGGGGACGTAAAACATCACCGAGGACACCATGTATCGCGGCAGTGACCACCCCCAGTGTCAGCAGAGGTTGGCTGAACAAGGAGCGACGAGTTGAAGGTCCAGGAACAACGTTACAACGTGTGTGGATGGATCCTTAGTCTCGGCGAAAGTCTCCGTTCTCCTGGTCCTCTCGCGTCTCTCCTCCCTCCTTTCTCGTCGCTACTTCATCATCTCTTCTCGCTCCTATTGCATCTCTCATCTATCCTCTCTCCTATCTCCCCTCGCTCTTCGCTACTCACTCTTCAATGCTCTCTGCTCTCTCCCTTCACCTCTCTCACTTCACCTCTCTCACATTTATGTCCTCTTTGTGCACATCTACACTCCCCTGTCTCAGGGTCGTCGTATCTATCGGACACGTTTCCTGTCGAGCATCCACGTCTGATTGTGTACCCGACATGGACGCCGTGACATTACTGAAGAAGACATCAGCCGTTCTGTGGCCCATACTGTCTGCGTCCCGGCGCGGTAAGGACCCCTCAAATCGTGACCGCCATTCTCCGATAATTACTTGACTTTCTACGCCGTGAATGAGTCGCTTCAAGAAGCCTTTAATCAACGCGTAACAATTTCATTGAGTGCCATTGATAGCACCAGGGACAATTACTGCCCACCGACCGCCTGCCATTCACACCCACACCTGTCCAGGCGATAAACAGCGGTCGCACCTGAATCACTGAATGGACATTTCCTCGACGACGTTCGTCTGTCGCTACTACATCATTTTAGTCAGCGAAGTCACTACCGACAATGGTGATTTATTTACCCTGCGGACGACTCCACTCGCGGGCCGTTGACTGTTCGCCTTATTAGGAGTGGCGTGAACAGTGTATACATACGCGCTATATGTGGTTCTACGAAAGATTAGCGTGTCCAGTCACGAAGTGTATTATCCGCTGGCGGAACCAGATACTGTACACACGCAGTAGACTGCTCCACTGTCATGATAATTTTTCATTTACTCTGTAGGAATGTCATTTTGTGGAGCACGCACGCTCTGATTTATATTAGTTGAAACCCGTCTAAGCAAACAGCCAACTGGAAGCAGTTCATCAATAACATTCCGGGTAACAAAGCAATTATCACGAAATACAATGACGTAGTGACAATTATTCGATGCAGGAATCACTAATCGCCGTAAGACCGAACCAAGTGTTATCGCCAATGTGGCATTTTGTCATATTATGAGTCAATATATCATGTGGTCGCGACAAAATCTGACAGCAATCATTTATTTATCTTGGTAAAATGTTGCAATGCAAGGATACGCGAGCCAAGTGTCTGCATTTTCTCTGTACAAAGTAGTTATCTTTGCAAATGTTTGTCAGGTAGATTAATCAGCTTAAAAGTCACGTTAAATACAGTTTAAGTCATTAACAAACCATGGTGTATCTATTTGTGTTGAGGTTCGGATGCGAACTAATAATATTTAGCAGGTAACACAAACGACCACACCACAATCGTCCCAGTACTAAACTGTAAAGAAACATGTAGTAAATGATGGACTGTATAAACGGGAAAGTATATGAATAATCTTTCAACAAAAACACGAAAGGTATCATTTTCTTTTAAATTTACAGTCATCATTGAGAAATTGTATTAATCACAATCACGAGGTCAGATTTGTTTAAACTCTGTACCGCTATGAGAGATTTATAAAATATATGATAGTGATCTATAAAACACACAACTGTATATTGTAATAATGTATATAACACATGCTTCGTCATATATTGTCGAAGATATATATATATATATATATATATGATATATTATACATACACATATATATATATACATATTATATATATATATATATATATATATTTATTACTGCGAACAGATGTTAATATAACGGTAATAACACAATATGTTACCTCTGCTATGTATGATGTCTGTATCTTGGACAGGCGTTTTGTGGCAAACCACGTTCAAGAATACCCACAACTAATATGTGATAGTTGATAAAACAAAAACATATGAACCCTAGTACAAAAAGCGTGTGAATAATTGGTGAACTTTCAAATTATTTTTATTTTGTAAACTGTATGTTCACAGTTGTCACAATTACACAGAAACGTTTAAACGTACCATGTAATATATAATAATGTAACGCTATATACGTATTGTCCATTATTGTTATGCGTATAATAAAGGCAATTTGACTTTTATTAACCAAATTGTGTCATGCATTAAAATACTGCATCATTTACGCAGCATTAAAACAATTGTGTGTGGTTGAATTTATCGGTTCATAAATTAATTGTCAAAACCATATAATTAGTTTTAACTGTACGAGTCATTCTGTCTTGATATGTTTTTCGATAACAACGTCGATCTAGTGAATCTCAAACAGGTCTCTTCTGTCTGGTAGCGCATTTTGGGAATGCCACATGTACACTTTTCATGTTGTAATGACGAACTGTGTTTAAATTAAAATTATTGCAAGAGTGTGGCGTAAGTACCCTAAATATTTATGAAAACGAAATAATAATAATGAAATGAGGGTGTTTTTCATATAAACTTGGTCAACGACAGAATTACTTCTAATAATTTAAGCTCAAAATAAAACTGACGAAAAGAAGACCACGAGTCTCTCTGAAGTCGACAATATTTGTAATACAAATAAAAAATGAAAGAAATATCAAGAAACTCTTGATATTTGTCTGAATATGTAACAAGTCCACCACAAGTCCAACACAAGTCCACTACAAGTCCACCACTCCTCGCACTCTTCTTCGGCAGACTGACGTATCGTGATAGATAAATATGTTTCTTGATATATATATATATATATATATATATATATAAATATATATATATATATAATTTATATACACGATTCAACTCACATAACACATGATATATTTATTTTGAGCTGTTAGTTGTCTTAGTGAGGAATGGACTATGAGTTAAATAGATAATGTATGATACAATATATTTATAGATGATATATATATATATATATATACATATATATATATATATATATATATATATATATATATATATATATATATATATATATATATATATATATATATATATGAATCGTCTACCGAGACTAGTCGATGCTAGAACCTAGAGCCATTGTTCATAGTCATGTGATTGAGTACATAGGGACTCCTGCGACGACAGACAGATGCCCTTTCGTGGGACAGTCCCATCGACTTTCTTACACAAATATTGATAGTTCTCGGCCAGTTTTGCCACTACAAATTGCCCACTTGCTTTGCCAGCGAGATCCGTCAATATACCATCGCCCAATCGCACCTGAAGCCACCCCTATTACTGACGACGCTTAGCGGCTACGCATCAAGGCATAATGCGCCATTCCGTAATTTCGTCGCGGGCTTTTGTCACTCAGCAATAAACGCACTGCGCCCTATTTGCTCGCCACGTTATTACGCCCGAGATTAGCTACTTCGGCAGCGACTACGAAATTAAACTCCCCCTCCTTTGAAGTTGACTCCACTGTCGTTCACAAACAGGCCTATAAGTTAATCTCTTGACAACTATGAACCTGCCTGGCCACTTCGGCTGCCAGGACAACGTCGGAGCGACGGCAGGAATGTCGGCTCGGCTCTATAGAAGCCTCGTACGACAGAGTCAACAATCGTAGCGCCGGAGTCGGTCAGGTCCCAACGTGACAGAGGCGGCAATGTCTTGACCTGGCGCTCTTCAGCAGACAATGTCGCCAACTCCATTCGCGACGAGCGCTATTGACTACAGTCGACCGAAAAGCGAAGAAAGAGCACCAAATAAATCGCGTTAATTTACTGGAACTAAAACTCGCAGTTGCTATATCGACGGCCCGCGCGTAAATCAAAGATGCACAGATACTGAACAACTGTGTAAAGTAAAGGTGTGTGCCATTTTCGTCACAACACAGTTTAGTCAAATACTTCCCATAATGTAGAAGTAAATACAACTGCGCATATATATGTTTTACCACAAACTGTGCATACTATATATATATATATATATATATATATATATATATATATATATATATATATATATATATATTATATATATAATACATATTATTATATGATATATATTATATATATATATATATCATATAATAATATGATATTATATATATATATATATATATATATACAGTGTATATATATATACAGTGTATATATACATATACAGTGTATATATATATATATATATATATATATATATATATGACGATTAATTTGTTTTCACTTACAAAATGACCTAGTATTTCTAATATCTTATATATATATATATATATATATATATATATATATATATATATATATATATATATATATATATATATATATAATATATATATATTGGTTAACCTTTTAAATATTGTAGGGATTTTCACGGTCCGACTTCACTTATTAATGAATGCGGTCGTAAATAAACAACTCCGACCAGTCTTCCGCGTCGCTGCTTCCAGTCACTGGACGTAGCTAATTAAATCGCTAATAGTTTGTAGCACTAAAGCGTTTAATTAGAAAGCGGAGTGTCACGTCGTCTAATTGTGTTCACAGCCAGGTGTGAACAAACTAGTGTATCCCGACTGAATAGTTCCGACTGTGTTTACTAACTGGAAGGAGTACGGTGAATTCCCACGGTATTAATTCGAATCTTCCTGGTTTTTGATTAACTATCACCACGGAAATAGAATCATTACTGGAATCGTGTTAACTTTTTTCCCCAATCCTAATTATGTTTTACTCATAAGGTTTCGCATCGAACTTATTTCTACTTAATGTCATGTGGTGTTTATTGTGGTGATTATATAATTACATGACTGTTACTGGTTTTTCTCTTTTTATTTATGTTAACGTTAGTACGGCAATTTCAATTATTTTATCAATCAGTGTTTCATGCTAAAGTATAACATTCTAAATCAACTATTAGTGTTAACAATCGATATCTTTCTGCCTCTCGCTACCACAGAGTATCTAAGAACATAATTATAGAAAAATACACGAGTAAGTACTTGCGCATATCCACTCGCGTGTCAAATCGTTACACAGCACTTTATAACCGATATAAAGTCGTCACGTCGTAAATATTTCCAAATCATAAACGCATCAGCTGACACTCGTAAAGTCCCTTGCAAGTAATGATGACGCCGTAAGTGGCGGAACAGATCAAAGGAACTCATCATGCTATCTACTCGGCCGAGTTATTGCGATAAGATAGTCACTAGTCATGGGTTTGTAGAGTTGTGCTTTTACACAGTTACGGCAACACACGGAGATTACCTCTGAACAACACCGCCCTAAAGGACACATGAACGCACAGCGCAATGTACACATTAGTAGATCTATACGAGTAGACGCTACTGACGTCAGTAGTTACTGGAGTCTTTTGCGTATTCACACTAAATTTAACAACATTTTGAACTAGAGATATATATGTATATATATATATATATATATATATATATATATATATATATATATATATATATATATATATATATATATAACACATACATACATATTACATTATGCACAATAGCATACTGTGTCACATTAGCTTGTTTGCCCACACACCACAACACTTGCTGCCACTAAAGCATGCATGCACGCATGCACATGCACACGCATGCACAGCATTGCACACACGCACGCCAAAGTTACAACAATTTGTAATTCAAATTAGTGGTATGACCGTCAATTTTGGTTCGTTTTGCGCCAGTAGTGATAACGTGTAGTTAACAGAAGCGTTTTCACACATTTGAACACTTGATCACGAGGGATTAACTGCAGTGGGAAGATTAAATAACTAATCCCCCTAATACTATGTACATTAGCCTTTACGATAACACGTTTGCGAATGTTTCGGCAGACCTGGGAAACCACTTCACTTTTATACCAACGTTATGTGTTATTACGCTATCAATGTTATTATCAGCCATACAACGACCAACTAGTTCAGTGCAAAGAAAACAGTTTGTCTGAAATAACGTTGTTTCTCTCGCAGGTAGTCTGAAGTGGTCATTCGACGGTCTGCGGTGTCCAGTTTGTAAGGCCTCGCTACAACCGGGCGAGGTGGAGGCTCACTTGGCGAAAGAAATGCAGAATCTACGTAACACGTAAGTCGTCAATTATTTGCTATGTGATGGTGGTAGATGTTGGAATGTTTGCCCAACAGTGATTACACAACAACCTCCAAAAGACGTACACATTTCGTTGTATCCGCTTTTTTATTCATGATCTAACGTTTGTTGCTGCTGCCAACCTCACGACAACGGGACAATACATAAATTTCCTGAAAAAATTCACAGCAATCGATCACTGAGCACAAACGACGGAACGAGTGAATAAGGACGGGTATCAAATATACATTTGGCGATACGAAAAACACACGCGATGTCGTGTAATGCAGCGTGCGAGAGGGGAGAGTGGGACAGGCAGAATCACACGGCGAGTGGCGACGGAAAGTGAAGCTTATCGACGGGAATGTCGTACAATCAGTACGAGACGTCAGTTTCTTTGTGTCGTTATTGGCGCACTTCGCACGGCTGACACGTTATTATTACTAAATATTATTGATACACTGCAATATAAATTTAATAAGCGGCTCCGAGTCGTCTCGGCGTTCGCTGACCGGAGAACGACGCACGTCGAGCGGGAATGAGCGATCTTCTCTAGTCGACGACGCGGGCCGCGGGTAACGGACAGTGAAATCGCGTCGTCTACGCGTCGGCAGCGAAACAAAGACGGACAAACGCCATAGCGTTCCGTGTCGTCGACGACTGTCCAGTGGCGAGTGATGGGCCACCTTTGCCACCGTCGCGCATCAATAACAAGCGCAACAGTGACAGTCTTATTGGCTGCTCGCTCCGTCGTCGTCAGTGTGACCGTTCAAGCGGACCCGTCAAACGACACGCGGTGAGTCGGTGACGGTGGCGTTTCATTTACATGAGACATAGAGTCACTTTCAGCAAATGACGACGAAGGAAATGAGGAGATTAAAGATCGACACAGCCGCGTGTTCAGGAGCATCTATCGTTGTCATGCAATATTATTAACTTTGAAGTTACGTAAGCCTCGTAAAAACAGTGCGTCTACAGTGCGGGATACATACGTGCGTAGGATTGGATATTATTGAAACAGTTTGTCTATTTCCAGCATTTTTGAGAAAAACCTAGCCAACGATAATTGCGCTTCTATGAAACGCATAGCAACGACATTAATATAAGACAAACATTATAGTTTAATCGAAATGAACACATTTGATGGAATTAAGAACCCAGACTTGAGTGACAGACGGAAATGGACACGTTCTAATTAATTCGATCGAACAATATACGATGTTACCGTCGATGTGTCCCAGCAAGACGACACGACAATACAAATATCAGATGGTATCAGATCCGTAGGAAGATAAAGCTGATCATGTCAATTTTGACAAAGGCATTACCTGTTCGTATTTCCTGAAAAATATACCTCTGCCAGACAATGTAACATGCATTGTCTGATATGTTGGTTTTATTTAACTGGATGCAATGTCGCACGGCGCATGCATTGTGGTTAGAGTGACGTAACCACACCAAATCAATCCACATTCAGATTTAAGCTTTCAACATACGTTGTACATACATGATATCGAGAGTAATTTTTTAATAGAATTCCGAATATTATTTTTAACAGTTGTAAAAAGCGTGTACTTAAAATTAAATAACTAAATTAATCAACTGGTAATACAAATAAGCAGACAGATAATTGTTATATACATGTAGTTAAGCAAAAAACTAAATGCGTAATAAATGAGTATTAAATTAGCATGGCGACATAAAACTAAATCGAGTAAAGAAATTGCCATGACAAATCAGAATTTAAAATTAGTTAATATCACGAACTAAACTGACAGTTACAAAATATATACAGGTAGTCAAATAAATACGTAAATAACTAAATTAAATAAATAAATTATTGTATGTATCTACTGATACGCATGCACGCACATGCACGCGCACGCACGCACGCACGCATGCACGCACACAGCACGCACGCACACACGCACGCACGCACGCACGCACGCACGCACGCACGCACGCACGCACACACACACACACACACACACACACACACACACACACACACACACACACACTGGGGCCTAAGGTTTTTAATCTGTCCAAATTGACACCAATACAACACAAATCACTGTCAACACTTGGTCTGTCCGAAACGACTCTCCTACTTCCTACTTCCTACTTCCTACTTCCGTCGTTGTGTCGTTTGCTGATGAGTATATTGGAGGTTTCATTCCATAGGTTACAACGAATGATTCCCACGGAAGAACCGAGTGGACATAAGGTAGGTTCTCTAATCAAATTAAACTCTAATTAGCTGTAAACAGTGCTCGACTTAACGACCGGAAATTGTCATTTGATGAGACACATGGGGCCTTCATGTCATGCTGTGTTAAAGTAAACTGCTAGTGTTCACCATATCGCTCTGCGTCGATTCACCAAAACAGAAACATTTCTGTCGAGTTAATTCCTCTGTAGTGTTAACAAGTTTTCCTCCACACTACACCAATTGACTGTGTAGAAATATTGTCACCAGACACGTTATGATGATGTCTGTTTGTGTTTCGTGCATTCAGGAGGAACACGACAGAGACACCCCGAGAGAACACTTGTCTCGCTCCAGATTTGAGGTATGATTATGCTGCAAGACTTCACGGAACACTTATAATGTTTTGTTGTGCCATTGAGCGTGATTTCAGAAGATATTGGCGCAATATGTATGTATGTATGTATGTATGTATGTATGTATGTATGTATGTATGTATGTATGTATGTATGTATGTATGTATGTATGTATGTATGTATGTATGTATGTAGGTATGTAGGTATGTAGGTATGTAGGTATGTAGGTAGGTATGTATGTAGGTAGGTAGGTAGGTAGGTAGGTAGGTAGGTAGGTAGGTAGGTAGGTAGGTAGGTAGGTAGGTAGGTAGGTAGGTAGGTAGGTAGGTAGGTAGGTAGGTAGGTAGGTAGGTAGGTAGGTAGGTAGGTAGGTAGGTAGGTAGGTATGTATGTATGTATTATATATGTTATACTTATTATTATTATTAATAATGTCATAATTATTATTATAATTATTGTTATTATAATTATTACTTTTATATATATATATATATATATTATTATTATATATATATATATATATATATATATATAATATTATATATATATAATGAGTATTTTATTATTGGTATTATGCTACTCCATCCTTTCGTTTGGACAATTACTGAATTTATGGGACGTTGCACGTAGATTTATTTATGTAATATTTATAATAACTCGACTGGTTACACACTCTTAACCGGGCACCTTTTCACCTCGAAATATTCAACAAACCACACGATTAGTGAGTGATTCGTTTAAATACATTTGTTTTATTACAATTAAAGATCGACTAATCGATCTACATACATTATCCTATAACGTGTTAAGCATAATTGTTAACCATAAATTAACTTACAACCAGT
>JAODUO010000594.1:17500-85000 GCA_025642075.2 Ridgeia piscesae
AAAGTTGCGTGATATGTGGAGATGGTTGGAAATAATATATTTCGTGAGTTCTTGATAATCGTCAGGGGTATCCACTGGTAAGTGTATCTAAACGTTCTACGTTTATCAAAGGGTAGTCTGAAGGATACATCGAATATTTAAGGTATCCCTAAACACTTGAATACAGACGACGCTCGTTAAAGAAATATAGACCACAACCAGCGCACTCAGTGTAGATGGCAACTCTACACGTAATGAGACCTTGGGCTTTGGCAGTCATTGATTATTTTGCTTCGACCTCAGTAGTGCGTCGTTTTATACACCGAAACAGGGCTTACCTAAATATTATTATTTTATACTTGAATCGATTATGTTTTTAAAGTGACTACCGATTGTGATATTTATTACTGTAGTGTATATGTTTTGGTTGTATATAATAATTAGTACTGTTTACCAAACGTGCATTACTGCACGTTTTTATGCCAACAATACTTTGATGTCATAGTCAAGAATGCTTCTGTCGTACCCTTTGGAGAGCAGTATTTTACAGAGTAGCAAATTAATGTTATGTTTCCCAATTTGATAGCGACAACACTGAATTGAACAATAAATTCTGATGTCTCTCGGATAATGTAAAGAGTATATACATTTGAAACATTTCGCAATACGTATCGTACCTTGTTCATAGTTAACAAATGTGATTGTCTCCTGCTGCAAATAGATGCTACATTGACGTATTAGCAATTGTAAAAAAGAGCAAATAATAAAGATATGTACAGCGAAAATACAATGAAGAGACAGTTGGTTGTGTCGACAGAAAGAGACTCACTCGTTCTATGGGGCTGGTGAACCGGAGAAAATGTTGTTTGTTGTCTGCACATGGTGATGTCGTTATCATCCTTGGTATAGACTATAGACACACAGATGATGATATACTTATCGTCCATGGCGATTCCACCAGTTACGATATTTATCTCGCCTATGGTGAACCCATTCGTGGTGATATTGTCATCCACGGTGAACTCACCCGTAAGGGTATCGATACCCCCCATGGTAGGGGAGACCAGGGCTAGTTGTAACACGGGTTAAGTTGTAACGGACGGCTTGCAGACAAAACTGCTAATGCAAATTATTCTGTAAGACGACAGCATATTCATTAATAGATTTGAGAATGTCATGTGTCACATGAATCCGTTGACACACCGTTAAGTCGTGCAATTTTTAAGAAAAGGGGTAATATTCTAACATTCCTTTATATCTTAAAGTTAAATGTATGTATAGCCATAATTCATGTTATTCTGCTTTTTCATAGATGGATAATTATAGTTATGAGTATAGAGTTGAAACTCTTAAATAAACCGTTAAACAGGATTTGAAGTACACTTTATGCATTCTCGTGTTTTATGAGCGAGACGGTGTCGGGGCAAGTTGTAACATTCATCTCGGGGTAAATTGTAACACCGTTAGAACATGTCCCACAGTCTTTGTTTTCCTGTGTTACCTTCAAAATTACCTTCAAATAAAAAAAAAACAGAGGATGGCATCGACGATAATCTTTTTCCTCATTATACGAGTGGTTGTAATAATACTAGTAATAAAAATGTTATACAATTCTAGAGGACTTTTAAATATTTAACTGGTCTGTTATAAATAGACCTTGTTCAACGTTCCGTTCATATAGGTATACATATATACGCTACTTTACAATTCCATGTTATACATCATTTTGAAGCGGAAGCGTCGTTTGAACACTCACCGTTTGGTAGTGATCATGTGTGACTTTTATTTTACACCTAATTAATACACAACTCGATAGCGCGCTCACGTATCCAGTATTTGCGAGGGAGGGGGAGGATTTATATAAAGATGTATCGTAGATATACCCAAGCATTGATATTGTATAACGTTTGCGTAGTGGTAAAATTTCGAACAGTTACTACAGTGACACTGTTTGATCATCGCTCCATACATACTCTTCAACTGATAACTCCATGTCATATCTCGTTGTGACGGGGTGATGTTATTTATTCACATTGTGTGTGAATTCTTCATACAAATGAAGAAGATGTAGAGTCATTGTACTGTTGATGGCGTTCTTGGCATACAACAAAATCGAATATTCGTACGTAATTTCACCGTTGCCATTCCATGTAACCGCGCTACTTCCTACCTCCTTTTGACGCGGAGAAAATATGCTTTCCAAGAACATGTGACGAGGCCATTTTGTAAATAAATGAAGTAGATATCCCACCATAGTTCGATTAAGACGTTTTGATGACACGCACATTGTGACTGCATTTATTTGTCACTTGATTCACGCTTGGTAATTCTACAAGAGGACTCTTTGTGATAGGATCAGGATACGTGGGTTTTGAAATGGTTTAACATATATGATGTGTGTAGAGGGCATTAAACCTCCTACGAAAACAGTTTTATATCTGTCCCATATGTGTCACCTATGCGAATCGGACTTCGACTATGTCTAATTTTCAACATATTGACAATAACTGTTAAGTCAGATATAATTTATTTTTACATATGCGACTGTTTCCGTGCACAATAACAAGTTATATTCTACAAGTTATTGTAATTGGAATAATTATGTTGCTGCATACATATAACATTTTAATTTCATTACGAAATTATGTGTCCGTGTGCTTCGATATATGGTTATTGTTAAATATCAAGCTACTCGTATAGTCCGCATTATACATAGCGAGCAATTGCATAAATTGCGTGGTTTTCTATATTGCTACAATTTGCTCCAGTGCTAAAACACATACGTTACAATTTACCTCGGAGGCTTGCACAACGTTTGCTTCGTATCGGTGTAAATTGTAACACTTTAGGACACCTCATATAACTTGTTATACCACAATTATGTATTAAGCCAGGCGTCTAATTATGCACTAATTATCTGCAGGAGATATGTGCGGACACTTTGGCGTGAAAACAGTTTCGATCAGTTAAAAAAACCCACCCGCAATCCTGAAATGGGTTGTTTTTGTTACAACTAGTCCCGGTCTCCCCTATTATCAACAGTGGTTTATCTATCCATGATATTATTGTGGTCTTCCACGGTGAACCAAGTGTCAACATTCCATGGTGTTATAGATAACCATCCGGCTGGAAGTGCGATATTTATATATATATATATATATATATATATATATATATATATATATATATATATATATATATATATATATATATATATATATATATATACAAACAACAAATAATTCTGAGTTAGTTGCATAAAAGCATTATTCAAAATTAATAATTATTCTGAAACGGTGAGCAAAACACTGCATTCCTTGCATATTAAAGTGATGTTTGTAGTGCTGTTTTACTTAGAAACCAGAAGTCTTTCTAATTCTGCAACAACCATTGTGATTCTGTCTGCATCGTCCTATTTGATCTAATATAAGCTTAGACAAAGTTCACTGGCATTTACTTACATGCCAACTTGCGCTGATTTAGGCTGTATGTCTATTTGAGATTTCGACGTGTCTACACACATTGATTGAGACAGATAATCTACTACCGGGGAAAATCGCACACAACCATCTATGTGATATCCTCCAGTCGTCAGACGGGCTCGTGAAATGCGGAGCTTAAGGAACATTATCGGCCATTTCGCGTCAACGCATCAAGACATTCAAGTAACCAGGTTGAAATTGGACTCGGTCGCAAATAAGAATGTTATATTGGTGCTCGTTCTAAGCCGGTTATAGTCGTGTAAACGTCGACGGACTCGTCTCATCGGGGACTCAATACGTCCTAATCTTGTCAGATTTACGAGTCGATGGGTGAAATGCAATTTACCCACGCCTTATGTCGTTTACTCGGGCGGGAGCGAGACGTGTTTGTGTTCTCAAGTCGTCCTAGTTCCGTCCACTCGTCACAACGAGCATGCCACGCTCGAGCTCCACGTGTGTGCAATGTCGTAGGGTAATGTTGAATTATCGATTCCGAATTGTTTTCTTATTTCGAAATATACACAGGAGAGTGTGATGTTTATTACGGGTTTCAAGAGACGTGTATTGTTGGTTTTGCTAAGTTCCTGACACATAAGTTATTCCAGGTTATTAATTGGAAGCTTCTCATTAATGAGTCTAGAAACCGTATGTAATTGTACGATTATATATATATATATATATATATATATATATATATATATATATATATATATATATATATATATATATATATTAAACCGTGTATATATATATATATATATATATATATATATATATATATATATATATATATATATATATATATATCACACGAATACAATATGGCCACGTGATCGAAAAACAGTGTATATAAATATAAATATAAATATAAATATAAATATAAATATAAATATAAATATAAATATATATATATATATATATATATATATATATATATATATATATATATATATATATACACACACGGTTTATTATTACCCCGTATATTATGATCAGTATGTAATTTATATATATTAAATTGCACTTGTATTTACACACATTCAGTGATTATTATGTATGTACACATTGTAAGTACAAGATACTAATTAATTTAATATATATATATATATATATTATATATATATATATATATATATAATATATATATATATATATATATATTATATATAATTGATAATGTAATAACATATGAAATAAGAATGTGGTATACAAAATGTAATTAGATACACTTTATAACACATATATTAAATAATGATAGTTATCAATGTATTACTGATTTTAATGAATACCTTTAATTAATATTAATTGATTAAAATTATTAATGTGTAGATGATAACGTTTCTCTAGTTCAGTTTTGCATAACAACGTCTCAAAAAGTTGTATCTACTATTTTGGATTATTATTATTATTATTATTAAGGTATTATTAAAGAAGTGTTCTAGAATTATGAGAACTCTCATATTATTAACATAATTGCATTAAACACAAATAACATATTAATTAGCGAGGTATTTTAGTATTGACTAGTCCTCTCGTCTTGTCGTCTCTCGTTGTGATGTGGTAAGATTAACTGAGCAATACTAACCTTAACGTGTAAGATAACTATCTACACTACGTGACTGATACGTCTCGTATGCCATGCTTAATTTTACCAGATTGATAATTGTATGGACTCTTTCAACTCAATAGTTAACGGTACAACACAAATAGGAGAATATACCATTTCACAACACAATCTTGTTGACTGACTATACTTCGCATTATTTCCGGAACATGATAAGACAAACATTAATGTAGCCGTCAAAAACATAGTGAGGTCATTTATTATCTACCTACCAATAGATAATGCTAACGAAACGTGATCATACGCCACTGGTCGAATGTTGCTATGTCGCGTTTGGAAAACACGGCGAAAAGACTTCCAAATTATTTAATCTAATTTTATTTCTCCAAAAAACTAGATAAAAGTCCACCCAGCGGTAGATACAACAACCAATTAGTATGCCAAAAAATTAATATAATAAAAAGGAAAAAGAATACATAATACTTCTTATACAAAACTAAGTTAAATAATTATATCACATATAATAATATGTGCAATCTACCAGCACTACACAGAAATGTTGCACACACACACGCACATGCACGTATCCATGGCGTTATCTTAATCATCAGTGGTTAATATAGCCATGCTTCTATATTGTTATTTCCACGGTGAACCAAGTGTCAACATTCCATGGTGTTCTTGATATAATTCGGCTGGGAGCGCAATGGATCTGTGGCGTGGGGCAAACCCGTTCCGTTTCAGTGAACTGGTTGTTTTAAATATGAAACTTTAATGTAGAAGCACGCACTCACACACTCTCAGACACTCTGACACACAAGCACATCTCTCTTTATCTCTCTTTCACAATAAGTTGGACAGTTACCATGACGACAGGGACATCAAGGAAAACGACAACAACTATCTCTTTCGCTCTCACTCTCTTTTTCGTTCCCCTCGATCTGTTTCTCATTTTCTCTCTCTCCCTCTCATTCTCCTCCTCCCTCTCCCTCCCCTCTCTATCTTTCTCTCCTCCCCTCTCTCTATCGCCCCCCTATGTCTATCACTAAGCGAGCAATAAAGCACCCTGCCATCACACACCCATGTGACCAGTGACCACCCCGCCCCGCGCCGCCCCGCCCCGGCCGGTCTTTGAAGACATCCCTCGGGAGTCACTACACGATTGACACGTGTTGTCATCTGGCGGTAAACTTATTAAAACGTTATTAGGAGACGATCTCGATTAAAGTCGGACCGGCGAAGGCGTAGCTGCAACTAGCCGACTAATCCCTAGTCGATGCTAGCGACGTAGTGAATGCGCGCCACTGTCATTGCTCGTTCGATCGCAGTCAGATTGGCTAATAATTAAGAATGGGGAACGCTCGCTGATGGGTGCCGCCAAACCGGATCTCTCGCTAACCTGATTAAAGTCCTCGTCGCTTGTAAATGAGCGGTGTCGTATCCGAGAGTCGATGGCTATCGTCTCGCTCGTCGTTAACGGATGATTGCGCAGCCGCCTCAAACACTCGCCTCCTGCAAGGTTATCGCGCAAATTGAATTATTCATTTGACGTTTAAAGGAAACGAGTCTCGATTATGATTGTGGTTGCGTGGCGATAATAACTAAAGTCTTTGCGTGTGTATAGGAGCGAGGGGGACGCCGACTCGAGGAACTATCGGAGAGCTGGCAAAGACAAAGCAAACCGCGTGACAATCTCGAATATGACATATGATATGCATTTTTTCAGAGTGACACTGAGCAGCCCAGCTCGTAGACATGCCATGTTTCCCTTTCGTTTACAGATTTAAAAGCGAAAAACAAAAAGGAAACAATATTCGGTTTTCGTAAAATAAATTGTGAACTACATAAAGAAAGGTAGGCCTATAGTATATAAACGGACCCTAAATCTTGTGTTCGTCGCCTATTGTATATTTTATAATAATTACTATTAAAATATTATATTGATTAATATATTACCGTTGTTTTTTCAGTTAACACACGTAATTTCAACTTCGTTTCATGAAACAAGTTATGGAATACTTACTAAACATGGTCCGAAAAACTACACTGCTTCAGCCAAGTTTTAAATAAAAAGGTAAGTCTACATCTATGATGGATGATTCCCCAGTTGCCTTTACGAGAACATATTTATACTTATCGTTAACACTTATAAATATGGTTCTTACGTTATTAATGTTACCGAACGTATAGTACCTGGATATTTACGTATCTGTGAAAATATTAAATGTATTTACTTAACAAATCGACAATGTGGATGTATGCTAATATGTTGTGTATAATGTAGCAAATGTCTACACCAGCTGTCCGTATTATTGTCTCGATAACCTTATAAAATAAATTTACACATATAAACCAGGTACGTTTAAATGCACAGTAAAAACATGTTTCCATAACATTTCAATCAGAATCCCTATGAAAATAATATCAACAAAAATTCTTTATTAATTTAAGTAGTTTAACAATATCATTCGAAGTCAGTCATAAACATTACTTCTATGTACACGTTTCTATGTTAACCATAATATAGTTATCGTTGTCTTTCCTGTAATATTAAGTATCGCGTGCCTTTGGCATTAAACTTAGATTAGGTGAAATCTTGCATTATTATTATGTGCAATAAAGGGCCAGAAATTCCAAGAATTTACGGGAAATGGACACGACAAATATATAAACAATACACTTCAAAAACATCCTACTATAATGTGACGAAATTATATGAAACATCTGAACTGGTCAAAGACAACGTAAACCAAAGGAATGTGGAACTGGGATATCATTTAACAGGCAGATCACTGCCGAAGAAGGATTACCACTTATCTATTACCACTTATCTATTACCACTTATCTATTACCACTTATCTATTACCACTTATCTATTACCACTTATCTATTACCACTTATCTATTACCACTTATCTATTACCACTTATCTATTACCACTTATCTATTACCACTTATCTATTACCACTTATCTATTACCACTTATCTATTACCACTTATCTATTACCACTTATCTATTACCACTTATCTATTACCACTTATCTATTACCACTTATCTATTACCACTTATCTATTACCACTTATCTATTACCACTTATCTATTACCACTTATCTATTACCACTTATCTATTACCACTGATCTATTACCACTGATCTATTACCACTTATCTATTACCACTTATCTATTACCACTTATCTATTACCACTTATCTATTACCACTTATCTATTACCACTTATCTATTACCACTTATCTATTACCACTTATCTATTACCACTGATCTATTACCACTTATCTATTACCACTTATCTATTACCACTTATCTATTACCACTTATCTATTACCACTTATCTATTACCACTTATCTATTACCACTTATCTATTACCACTTATCTATTACCACTTATCTATTACCACTTATCTATTACCACTTATCTATTACCACTTATCTATTACCACTTATCTATTACCACTTATCTATTACCACTTATCTATTACCACTTATCTATTACCACTTATCTATTACCACTTATCTATTACCACTTATCTATTACCACTTATCTATTACCACTTATCTATTACCACTTATCTATGCAATATTTCTTCTTCACAATATCAACAGATCACTTTTTTAATGGAGTTTGACATGTATTCATTGTGCATAATTCTAAATATCTAACTAATGTTTTGAAGAATTTCCACTTATTTGCCTTACAATTATCATCATCACGTTGCAGTTTATTGATTTGTTTTAATTTAGATGTACAAATATCATAAGCACTTCGTCAAACGGACATCATTGTTTAAGATACATTTTAACTAACGTTTCCCTTTTTTGATATGTCCAAGAATGTGACTGGACGAAGCGACCCGCCGAAATCCCCAGACGCACCGAACCCCACGTAATCGGCTAAGATAATTAAAGCCGACTACTCACGGGCGCAGGTGAACAGCGTCTGTAACAAGTCTAGAGACATCTGAGGACGCGAACGTGACTAGTACTTTGATGACACGAAGTAATTGAAGCACTCGTGACTTCACACGTCACCCCACTTGGACTGCATTGTCTAGTTACGTGGGTCGTCAACTCCGCCAAGACAACATGAAAGACCCCCGCGACAGGTGTCATTTCTGTAATTAAAATCGACCACGAAAGTAAGATCTTTTGACTATGTGCGTACGAGAAGGCAGCATGACAACAATGGAGACTCGCACGCACATCAGAGTAGGTGGTACACACAAACAGGTGGACGATTCATGATGGCTTAACTTTCGCCAAATGACATTAAGTCATTCCAACTGAAGTGTCAATATCCCGGCAGTGTCGAGGTAACTACTTAGGTAGTCGAAAGTATTCATAAACGATCACATTCCGACGCACCGATGTACTATGCTTGCTAGAAACAACTATAATTCGTGTTAGAATTTATTGGCAAAGTTACCGAGTGCATCAATCCAGATGCGGGCGTAAGCGAATGACACCAATGTTTTCTATAGTAATTGTGTTCATGTTATAACTTCGACGATCAACATTGTCGTTCCGTGTTCCCATAAACACTTTACCTGACGTGTTTTCGTCGAAACATGTGACACCTACGCGACGGGAGGGGACGCAGCGCTGAGCAACAGGACTCAAGCCGTGACACACGTTGGCGACACAAAACACCTGTCACATGGTCGAGTGTTTCCGTAAGCAGCCCATCACCACGACACGTATCGACTCCCTTCCAGAACGTGTCTTCGTCTATGTTCTCGGTTTGTTGGACTCCCGGCGTTTCCAACAAGCAATCTAACTCGATGCAGCCGCTGTCAACGACTAAGATAATCATAAAGATTATTTATTCACAATAACTTTATAAAATGTACATTTCATCTCCCTAAGGGTTGTGAACTGTACATACACTACATATTTGACTACCTAATAAATTGCGTAGCGTGAATAAATAAAAAATAGAATAAATACCATCTCGTTGTGTTTTAGTAGCATTCTTTCGCCTGCGTCTTCTACATTTTGTTCACGTGTGTCCTTGTTAGTGCGTGCGTACGTGCATTGCGTGCCGACATGCAAAGAGGGTCATCACGATCGAATTCAAAACATTTTGGGCTCATATTTGATCTTCCGATCCTATATTTTCTACGGACTTACACGAAATATGGAACCTTGTTACGATTGTCAATAATTGCCACTGTGTCTGGCAGACGGTGTCCTCGTGACCAACTCGTGTTGATTTACATATTAAAACAAACGGTGTGTATAAATTACAAATTAACGGTTCCTGTTCGCCTCCAAACTGTTTTCTATCATTGACAGGAACAAAAATCACTGGATGGGTCACATCTCGGGCATATACCAACTGACGCAGGGCGTGGCTTATGTTGTCATACTATGCATGTACGGTCATGGTTTCGTCAACAACAAAGCGGCACTGAAGCCGATGTTGGCTGTTTGTTAGCTGATTCGATCACATCTTCAAATGAGGATCAAGGGACACGTGCTCCCAGACCTTTGGAATTTAATTTGAATTCGACCTGTTAGACGTACGAGGTGAAGTCTCTCTTGTAATGGTACAAGCGTTCACAAGAGCTCTATACACCGGCAGTGACAGTGGGGTACACACGTTGCTTGGCTGACTCCAATAGAGTGCTGAACAGTTCAACTGCTTTCATGGTGTAGCCTACTTTTTGACATACACTGTTACTTCACACAGATGCTTACCATGTCTGACATCAGCAATGACACTCCGCAGTGATTCAAAACATGCAAACTAAACGATGACACGACCATGTTTTATTTAACATTTTATTATAAACACACATATAATTGCAGTAGGTAATGCAGCAAAATGATTACAACATTCAACATTTTCATGTGGAATGACAAGTTAATTAGGGTTGTTTTAGCTAACAATTCATCACAGGTTTTTCAAAATCACCAGAATGCATCCACACTGGGCTATCAATGTTGGCACAACTTTATCATTGACTGCCGTACATATCTGAGTGCAAAGATTCTGTCGAGTAGCACTTGTGACGTGCACCAAACGCTTACAAAACGGGCATGCCAACACATCGCCATAAGAAATGTACGAAGTTCATTATACAACGTTTGACGTATTGGACTCAGAGGGGTAACGTTTATGACGTGCATCTACTTGTATCTTGCACACACTGAAGTTGAGTCTTGACTAGTCAATGCTATGAACGTTAGACGCCAACTTGGAGGAGACGCGACGTGACGTCAGAGGTAGATGCGGCGCAGGTCGGCCGGCGACGTGATCATGTTGCACTGAGGACACAGTTTCTTTGCCCCCTGTTTCAACAAGAACACAGCCAATGTGAGACCACGTCACATGAGCAGTACACAATTATTAACTGTTTTTAGAATTACTATTACTAGCACTATTACTATTACTAGCACTGGGAGTCATAACAAATCTAATGTCGCATACAGCTTTTATGATGATTATTTATCTGTACCTATGTTTCTGGACAGCGATTTTTATTTTTGTGCAAGAATATATACAGCTACTATGGTACATACATATAATTTTGTATTGCTTTACAACAAATGCTGTACAGTATTAAAACATTTATGTAATGTGCCAGGATATTGTCAAACATCACTTTTGGCTAAATATATACCAACCAGTGTCTTTCTATATTTCTATTCCACTGACTACCTTGGGATTATTTGAAATTATTAATAAGATTTATTCTGTACTGAGACAGTCTACTATTATTGCCAATTGGTATACTAAGATCTGTGTTACATTAACTGTGACTTGGATTATTCAACCCAGAGGCAGTTGAAAAGCATCGTAATGTTTGCATTTAGAGTCTGAGTTGACGGCGTATACAAGGATCTAGAACTAGAGGAGAGAAAGAAAGGAGACTGACCAGTGTCCGCAGCCAGCAGTCCTCACAGTGGACATGCCAGCACTGGATGGACGTCAGCGGCCGCGTGTACATCTCCTGTAACCAATAACAGACTCAACCCTCAAGTCTCTCGTAGCCACGGTTACAGTTCAAGTCATGGCATTCAAATGCATTTTTGTACTAAACTAAACAACTAACTTTAAAAATGTCATTTTAACATCTCCTGTGACCAACACTAGAATAAACTCTTTTGTCTCTCGCAAACATGGATATGGTTCAAATCATGCCATTTCAAATGCATTGTTGTGCTAAATTAATTTATTATTTGCACGTAACAACAGAATAAACACTGGTTTCTCGCAAACATGGTTCGTGTCTTGCAATTTCAAATGCATGTTTGTGATAAATTAAACATGATTCTAAAAAGTCCTTTTAACATCTGTGACCAACAAAAGAATAAACCCTTGTTTCTTGCTTACATGGATATGGTTCAAGTCATGCCATTTCAAATGCATTTTTGTAATAAATTAAACAATAAACTTGGATAAAAATCCCTTTTAACATCTGCAAGCAGCAACAGAATCAACAATGCAGTTTCTCGCAAGTCATGCCATTTCAAATGCACTGTTTGTACTACATTAGACAACTAACATTTTTATAAAAAAAGTAATTTTAGCAGAGGTTCAATTTAAAAATCTGCCACACTGATGGTCAGTTGTCTAAGTTATTTTGACTTATATGAAGAACTTATGCCTGCATTGTACCAGCACCAAACATCAGTGCTGCTAAACTGAATATAAATTTGACACTATTTAAGAAAAACAATGCTGTTACTACTCGGAAACAAAATACCGTTAGACAGTGTCTACTTACAGAAACAGAAACAAGAAAGTAAATGTTTCATAATCAATATTACAGAGATCCAACTCACCATACATATAAGACACCTGGGAACATTGGATTTAGCCAGTTGGACAACGTCCTGTTGAATTCTTGCTTTTAGTGATGCAATCACTTCACTGGGGTCAACCTGACAACTGCAAGTTGAGAGAGAAAACATAACATACATTTCAACATAGAAATTTACCAAAAAACAACAACAACAAAACATCCATGAAACATGAACTGAATGCAACTTTTTCATTAAGACATTATCTGTTTTTATATCAATTAATTTGGAAAAACCTCTCACAATGACAAAATATAAATTATCTGGTCATGTTATGAGATCGGCTGGCCTCTGTCACATATTCCTGCATGGAACAGTTAGCAGATAAGGCAGACCAAATAACAGTTGGTTAGACAATGCTGCTGCATAAAGAGGAATAAGCTATAGAGTTCCTGATGGCAGTCGAAACATTTAAAATGAGTTTTACTTCTTAGTTGTGTTTGTAAAGAATAAAAAATCTAACCATTATAAAGCATGGCGGTTACTTACAAGGAACATCATGAAATTGGGAAACATTTTGCATCAACACTCAGTTTCTATCAATGGTGACAGACATACAAGTCGTGTAGAAAGAACCGACCTGTCTGAGGTTGTGCTGGCTGCAGTGCTGCTGGCGTTGGATTCTCTCTGGGGTGGAACTTCTGAAAAACAAATATGACAACAGATGATATACAATCATCAACACTGACTGGTACAAAATGTACACATACAGTGGAACCTCACTGTCATGGTCATCCTTGCGACTGGGAAAGAGTGACCTGATTAGCAAGGTGACTGTATTAGAAGCACTTGTTTTCTATAATTTACGATTACAAAAATAATTAGGGACTATCTTAGGGTTACCTTAATATTAACAGGTATTATTGGTGGAAATACAGCAAAGTGCGACTGTATCTGAATTCTGTAATAACCTTCCTTGTCAATATATGGTGTACAGAAAGAACTTAAAAATAAGATATACATCTAGGAATTAGCTGTTTACATAAATGTCAAGTGTACCTAAAATTGATGGCAGTTTGCGAGGGGCATCATTACCTGAGACACTGGCTGATCCACTCTCCCTTGACGCTGATGTCAACCCGTTCTCATTCCTAAAATAAAACACCAGTTAAGAGTTGCTTGATTATTTGTGCTATTTTCTGTAGTTGTTCATAGGTCACCTAACAATAATAAAATTTCACCCATCATGAACTTTAGTTTAAAATTTATGATAAACAAAATAGGATTGTTGCTGACCACTGTAATGAACTCAATAAATATCACATCTGAGAAGTCAACAGAGTAGCAGAATTCTGCTGCTTCTTTTTACGATGCTGCTAATATCTGGTGAATGTCCTGTGCTAAGACGCAGTGACTTACCTGAGAACGGCCTTCCTGAGGGCCTTTCTTGCCCTCTCCTCGGCTGGTTCATCGGAGCAACACGGGATCAAGTCTCCCTCGCTGTATCTGCACCAAACATTAAGGCCAACTCACACGGCATCAGTCACATGTACTAGCACTCAGTGGCTGTGTACAGTTACTGTGTGTACTGGTTACTGTGTCACCTTACTATATGCTTACTGTGCCACCCTACTATGCTTACTGTACTGTGCCACCCTACTATGCTTACTGTACTGTGCCACCCCACTAGGCTTACTGTACTGTGCCACCCTACTATGCTCACTGTACTGTGCCACCCTACTATGCTTACTGTAATGTGCCACCCTACTATGCTTACTGTACTGTGCCACCCTACTATGCTTACTGTACTATGCCACCCTACTATGCTTACTGTACTGTGCCACCCTACTATGCTTACTGTACTGTGCCACCCTACTATGCTTACTGTACTGTGCCACCCTACTATGCTTACTGTACTGTGCCACCCTACTATGCTTACTGTACTGTGCCACCCTACTACACTCACCTGGTGTCAATGTCACATGATCCCTCTGTTGGTAACTGTGCAACCAACAGTGAATTTTCTAAGGTAAACTTTGAAGTTGAGGTTTGACAGTACTCTAGCTACATACATAGCACAGACTAACTAACTGAGAGGTTGCCTGTGTTACTTCACACACACAAAGATACTGTGGTCGGCCAAACATCTCAGACTCATCTTCGTCTACGTTCAGATCCCCGTCCTCATCTACGTCTTTCATTGCACACTTGAACCCAGACGCTATAAGAAAGCAGAGACTGGTGATATACCTGGCAGTTGTGATGATTCTAAAAAAGGTGTCTGGTCCTAGGTATTAATTTACTAATAAATATCATGTTCTTAAGACTACAATATTTTTTTTAAATTATGCTGCCCAACAAATTGTGTTTAATAAGCTTGTAATAAACTACACAGTTTGAAAGTTTCCACTACAAAAGATATTTATTTTGGTAAATAAAACAATCAGTTTCAAAACAGCGTTATTTAATTTGTTCAACTTGTAACAATGTTCACAAATTTGAACATCTCCATCACAAAACAAATTTAGTTGGTAAACAAAACATCAAGTTCAAACCTAGTTTTATTGACAGCACTGCCAAAGTGGCCCAGTTAACTGCAATATCTTTTGATGTACACAACAATGCAGTATTTTATAGCATTCAACACAGCAGACTGTGTTGCAAATGACTACACTGGCTAATTCTGACTAACTGGGGCAGAGAGACAGGTGAGAGACACTTCCTGACCAGGAGAGGCCAGGTGAGAGACCATTAAAGATAATCAGACCACAACATTGTTCAACTGATCATGGGAGACCATCAGAGACCAATACAGACCATCACGAGAGACCAACATATCACAAGAGACCTATTAGACCCACCAGACCACACGAGAGACTACCAGACCAAGACAAACCACCTGGTCATGACAGACCACCACATTGCAAGGCAGACCATTAAACAGTGACCATTGACCATGAGACTGACCTGCGAGGCCTCCTTCGAGCATTGTGGTCACTCTGACCCTGGTCTGTCCGGCCCAGGTGTACTCCTCATACTCAGCGTCCTCCTCCTCCCCATCTATGTCCACGATGCAGTCTTCCTCTGGCTCCCCTTTCTACAGACCAACACGTCATCAACACCAGCCAATAGTGAGACAGTTCAGTGACATAAGTTTGGGATACTGGAATAGAATGGAGAAAATACCAATGCCTTCCTAATGATGGTAGATTTATCTTTTTGATCGGGGTAGGCACTAGTCTCTAGGCAGTTTGTTTGGTGGGCGCTTTATTTTTCATTCCATTAACCAAACTTTGCCATTTTACTACATTTGTCCACTGAATATAAATAACATTTCAACATTTTGATTGCGGTCAAAACATTGTTTGGATGAAATCATTAGTTTTCACCCCTTATCGATGAAAATCTCATTATACTATATTCACCCTTTGGATCTGAATATAATCAGGTAACTTCAACAAACTATTTTCTTTTAACTTTGTGATCAGATCTTCTGATTATCTTCACTATGTATAATGTTTGCAACATAAAATTTTGATTGTCTGAGTAGTTTTAGTCTGATACGACATAACTGATTGTGCCAGTGTCTTTTAGGCATAATTAACTGCACTGAATGGCTGTTCACCTGATAATTATGATACATTTTTCTCTCAAGTACACACTAGAAATAAATAAACAATATTTAACAACAACTTAACATTTAAGCTGTGAATTACAATAACTTAACATTTAAGCAGTGAATTAAAACAACTTAACATTTAAACAGTGAATTAAATAGAACTTTAGAAGCTAGCTTAAAGACATCACGGCATGTCACTTACGTTCATTAAGCATTGGTCAACATGTAGAATAAGTTCGCTTGGACTTCCCACAATGCACTTGTTACACACCGGACATCTTGTTTCTGAAGCCTTCTTATGTCGCGCTGAAACAGAATAACACACATCTGGTGATAACATTTCAAAATGAAAACTGCACATAAACCATGCAACACATTTATTGTACATTTGTAAATTACTCTACTGAATCCTGTTCTATGAACTATTTCAGCACCTACCAGCCATCCTCGACTGTCTTTCACTTTGAATTCTTTGGAAAGTCTACAACAAAGATCAAGAAATGTTTTGGGTTAGTGAACAAAAAGTGTTCACTAATAAACATGTAAAAGATGTTGCAATGTTTTTAAAATAACAAGTTAACAGCAAACAGTTTTTGTTGTCGTACGTACCGAAACCAACAATTTAAAGTTGGGTACAAAGTTTGTCAATTAATATTACGATCCTTTAAAAATTATGACACCATTGTGTGATCCAGAGGAATAACAAAATCTCCTGTAAACAAAGTACCCCGGGGGGGTAAATATAATTGTTACTATAATATTTTTTATTTGGACGCATTCAATATACATATAATTAAATTTTACAGAATTCAATTATAAATTTAATTTTAAATGACATTTTAGACCTAGATAATATATTTATTTACTAACTTAAAATACTATTTTAGAAGATAATCTATAATTTTAAAGGACATTTTAGCTTAACACAATTATTTTTAAATAGATAATCTATTATTTTAAAGGATATCTGATATATGCTATTTATTTATTAGACAAGAATATCTTTTTATAATTTTAAAGAACATATTATGTACACTGTATATTATATATTTATTTGCCATATTTCATTTTATTGTATATATAGGCTCTATGTGAGTCAACGCTAGACTACATTCCAATTTAACATGTAATGCATGCTGAAAATGGCAATAAAGCTTTAATATTAGTATAATTATTTCCCTTACTCTTATAGATTAAAAATTGCTCTTGAAATAATTACATTATTTAAATAAATTAGACGTGGGTATCTTAAAAGTGACGTGACATCAAATATTTCAATCAAACGTAACAGATCTTTAGACAGCGTTAGACCTGTCAAATGAATGGCAAAATATTGTTATTTCAGCAAGAGTGTGGTTTCAGAGAGATAAACATATCTGTTTATCCAACAGTGAATGGTTGAACAACTTAGGACTATTTCTATGGTATCTGAATATTAACATCAAATATGAGTCGTGCATTTGAAAGGTGCAGCAGTTGTCTAGTAAACTCTCACAATACAGCAAGCAGCTTCAGACAGGTCCACGTTGTAATGAATGGAGACAAAACTGCAATCTCGTGTAATCATCTGAGACTTCCCAGACTGGACAAACACTGAAAGTATAATTTCTTGCCTCATGCATAATTACTTTGAGCAACTGACAGAATGCAATTTCGAGAGAATCTAATCAACAACAACATAATAAGATTTCGATTAATTAACATCAACCAGCCATGCATCGTAGCCATAGTGAGGGACACATGACATCGCTGCGAGTCCTGTGCAAACATACTCTCTAATCCTGTCACGTGAAAACACACATGCACACTAGCCAAGATACAAGTGTCAGGGATTAAACTCACCAGTCGTGGACTCAACCATTCAAGGGAGAATGAGCTAAGACTGGAGGAAGTGACACAACCCGTAGGGTGCCAGACAACTGCCACATGGAGTAATGACTGTACTCACAGTGTCATCACCACACAGACAGGGTGTACTGGGGATGTGGTGTATGTCTCCCACTCCCTGTGTCTACCCATGTTGTGGGTCCCCCCGGATATTTCCTCAGTGGCTGTTAATTAAATTTAAAATGTGGACATTTCCCATATATATATATATATATATATATATATATATATATATATATATATATATATATATACATACACATATATACACACCACAGAGTTAAACCATTAATCTTTCCCCTATAAAGTTCTACTGGTGTGTTCTATTTATATCTATGACACACACACATACATAATCTTTATTCAGCATAAAAGTCAACAATCACATGGATAGTTTATTCATATAACATAACTATATTTCTTAATAAATTAATATACATTAATAAATATATTGAGTAAAAATAAATTGTTTCTTCACTTATTTATGACCATTGCGTTTTCTTGCTGTTTGTTTATGTTTGAAGAGACGTTATAATGAACAATTGAAACAAACATCAAAATTAATGTTACTATTTCTTGTTAGAAATTACTTTGCCATAATTATTATGTGGTTTCTTTACTTCATATAAGGTTGTGTGGTTTTATGCAATAATTGTTGACTACAGTCAGTGTTATGGTGACAGACTCAGACTTGAAGAAAAGGCCGACATTTCAAGTTACACAGTAGAAGTAACAAAACATCTAGGTGTTCTTCATTTTAATAGGTGGATGTTGAGGGGGTTATGTGGCATGTTGAGGGAGTCATCATGTTTGGTTCCTCCATGACAGACATGCCAACAGGGCAACGCTCATATCACATGGAAACAGTCACTCTCGTAAATTACAGACATTCCACCTGCACAGTTGGAGGAAGCCAAGAAACCAACTGCAACATAATATTAACAACAGCAGAGGCAAACATACCTCATATCTACACTTGGAGCTGTCATCAGTGGATGGGGTGTCAGCTCTACACGTCACAGTGCGACTCTACAAGAGACAAACACTCGCTCACTGACGGAACATTGTCCTAGCAAGTGACGTGAGACATAATTTCACATAGATAATAACTGGATAGTTCTGATTTACAATAGGTGCAACAGATTATACAATAGTGACCCATGTGTTAGACATGCATGATAAATTACAGGTTGCTTGCGTACTGCTGGTTTTATATCCATTCATAATGGCAATTATACTGACAACTATTGCTACCATTTAAAAGCACAATTAAATAATGTTGTGTTCTTCTAAGAATTTTTTAAATATTCAAACTAGTTACTTAGCTTGTGTATATGTGTGTTATTTAGACTTGACAACATAAATATACACTTGGCTGGAAATGGTAAAATCATACTATTACAATAGTATATATATATCACTTTTAGATAATGTATATATATATATATATATATATATATATATATATATATACACACAAGTTGTATATATATTACAAAGTGACCATCATTTGAAGTGGGGTAAAACGACCATAGGGTGGTTGTACAGAAACATAAGGCACATGGTTGAGTCTCTCACCTTCTTCCCGTGTGATGAAGTCAAACCATCCTGGGACATTTTTCTTCCACATCTACAAATACAAATGATTATATTATAACCAACATAACATATTGCAAAGGTTGAAACTCAAACTGTGCAGTCCACTTAATATAGTTCAAATGATATATGGCCACTTTTAGATAAATTGTTCATGCCCATATTTGCATATAAATGACACCTGCTAATTTTCACGCATGCATGCACATATAAATATTGTGTTTTCACATCATGTTCTGCAGACCTTTTTAATCAACTTATTAAAATCTATGGGGAACTATTCAGCCATGTAGATTCTGGAATAAATAAATCACTTCCACCACGGCCACGGCCACGACCACGGTCACACAGTTATGTTATAAATGCAGTTAAAACAAAAGCTGTTAATGAAAACAAAAGTTTGCAAATTTTTCGCTGTTGTAACCTGAAAAGAATGCAACTAAGGTTGACCACTGCACGTGTCCCTTAATAAACACTACGAACTGGATAAACTGACAATTTATTAACTGTTTGATACCGAGTCTATTGTACACTTTGTGTTATATCTAAACCTCCTACGAAGCAACACCTTATAGAATCCAACATTCAAAATCTAGCAATCAAATAACAAAACTGAACTCATCACAAAAACAATTTGTGGCAGTGACTTTAGCGTTTTAAATAGGCTATGCACAAGTAAATTCCTTCGCAATATTTCCGATTTAAAAAGTGGCAAAGAAACATTTTGGTCGCACATTCATAATATATGCATTCCTCATTATCCATGCATTTACCATACGAGACCTGACCTGATAGCATGTAATGTGTGAGGTGACAAATAGCTGGGTAATTATCAGAGGCAGAAGGCACTGGATCAGAAGGCCTCCATGTCTCTTGCAGTAGATCTAATCTCGATTCGACACTTTGCCGCGATCGATCATCCATGAATCCGAAACGAACATCGCAATTACTAGTCACTTTAATCTATCTTTAATCTGTGCAAGGATTGCGAGTGCAGGCCAGTTTATAAAGCCCCGCGGCTGATACAAACTCGAGATGTGGGCTTGTCGATTAACACTCAGGCGCGCACTCGTTACAAAGTGCGCGCGTTCGATTCACACTGATACTCATTTGCATAATTCCGCGATCACATCAATGAAACTGAATCAGGAACAAATGGGTTTTTAACTCCGCTGCTTGCTCGTACATCTGTGTTGACTGAACTTGACTCGATGACATGCGTTTAATGGTGGCATCGTCACAGAAGGCTAAAGAGGACATTAATCAAATTAGTCCAGTCGAACGGCTCGGCCATGAATCTCAGTACTAACAAGTGGAGATTATCTGTAATTCCACAATATGCTGCATATTTCTCTTGATGCCTTTCACATGATCTCATTGGCCAGTGCAGAAAGAATGAATGCTTTTCCGGGAAAGAATTGTGACAAAAAACACAAATTTGCACATGGAACATGAATGTATTGAATGTATATTCTCAAATGCCTCAAAACAGCAAGTAGTAACTTGCATGACATAAACAGGTACAATGCAAACCCCTTGTCTTCAGTTGGTAGAAATCCACAGAGGTTTTAACATTCTTATAACTAAATACATGTATTACTACTGAATAAATACCAGTTCATTAAATAATAACAGGAAAGCAACAAAATATGACCACTTTTAGTTAAATACACAAAACAATATGTGATAATGTAGTTCTTTGCAATAACAAAATTTGGCCACAAAGGGGAACTGGCGTAGTTTTGTGTAATGACAACAATCATGCATGCAGCAAAACCCGTTTCAAGACACACTTCAAATTGGTGAACTTCAGTCAGCCCTAGTCTTTCAAATGAGCAATCCACTCGTGACATATCAATACATCCTGTCCCAAATAACTACTGCCTGTGTACATCGTGCTGTAGTGGGAACGAGATGTACCTAATCCTGGCAGGAACTAGGAGCAGACCTGGGACACGGGCCACAAGTCGTCCCACAGCTTAGTTCCTTAAGCGAGTGGCTATGTCGAGCCAAAGCTGACTGCTTCGGTTAATCCCACCAGTAATCGGTGTGATCCAGTACGCAGGTTGGATGGACTCAGGCAACTGAGCGGCTGATCCCTGCGAGCTTCCTCCGCTAATTGCTATGTATATGCACAGTAGAGCATCAACAGGGGACTGCTGGCTCTCCCAGGCTCACAGGGAGAACACTGATGAATCAGGGCTCCAGTGGTCTCTCGGTTCACTTCATTAGTGTGCCACAGATCACCTACACTCCAGCCCCACAGGGGGAAGTGTTCACCCCACAACCCCAACACTACAGGGGGAAGTGTTCACCCCACAACCCCAACACTACAGGGGGAAGTGTTCACCCCACAACCCCAACACTACAGGGGGAAGTGTTCACCCCACAACCCCAACACTACAGGGGGAAGTGTTCACCCCACAACCCCAACACTACAGGGGGAAGTGTTCACCTCACAACCCCAGCACTACAGGGGGAAGTGTTACCTCAAAACCCCAGCAATATAGGGGGATGTGTTCACCTCACAACCCCAGCACTACAGAGGGAAGTGTTCACCTCACAACCCAAGCACTACAGGGGGATGTGTTCACCTCACAACCCCAGCACTACAGAGGGAAGTGTTCACCTCACAACCCAGCAATATAGGGGGATGTGTACATCTCATAACCCCAACACTACAGAAGGAAGTGTTCACCTCACAACCCAGCAATATAGGGGGATGTGTTCAACTCATAACCCCAACACTACAGGGGGAAGTGTTCACCTCCCAACCCAGCAATATAGGGGGATGTGTTCAACTCATAACCCCAACACTACAGGGGGAAGTGTTCACCTCACAACCCCAGCCATAGATGGAAATGTTCACCCCACAACCTGAGCACTATAGGGGGAACTGTTCATCTCACAACCCCAACACTACATGGGGAAGTGTTCACCTCACAACCCAGCAATATAGGGGGATGTGTTCAACTCATAACCCCAACATTACAGGGGGATGTGTTCACCTCACAACCCAGCAATATAGGGGGATGTGTTCACCTCACAACCCCAACATTACAGGGGGAAGTGTTCACCTCACAACCCCAGCACTACAGAGGGAAGTGTTCACCTCACAACCCAGCAATATAGGGGGATGTGTTCAACTCATAACCCCAACACTACAGGGGGAAGTGTTCACCTCACAACCCAGCAATATAGGGGGATGTGTTCACCTCACAACCCCAGCACTACAGAGGGATGTGTTCACCTCACAACCCAGCAATATAGGGGGATGTGTTCAACTCATAACCCCAACACTACAGGGGGAAGTGTTCACCTCACAACCCAGCAATATAGGGGGAAGTGTTCACCTCACAACCTCAGCACTACAGGGAGAAGTGTTTACCTCAAAACCCCAGGACCATAGAAGGAAGAGTTCATCTCACAACCCCAGCACTGTAGGGGGAGGTGGTCACTTCACACCCCCGCACAATAGGGGGAGTGTTCACCTCACAATCCCAGCACTATAGGGGGAAGTGTTCACCTCACAAGTCACAACCCCAGCACTATAGGGGGAGTGTTCACCTCACAACCCCAGCACTATAGGGGGAAGTGTTCACCTCACAACCCCAGCACTATAGGGGGAAGTGTTCAACTCATAACCCCAACACTACAGGGGGAAGTGTTCACCTCAAACCCCAGCCATAGATGGAAATGTTCACCCCACAACCTGAGCACTATAGGGGGAACTGTTCATCTCACAACCCCAACACTACATGGGGAAGTGTTCACCTCACAACCCAGCAATATAGGGGGATGTGTTCAACTCACAACCCCAGCACTACAGAGGGAAGTGTTCACCTCACTACCCAGCAATATAGGGGGATGTGATCATCTCACAACCCCAGAACTACAGAGGGAAGTGTTCACCTCACAACCCAGCAATATAGGGGGATGTGTTCATCTCACAACCCCAGAACTACAGAGGGAAGTGTTCACCTCACAACCCAGCAATATAGGGGGATGTGTTCAACTCATAACCCCAACACTACAGGGGAAATGTTCACCTCACAACCCAGCAATATAGGGGGATGTGTTCATCTCATAACCCCAACACTACAGGGGGAAGTGTTCACTTCACAACCCCAGCACTACAGGGAGAAGTGTTTACCTCTAAACTCCAGGACCATAGAAGGAAGAGTTCACCTCACAACCCCAGCACTGTAGGGGGAGGTGGTCACTTCACACCCCCGCACAATAGGGGGAGTGTTCACCTCACAATCCCAGCACTATAGGGGGAAGTGTTCACCTCACAACCCCAGCACAATAGGGGGAGTGTTCACCTCACAACCCCAGCACTATAGGGGGAAGTGTTCACCTCACAACCCCAGCACTATAGGGGGAAGTGTTCACCTCATAACCCCAACACTACAGGGGGAAGTGTTCACCTAACACTACACCCAGCACTATAGGGGGAACTGTTCACCACAACCCCAACACACATGGGGGAAATGTTCACCTCACAACCCAGCAATATAGGGGGATGTGTTCACTCCACCCCAGTACTACAGAGGGAAGTGTTCACCTCACACCCATGAAATTTTATAGGGGGAAGTGTTCACTCACAACACTAAGGTTTACCTTACGGGCACTGGAATTTACCTCACAACCCCGAATTTTTTGGGATGTTTTTCAATCTCATAACCCCAAACTACAGAGGGAAGTGTTCACCTCACAACCCAGCAATATAGGGGGATGTGTTCAACTCATAACCCCAACACTACAGGGGAAATGTTCACCTCACAACCCAGCAATATAGGGGGATGTGTTCATCTCATAACCCCAACACTACAGGGGGAAGTGTTCACTTCACAACCCCAGCACTACAGGGAGAAGTGTTTACTTCTAAACTCCAGGACCATAGAAGGAAGAGTTCACCTCACAACCCCAGCACTGTAGGGGGAGGTGGTCACTTCACACCCCCGCACAATAGGGGGAGTGTTCACCTCACAATCCCAGCACTATAGGGGGAAGTGTTCACCTCACAACCCCAGCACAATAGGGGGAGTGTTCACCTCACAACCCCAGCACTATAGGGGGAAGTGTTCACCTCACAACCCCAGCACTTCAGGGGGGAGTGTTCACTGTTCTGTGACAACCCCAGCACTACAGAGGGAAGTGTTCACCTAACACTACATCTCCAACCCCACAGGGGAAGTGTTCACCATAAGCCTCTAGCAACAGAGTGGGAAATATTCACCTCACAACCCTGGCACTATAGTGGGAAGTGTTCACCCCAGTACTTCAGAGGGAAGTGTTCACCCCAGTATTAGAGGGAAGTGTTCACCCCAGTATTACAGAGGGAAGTGTTCACCACCCACATGTCTAAGGCTCTTACCTTTACTGGGGTACATCCTGGTAATTTTCTCATACTGATATTTTATGATGCTCATGTTCTGAATCTTTCGATACATTCTAACACCAATACCGGAATCCAAGAGATTCTGTTACTTTCGTGTTCCTACATAAAGTCATCATCCGCTTGTTAGCCACTTCCAGATTATCTTACCCTTTCACATCCCTAAGCCTCTGACCTAGCTTTTTGAGGATTTTAGCACATCCAAATATGGCTATCTGATGCCAGTGATGGACTGCAAACTTTTCAGCTCAGCATTTGCATTGTGTGTAGGAACTTTGTACCTTACATATGCTTTTAAGTCAGTGTGCAACATAGCAGCAGCTGTACAAAAAGGAACTATAATTTGGGGTAGACTTCCTCAGTAACCAACTATTAGCAAGAAAAACCATACTGTTGACTTACAACAAGATCTGCCACTCTGTGAAAAGCGTAAAAAGGTGTAATTTCTATCTATGGTTATGGCTGGGATTAGGGTTAAGTTTGGGATTACGGTTTGGAATATGTTGTTTTTGCTAGCCCAGCAGTATGGTAGAGTATGAGCAGAACACACCACCCCGGACACTGACTGTACCTGTATGGCCAAAGGTGGTTCCCGCCACACAGGAGTCGCAAACCTCTGGCTGGTGGTGAGTTAGTTTTTTGTTACAAGACTCTGTGCATATGCAGGACCACGGCACAGTTAACTAGCAGTAAGTCTTGTAAGCCGAGACTTATGTAGTCAGCCAACAACTCAATCAGCAACCGATTTAAATGTCACGAGCCGTAATGATGCACAGTTTGTGTCGTAGATCAGTCTCCATATTGATGATAGGAGAGATTAGTGAACACTCCCCTGGCAGCCTATGTCCAAAGTGCTGCTTACGCGGGGATCAGCCAGTGTGACAACAGTCAATATCCCATTGATCTTCAGTTGTCGTGACGATATGAATACGAGGAAAACAAACGAGCGGAGCAAATATAGTGATAAATATGACATCGTTGACAAAGTAGTCCGGGGGGACATATACTCATCTGTCACCCGTAAGTCCCCAAATCTCTCGCGCGACAGTTCCAGATGCTCTTCACGTCACGTCACGTCATCACCACAGACTGGTCCAGTGAAGTATACGTCTGCCCTCATGCTCTCACTGTCTACCACTCTCTCTTTCTCTCTCCCTCCCTCCCCCTCTCCCTACACCCTTCTTTTTTTGGTCTTCTCTCTCGCCCTTTCCACTCTATGGGTTTACACCTTCATGATCCATTTTGTGAACAGCTAGATCACGATCCATTGCCAGTACAGCTAGCTCATGGTCCGTCATTGGTTGAGGTAGCTCATGGTCCATCATTGGTTGAGGTAGCTCATGGTTCGTCATTGGTTGAGGTAGCTCATGGTCCGTCATTGGTTGAGGTAGCTCATGGTCCGTCATTGGTTGAGGTAGCTCATGGTCCGTCATTGGTTGAGGTAGCTCATGGTCCGTCATTGGTTGAGGTAGCTCATGGTCCGTCATTGGTTGAGGTAGCTCACGGTCCGTCATTGGTTGAGGTAGCTCACGGTCCGTCATTGGTTGAGGTAGCTCACGGTCCGTCATTGGTTGAGGTAGCTCACGGTCCGTCATTGGTTGAGGTAGCTCACGGTCCGTCATTGGTTGAGGTAGCTCACGGTCCGTCATTGGTTGAGGTAGCTCACGGTCCGTCATTGGTTGAGGTAGCTCACGGTCCGTCATTGGTTGAGGTAGCTCACGGTCCGTCATTGGTTGAGGTAGCTCACGGTCCGTCTTTAATTCAGGTAGCTCACGGTCTGTCATTGGTTCAGGTAGCTCACGATCTGTCATTGGTTCAGGTAGCTCATGGTCTGTCATTGGTTCAGGTAGCTCATGGTCTGTCATTGGTTCAGGTAGCTCATGATCTGTCATTGGTTCAGGTAGCTCATGATCTGTCATTGGTTCAGGTAGCTCATGATCTGTCATTGGTTCAGGTAGCTCATGATCTGTCACTGGTTCAGGTAGCTCATAGTCTGTCACTGGTTCAGGTAGCTCATGGTCAATTAGGAGTACAGATGCGCTAGCTAATGGCCCATTACAGGTACAGGTAACTCGTGGTCCATTATGGGTCCAGTTACCTCACAGACCAGGCGTGACCATATTTAATGCTCAATAATAAAACTGCTGCCACATCTGTAACATTACAAACAGTGATAGATCTACCCAAATGCTTGGAAAAGTATTTTCACAACAGCAAATCATAACACATGCATGCATTAGTACCGGTACGCAACACTACGTGTGCCTATGTGTTACTGCGACATCAGCGCAGACACTCAGTGAAATAACTGTGGGTGAGTCTGCCACTACCCATCATCAGGCTTACACCTACATTATCTCTGGCTTACGAAGCAATATGTCTGCATTACCCAACCACAGCCACAGCAATCAGCCGAGTTCAGTGATAATCAGCCAATGCTAATATGTATAACGTTCCTGAATGTCCAAAACCATCGGCACGACCAAAAATCCCCAATCTGTCTGCAGGCTCAGGGATGATAGTGCCTGGCTGAGCAGACAGCACTGTATATCTCTTGGCAAACTGCAGCAGCAAAGCTGAGAAATCCACTCAACTAAATGCTGAATGTCACAACTCCGGAGCAACTGTACAGATCAACTCACTCGGACCACAGACAACCTAGTGCATGCTTCAGCGACACTCCAGCATTCCAGTCATAGTATTGTGTTTAGTTTTAATGTGGACATACTTTTTACACACCCAGGATGATGCATTATTTTATTTTGTGACCAATTTAAGCGTTAATGGTGAAATCTGGGAAACAGATTTCTACAATTCCAGAATTAATAACGGCTTCTTTTATCTACTTGTTTGTAAACAACAGCAGATAAAATACTCCCAAAACATTCATGATAAATCTTGATTAATAGAATTAATTAATTAATAACTGTTTTTTTATTTAGAAACATAATACATAACAAATTATTAATTAATATTACTTTAATAACAGAAAAAATCTAATGAAAAGATGTCATCCTACCTAGTCAGTCGACCAAGTTTTTCCACCTCCACCATGAGGTGACTGGAGAGCTCGCCCTGCCGTACACACGTGCCACAGATTGGACAGCACCGACTGTCGCCGTCTAACAGTGCTCGCTTGCGGCACCCTGCAACATGTCACACATGATTAAGATTAAAATATAGCTTCTCTAGATAGGGCAGAATTCACTTGTCAGAATTGTAGTGTATTTTTCTAACCACTGCGAGGACAATGTGATCACACAGTAGTTTTGTTTAGTTTACTAAAAAGACCAGTCTCAGACAAGTGCATGAATTGTTGTCACATTCACTGAGTAGATATATTGAGGATGACCCGGGAGGGTTTCATCAGTTCACCCCAGAAGGTGGTCCACAGTCTGGTCTCTGCTTGTATTGCTCTAGGCAGACCTAAATGTAAAATGTTTACAAATCAAAAAACATCACGGTATATATCTGCCTGTCAGCAAAAAATTCTCATCATCCAAAATGAAAAGTTCCATGTCCGTCCAAAGGACAGATGGACTGGTTTTACAATGGTTTCTCCATTTCAGGGCTCTAAAACACAGAACTCTAAGTGGCAGACTACATTTATGATGGACATTTACTAACCTTCTATGTACAAGTTTATTGCATGATAACACTTGCACTACATCACATAGCAGATATTAGTAATATTTTTTTATTACTGACTAGCTCAGTGTAAGAAAGCATCATAAAACAGACCTGTATATTACAGTATCTTTTTATTAATATACCAACAGATTAGTTATGTGAAAAACCGTAATGAAATTACAGGATGGAACTGCACAATTTTACTTCATAACTTGGATACTAACCAATAGGCTGTCATTAGGGACTTTCAGATGTGATCGTATTATGTACAGGTTATTGATATGGACCAGTGGAAGGCAGGTTTTACCATAGATGACTATGAGTAAGTTATATCTAGTCTGGTTTATAAAAGTGGTTGCAAAATAGATATATTTCTAACTAATCATTACTTACGGTTACATGAACACTGACACTGAGAGTAAGGGTGCAGCTGTTCAGCAAACACTGCCAACTTTAATAATATCATCCAGATGATACCCAGGTTCTTGAACAGAGGTTTGTTTGCCAAAAAGGCCCTTAGTGTAAGTGATATTATGACTCCTGCAGCAAGTTAATTCCCTGTTCCTTTCTTTCCCACTGCCAGCTGTGACTCCAGATGTGAGAACTAGGTCCCGCTTACAGGCAGCTGTTGGACACTCACTAATTTCTCCAGCCACCAGTGTAGACTCTCCACTCTACTTCCAACCCTTGCTGCATCTCACAAGGTGCTTGTGGAATAAACTGTCCGAGCAAATACAAGTCCCAACTCCACCAAGGCAAGCACCGCATAAATTACCCGGCCTATCAATGGTCCGTAGCGACTACTTCTATTCACCGGGGTCCACCGAGTACAGCTGTGATTGAGAGTCCTGTGATTAACACCGGGAATTGAAGATTCTAAAATCACCATTTGGAATGTGCAGCAGTTAATGAAGGCAGGTGCATTGGAACTATCTGGTGGTGTCAAACTCAGATGTCTAATGTAACATCATGAGTGTGTGTGAGTTGTTAGTTGTAATAGTCCACAAAGTGAATTTATCTACTAGTTTTCACTATAAACGTGGTAATGAAAATTAAGTATTCTGCTCCAATCAATTCAATAATTATTCTGCGTGGTTGCATATTTCAACATGTCAGTTGTAAACATAGTGCTGCCACCTAGTGATTGAATAGCAACTATTTGGGTGTGCATTATTGGTGCTGTCACCTAGTGCATTAGTTTGTACCAAATTGCACTCATTTTTTGTTTTAGTGGATTTGGGACAAATCTGATATCTTGATTGCTCAAGGGAATAGAGAATGAAAGCAAAAAGCATAAGCAATGATTGTTCTGTGAAGATGGTTGACAGAGACAGTGGTGTATGAACAGAGAAGAAGAAAACTGAAACCAAGCACCAGTATCAGGGCCAGGCTTGTCTTCGGACAATTAAATTTGTCTCCATTTTGGGCGATTCCCAAGTCTTATTCCAGAATCACCCCAGGTCTGATATATCAATACACCTTGTACATAAAACTGTATGTAGTATTACCAAACACAAATAGTACATACAATAAAATACATAAAATTAATATATAGATGTTCTTTAATTAATAAATTATCCATTAAAATAAATTTTGAATTAACAATAAATATTTAATAGTTTCTCTATTCTCTAAGATGTCCTTTAAAATGAAAACAAATTATTTTAAAAGAATGACTCCCATACACACATGCAGCCTGGCAACATCAACCAGCGTCAGAAAAAGACATTTGAATAAGATTTGATTAAATTATGAAGCGGGTGAGTTTGGTCAGAGATAATGTTGCCAGCTTTTTTTTTATCTGTCATTGAATATAGCTGTTAAATGAACTGCTGACAATTTTGGAAGCTGTTTTCATCATTCTTCAAGCCTGCTCCTCTGGCGCTGGCTGACGCTGCCGAACAGGGTTTTATGCAGGATAAAATTATTGCCAGTCACATGTGTTTTGGTGGACACATGGATGTTAACTGTTAAGCCAGTTTACAAACTTTTAAATGTGTCTGATGATCTGAAATGGACTACAAACACACGTGACACCATTTTCACTCACTTTCAAGGCATAACTAACAATATCTATGGTTTTGGAAGACCTTTTTTTGCTCATTCATTTGTTTACCCGTCCACCCATATTTCTACCCGTCCATATTCGTTTTTACCCGTCCAAATGACGGGTGGACGGGTCTCTACATAAAGCTATGCCGCCAAACCACACACATATTGAGAATGCAAGAATACTCTCAGAACTGAACAAGAATCTCCCTCCTAGTCCTAGCTTCTTTAGTTGGGGCAGGATGTACAGCTTTTGTTGAGCTTGCATCTGTGTTTTTTACAATCCTTAGCCAATAGAGATTATCATGCCCATCAATTTGAAAAAGCTCACCATTTCGATAGGTTCACCATAAATAATAATGGGATCAATTTGTTTCTTCCTAAAATCAACGATCATCTCCCATGTTTTCAATCGAAGGTTGATATTGTCACATCACAACAGCAGATGTAAGACCACAATAAGGTGCTCATCCACCATTACCCAACCAAAGAGTACCCTTTAAAAGCAGCATTATGCAGATTGTCTGAATTTCTGTGAGCACATATGTAGTGTGGAGTGATTAGAAATGATGTTTTCGTGCAGTGTAGCATCAGAGCTGTCAAATTATGAAAGCTGTCAGTGTGTGCATTTCTGCGTATTAATACAAAATTGTCATTTTGCATGATGTAATCAGAGGCAATCCGTGGGTGGTTCAAGCAGAAATGTAGGGGTGTAAGGTTTGAAAGAAGTTTGTGGGAGCCTGAGGTATTAAAAGTTCACACATTTTCACAGAACTTCTGTCTATGGAGGGTAAATATGCTGTGAAATTGTCAATAACAGAGCTCTTCAAGATTAATAGGACATGAAGGAAACATTATAATGGTCACCTATGGAAAATGCAAATGTTGTCTGACTCCAGCAGCATGTTCACTTCATAGGCTTAGTGGTATTCAATTTCAAACTCATCTAAGTATGGCATCAGCTTCATTTTAGGTGAAAAAACAAAATTGTCTGTAAAGGTTTGTTTTTTAAATGTATTTATCACAAATGTATTTATGCAGAGACCCGTCATTTGGACGGGTAAAACCTGTTGTGGACGGGTAGAAATATGGGTAGACGGGTAAAAAAGAGCCAAAAACCATAGATATTGTAAGTTTTGCCTTAAACGTGAGTGTAAATGGTGTCACGTGTGCGTTAGTAACTTAGTGGTTCATTTCAGGTCATCAGACACATTTATGTGTCCAACAAAACATGTGTGACTGGCAAAAATGTGGTTCTGCATAAAGCCATGCTGGCAAGGGGCAACTTAAAACTCTTCAAACTCAAAATGCACTACAATGACTATGTGTCATACTGCCATAGTGTAGACTAGTATTTAAAAAATTGGGACAATTTGTGTCCCAAACATCCCCCTCCCAAATATCATTGTTTTGTCCACCCACCAACTCACACAGTGGTGTACTAAGATAAACATGCACTAACACCTATTGCCACATTTGTTTACCAAGTACATGTATAGCAATATGTATATATACCAATCATGGTGTATTATGAGGGTCCCATCATTAGTCCTAGCAACATTACCAATGACACAGAATAGCAAGCACACTTACGGCGAAGAGACCTTGTATTTTCTGTTGGTGAGTCGCAGCCTTTTGTCCTATTTTCACTGGTCACATGACCAGTGGTTTCATCACAAGTTTTTGCCGATGTGTCTTTCAAACGTTCCCCATCGTCAGATGTGATGACATCACTGTCCGCACTGGGTACATCAGCAGTACTTGACAGGTCATGGTGTAGATCTAATGGGATTGGCAATATGTCTGCTTTGGCTTCTAACCTACTACGTATGTTAGCATACCTAGTATGTTGTTCAAGTTCTTTTGGGAGTGAATATATGTGTGCATTGTCCCCTGTGCCATTGGGTATATCAACATTAGTAGGTTGATGGTCTGGGGGTAATATGTTTGTGTTGGTTCCTATCCCACCTGGGTGTGATTGTATGGACAGGTCCATACTGTCCCCTAGTCCATTGGGCACGTCAACGTGACCAGCTGGCAAGTCTAATTCTCCCACCGATGCTGATGTGTGTATATTGGTTCCTACACATTGTGACTGTGATCCAAGATGACCCGAAGATACCCCAGTTGAAGGGAGGTCCATGCACTGGGAACTGTCACAGGGAATACTGTCATTAAGGCAGGTCTGGGCAGTCGGTGGAATGGTGACCATCTTTGTGGTGGGTACAGTGACACACACTGAAAGGGTAGTACTAGTAGCAACGCAGTGTCCACCAAGGACCATAGCTGTCATGTCTTGATGGTCTGTGTCACGGTTGGTATGGTCCATCAGCTGAAGTCAGAGCATGGAAAGAATTACTTTGTGGACTGAAGAATGATGCAGATACATACATTGACAGAAATGGACAGACATACATGAGTCACATGACCAAACAGAGAGACAACTTTGAACTAGATAAATGGATGACTAGGACAACACAGAGTATCCAACTAGACGGGTAGATGATGACTGTTGACACTGCTAGACAGACACTCCATAGGCAGCTAGATTTTGTAAACAGACAGAATGGGGACTTTTCCACGAAATTCTTGGGAACCAAGCTGAGAGAGGCACTACCAGAAATGTTTTATGGGATGATCTTAGACTTCTTAGTCCTAGTTCAAAAATGACACATTGACACAAATTAAAATATCAATTAAAACAAAACGATCAAAACTCGACTAATTTTCTTAGCCCTGAGTAAGCCATCGAAAACAGGGAATTATAATAGTCAAGTCTACTATATTTAACAAGGATTGTTGCACTAGACTTTACTGTCTGGCATTTTTTGTAATTGTGTATATTTTAGAACCCGTGATGCAACATTGTCAAGTCCTAGATTAGAATATATGACAATAACCACTGGTAACAACTTAGCAGCTTAGTGTTGTTGACAACCGATGTAGATGGACCTCCTCAAACATATAACCGACTTTAATTACCAACCAAACTTAAAAAGCATAGCCTAAGGCTGGAGGGCATGCTTAGCAGCGAAATCAGAAACGAAAACAATGTTATAATTCAAAATCAGAACAATATTTTTGATTTGAAACAAATACGTAAGTGTTTTATGCGTTTGATCACGCCTTCAATCATATAAACGTGAATAAGAGCTAGATTGCCAAGATAGCATATGGGTACCATCGACCTAGGCATGGGTCGCTGTCAAATGGGAAATGCTGCACAACGCCAACAGACCCAGGCACTTAGACCTACATGACAGCGCGATTCCGATTCCACCGAAGAATAGCGAATATTGATCTAATATCATAACTATTAACGACAATTGTCAAATATTCCAAGGATGTTATGTAAAATTGAATGGATGTCCTTCGATGACATGAACAGAATGACAGATGACAGCGGATTACGTCCGATTTCGCTTCGTCTTGTTTGTAAACATTCAAGCCAGTTTAGTTCTAACGAAAGTTTGTCAATATTCTTGGCTTGACACTGTGATCTATGAAACTATACATATGAAACGATAGGACACGTATACTTATTACTATATGTGCAGAAGTGTAAGTTTATTTATTGAAATAACACCAGATGGCAAAAGCTTGCCTTCATAATAACAACATCGACATTACTCACTTGGGATTCCCGTTTCACCGGGAACGCAAACCCCGCCTCGTTTCCAATTGGTGGAATTTCCTTTCGCTAAGGACGACGGGATAGAATCAATTGCGGGGATTCCCAGGCCTAGTTTTCTAAAAAATATTTCTATACTTTTATTTATTTATTACCCAAACAAACCATATTTATGCATAACATTGTCACTCACAGTGCATTTTACACGTAGCCTATCACATTACGTAGTCTGGCTAGAGTGTCAGTTTTCTAAGCAAAATTGTCATTTGTGTGCACGCGGCGATGATGTTAAATATAGAAGTACACAATTTTTGATGACGTCGCACCTTGAAGTCTTTACGGTCGGACTTTGGTGATTTGGACCAACATCGGTTGTGGTTGTAACGGGATCAAACAACTTGCGAAATGGGCGTCAGTCGTAGACGAAATTCTTATAATGCACACAGTGAAGATGAACTCGAGTAAGTCTTTGATTGACGTTTATAACACCGCCAGTGTGTAGCAGCTGCCGGTAGTGGCCTATTTATAAACAAAGTCCCTGGCTAATCGATTGACTACCTTGGATTGTTCAGGTCCGGCGGCGTTTAGGCAGCGGGCGTTGACGTTGCCGCAAGTATTGCACCACGTCTGTGACTTTGGCTACGGATGTCAGACTGCTGCATACATGTGTCAGTTAGCCCATGGTTAGCAAAGTGTACATTGATTTTAGTTAATTAGCGACAATCCTAACGTAATTTTAAGCCAGATGCATGTTCAATTGACATAAAATCATGTCATTCATGACAAATATTGATCACCAACAATAACTATAACGGGGCCTAGATATAATTATAATATTACAAACAGGGCCAGGGCTATTACTATTAGCAATACTCACCACAAAACACAATGGGATAAATAATACATATTCACGCGCCACGCCCACAAACTGTAAAACTGACAGCTAGTGTTGTAGCCAAAATTCAAAAACACACACACACACACACACACACACACACACACACACACACACACACACACACACACACACACACACACACACACACACAACACAACACACACACAGTTATATATATATATATATATATATATATATATATATATATATATATGTAGGTTTATCTGTCCTTGCTGTATTCATTTAGAGTTTAGTTTGAAAGTAATAAATTGAAAAAAATCATGTACACTGTACTTATAAATTTAGAATCTTTTTTACACAATTAGAATTTCTATTAAAATTATGCAGGCCATAAAATTAAATAAGATTTATTTCAAACAATCATCATATGTCCATAATTCTTCATTATATAAAAGTACATTGATAAAAGTGTAAAAAATACATGCATCGGTTGGAACAATATATTTTAAAGAGTTTATAAATCCTGGACACATTGGTACCACAGTTTTCAAGTACAATACATGTTTCAAATTGTAATGCTATAATTGTTCAATATCCTGAAGGAATTGTTATATGCAACAACGAATTGGTGGAAATAAATGTCACTAAAGTTCACTGGGGCCATTACACACATAGATATAACCAAAATATGCTGCAAATAGCATATTTTTACATCAGTAGAACAGAAGTGGAATCATTTTACTCTAATTACTATTACTAACTGTAACCATAACAATTCTATAGAAATTTGAGGCCTATTAAATTCTGTAGAAATCAAAGTGACCACAACAAGTCAACAATTCAGTGTTTATGTAGATCTCCCATAGAATGCTAAATAGAAAATTCATAGGATTTGTATATCCATATTGATTTTTATAGAACTCTGCACAGATCTACTTGTTATGTATAATATGTCAATACATTTTTCATAGAATCCTATAAAATAACATTAATTTTGTTGAAATGTTAAATTTTTATGTATATATATATTTTACAAACAACAAAATATGTATGTTAGCAGACAGAATGAACACACAGTTACCTGGTATATTAAATTATGTTCCAAACACATAATGGTGAGATCTGGTTGCTGACCACTGAACACAACAGAGTTCAAAGCTAATTGATAGAGTTAATTTAACCACTCATGGACTCCGTTAATTGAGATGGGTGGATCAAAGATGGCAATCGTTTTCATGCAATTTCTAAAAGTAATTTTGCACTAGAATTAAATTAATCAATGTTGTGCTACATTTAAAACAAGTCTTAAGGCAGATGCTGTCAGTATTGCATGTGTTACCATACAATTATATAGACGTGACTTTAGTCCTGATCCACCAAAGTATTGTAATAATATGTGTGTAACATTTACATTGTAGACTGATAGAGAACTATGTGAATGCCCCAGACAGTCGACCTCCGACCCCACAACAGGTCACTACTACTCGGAAGCGAGGCCACCAGAGAAGTGTAACCCTGTGTGTGGACGGTGTGACAGGTCGTAGGAGACTGGGAGTGAGGCGATCTCGCAGACAGGACAACTGTAAGTATCACTTGACTCCTAGCCGTCCTAGGACAGTCTACAGTACAGTATCACTTGACTCCTAGGACAGTCTACAGTACAGTATCACTTGACTCCTAGGACAGTCTACAGTACAGTATCACTTGACTCCTAGGACAGTCTACAGTACAGTATCACTTGACTCCTAGGACAGTCTACAGTACAGTATCACTTGACTCCTAGGACAGTCTACAGTACAGCATCACTTGACTCCTAGGACAGTCTACAGTACAGTATCACTTGATGCATATTGCCAAGGATAGTTGACACTACAGTCACGACAGAGTTACAACAAAATTGTGCATAACAGAAAGATAATTACGATACATGTATCGCACACCAGTTGTATACAACCATTTGCACCTAATTTAGCTGCAGTGTTCTAAAATGTTTTTTAAATGATGTAAAACTTGATCCAGTCAGTATTTTTTTAAATGATGCTTTGTTTACCATTTCAGCAGCTGGAAAGTTTCTCATAGTTGGAAACTGTCAATTTGTGACCTTTGTTACATGATTAATTAAAGTAACTAAGACAAATTTGGCACATGACATAGGTTTAATGTGGTTATGATAGTGGTAATACCATTATATTGATTAATAAGTGAAAACTCAGGTACAAGCTGATGCCTTTAAATAACAAACATGTAGCTTGAACCTTCGTGTTTACTTCCGTATGTCTCACCCACAGTGATGTTGTTGTACACGGTTCACCAACAGTGATGTTGTTGTTTGTTGTTGTACATGGTTCACCAATAGTGATGTTGTTGTTGGTTGTTGTACATGGTTCACCAATGGTGATGTTGTTGTTGGTTGTTGTACATGGTTCACCAATAGTGATGTTGTTGTTGGTTGTTGTACATGGTTCACCAATGGTGATGTTGTTGTTGGTTGTTGTACATGGTTCACCAATAGTGATGTTGTTGTTGGTTGTTGCTGCAGTGAACCACCTCCTGACTCTGGTGGAGGAGGATGAGGACTTGAGTCCTGAACTCTACGAACCTGGACTGTCAGCCTTCGCTGAACTCTTACTGGAGGAAGACAAGATGAACGTATGTGTAGCATTAGCAGACGGTCTAGTACTGGTAGTCTAGTCACATGTATTCTCTTGTTATTAGGTGTGAAATTAATTACTCAGTCACTCAGCTGGTCCCGTTAGTAGATCTAAATAACTTAATCATTCAGTCATGATGTTGTTGTATATGGAATGAGTTCATCAATTTAGCAGTTAGTCGGTTTGTTGTTGCTAGATGTGGAAAAAGTACACTGATTGGCCTGTATTGTTATGTGTGGAACAAGTTCATCAGTCAGTCAGCTATTGGTGTGTTGTTAAGGATGGAATGAGTTTTTCAGTCAGCCAGAGGTGTCTTGTTAGTTGTGAAAATATTTTGTCAGTCAATTGTTGTTACTAGGTATGGTATGAGTTCACCAGTCAGTTGTTGTTGTTAGGCACGAAATGAGTTCATTGTCCAGTTGTTGTTGTTAGGCATGGAATGAGTTCATCAGTCAGTCGTTGTTGTTTGGCATGGAATTAATTCATCAGTCAGTTGTTGTTAGACATGAAATGAGTTTATCAGTCAGTTGTTGTTAGGCATGGAATGAGTTCATCGGTCAGTTGTTGTTGTTGTTAGGCATGGAATGAGTTCATCAGTCAGTCGGAGGAGCAGCAGCGAGAGTTCTTGCTGAAGGTGTCGAAGCGTGAGCCGACAGTGACTGAAGGAGAAGAGCTGGACAACCAGCCACGGCCGCCTGTTGCAGATCGTGTTGGTATGGTGAACCATTGTAAACTTATAGTTTTAGATCTTAAGTATATCTACTGCAGCTAAAAAATATTGCCTGAGATTTCAATATAAATCAACAAAAATAAATTTCCATGAGTCTGCAAACTATTGTTGCCTTTTGTTTGTCGTTTCACCTGCTCCATGTAACTCTACAACAGTTATTTAGTGAGCTTGCCAACATGGACCAAATGTATGCATTGTCATGGTTTATGTATTTGATCCAGTATTTATGATTGCAAAGAGAAATGGATTATCATGGTAATACATCCATGAGTGACTTCTGATGTAGTTTGTCTAAGCCACGGTGTTGTTTCACACCATCTTGATCAAGGTGGCTGCATTATGCCAGTGAATTGTTACACAAATAGTCCAGCATACCGATCGTCTTATAAATGTACTTGTTTCACTGTCCAGGTCTCCCTCTGTGTGCGGAGGAATGCTTTGACCGGATTGATCGCAACATCCGCGGCTTTCTGCGCAAGAAGCATCTGCCAATGGTTAGTAAAGTTGCCGAGTTGATATAAACCAACACATCTTCTACTAAACTGGCATTGACGGGTGTTTAATTTTGCAACTTTTGTCTTGAAAATTATTAGCATATAAACCACAGCACAATATTTAAATGCTGTAAATAAACTCGCCCCGGTTTGGGCTACAATCTATGATTGCAACCCATATATTTAATTTAAGAACACTACTATCATGAGAACAACTAATATTCCCTTTTCGTTACATAAAATATTTCTCGCTACACAGGGAAAACTGGAGCATTTGGAGGAGGAAGTGGTATCATTCTTTACATCGTGTGCCAAGGACGTGTTTGTGTGCAGAATAGCCAACAGCTTTGAGAGACTTCTGCTGCATGCCCTCAGCCAGTACCTCGACCTGTTGTCACACAGTAAGTCACCTGTAGTCTGCCTCTGCGCGAAGGATCTGTCTTTGTGTAATGAAGGTCTAGCAATAGCAGCCGTGTATACATTGATAAAAGTTTATATTATAAAAGAATTTTGTAATTACAGTGTATATACATTCATCTGCCTGAATTGCACATTTACATTACAATCAGTCCACTCTACGTCATATTACATATTACAAATATTGTTTCTACTTATTAATATGTCAGTCACTTATATATAAGAGATGCGACTGTATTTTGTTCTTAGCTAAAATAAAATTATTCCAAGTTAGACTTGTTGACACTTTTTGAATCATTCTGTAGTTAATCAGTGTTAACAGTTGAAAAAATGCACTTAGACACAATGCAAGATTTCTCCAAGATAACATCAAAGTGGTTACCTGTGTTTACACAACTTCACAACAGAAATAATTTCAAAACTACCACGACCTTCCGTAAATGAGAAATACACAGCAATCAGCCGACATAGAACTCATGTCATCCGTGTTTTGAAGGTTACACGGATGAGGATGGAACCAGACACACCCTCATCGAAAACAAGAACCAAGAATTCCATCTTCCAGATCTTGGATTAGCACAATATTTAGAATCATTTCAAAACAAACCTGATTCAACTCTACTTTCTGCCGAGACATGAACGAGGCCGTCCATTCTCAGTTGATGTCTGTGTGTACATATCCTTGTTTGTTAAGATTTTGTTTTGAACAAGCATGTTGTTGAGTTTTAGGAAAGTGTAGCATTCAGTCTGGTTGAACACCTGTCTGTGTTTTATCCATTTTAAAGTAACTCGACTAATATTTGTTATGTGGCTTTTATCCACTTTCTTGCAATGTCGCTCAAGTGTTTTATACATGTACTTTGTTGAAGTGCTATTTTTGTTACACTCCTTGAAAGCAGGAAAGAAGCTACTTTGTTATGATTAATATATTTTAAAGCAGTTTATTTTTAAAATTATATCAAAAAATTATTGATGTTAGCTAGTTTCGATACTGATGATGCTTAGTCGAACGATGGTATTTCTTAATGCAAGTGAAACCAAACACAGCTGAATTGTAACTGTTGTATAGTGACGCACAATATAACAATTAAACCCAGTACTAAAAAATAGAATTTCATTATTCTTGTACTTTTGTGCACAAACATGAACTAGGCTGCTAATACTCTAGGACGGATTTCATCATAGTGACTCATGACGTCCAATCAAACCAGGCAAGTGATGACAGGAAAATGTACACTTTAATAATAATGATGTATATTACCATGAAGATGTGACAGTGGACAGAGAACACACAGGATAAATAGCTCAGCAATGACGGTGTACACGTGATATATATGTACGAGTGTTTACCAGGCAGTGTGAAAGTAGTGTAATATTTAGTGTACACAGGACAGCCATCTATTAAGTATTCACCACCACTCAGTGTGAAAGAACAGTAATATTTAACAAGAATTCATTGAGGCTCCATACATCTCGGTCGTGGTCAGTGGGTGACCTGCTGAGGGACCTACAAGTCACACTGGCCGTGATCACAGTACTGTCAATGGTCAACCAGTACATAAACACAACCAAGGCTCGTCACCATCTGTTTCTTTGGTAATGACAAATCAACTAGAAACAACAGTCGGCATCAGTGCCAATACATGTATACCTTCCAACAACAAATTAAAAATGCATGTGTTGCTTCAGTAGGAACTAACATGAGAGGTGAGTTTGTTAAGTTTGCCGACCCCACACATGAACACAAGAACAAATAGCTTGTTGAAATTTGTGTAACCATATTTTAAAGTGGAATCGATGCAACAGAGAGCAACAAACCAGAATGTGTCTGATTAGTTCAATGACGAAGATAACATCCTCTCATATCACAAGCAACTTTTTGGTATTTAAAAACACTCACGGGAATGACAATGTCTCATCTTGGAGTTACTTGAATAAAAGAGGAGTATTTTACAGATCATACATCTTGTGCCATCTGTACACAGTTGTGCATTCATTCAATAATCCTAACCCTGGAAAGCTGATTAGTCAGAGGTGTTCATGAGATATTCCTCTGTGTGTCCGTTCTCGAGAGCTAGCGACGTCTTGTACCTCCAAACCCTACAACATGAAAAGATGTTAATTTTCAGGAATATCACAGCCTCACAGAGCCTACATGTTAAGTTGGGCTTACACATTTCAGAACTTGTGCAAGTTTTCCAACATTGCACAAACTGTGTTTATGGTTTCAGCATAACTTGCACAACCCAGATAAGGAAGCTACAACTAAGACAACGTGAAACAGTACGAAAGAAATATTTTTTATCAGTGGTATGGATTTATACTGACACTTAGAAGTCCACAATTACAATTACCAATCTTTTCTAAAAAGCGTCCCCTTTTTACAATAACCACTTAATATGAGCACATGAAACAAGATAGACAATGCATGGCCTGCCACGGGACCAGGCATTTTTGTTACATAAAATAGATTTCTTTATACAATATATGCTACAAGCAGTAATTAATAAGTAAATACTATTATTAATCTTACTTTATCTTGACTTTTGGGGTCAAACTGACATGAGCTATTAACACAATCAAGGTGGCAAATGTCTATTGTAGCTGACACGCACTACAATGTTGGGCACATCTAACAGAATCCCATTCACCAATTCATCACAAATCACCACAGCACTGGTATCACATTTCCAGTCTCTATAAATTAAGAATTTTCCATAAATATAAACTAAATAGAGCCATTCTATAAAAACGATGCATATTACACGTTAGGTTTCCATAAATATAAACTAAATAGAACCAATCTATAGAAAATGAAACATAGCACACAACACATGTCAGGTTTCAAAGATACTTACCGGAAGCTGTGCGAGTACCAGTGCTGCCACCACCAAAACTTGACGATCCACCCCAGCCAGATGAACCGCCCCACCCAGATGATCCCCATCCTCGTGTTCCCGTGCCCCAGCCGGTGCCATAGCCAGTGCCATAGCCAGTCCCATAGCCTCCTCTGTTGCCCATCAGATATCCCAGAATGCCACCTGTCATTGCACCCGTCCAGAAACCACCCCCGCCCCCACGTGCTCCGGCTGTCCCTCTGTTCCCAGAGCAGCTTCCTAAATAAAAGAAAAGGAAGTCAAACAAAATGTTGGCTGAAGTAACACACTGGTTTGTGACTGAAATCACTTGATACAAACACATTTAATTTTCAGTAAAATGTCACAGCAACGGTCAAGGGTATTTTCTTTTTGTGTTAACCATCACCAACAACCAAAATTTTTAAATAGAATTAAGACTTAGAAAATAGATTTTGCCAAAAATTATATGAGAAACCACTGTTGCTGTTGAACAGCGATAATACTTAAAACTGAGAGTAAGTGCATTTGTAGTCCTAAGGACAGGACACTGTGATATAAATGGTGTCACTATTAGTTACAGACTGCCTGTACAATTAATGACTAATCATGTATAGGTGTAAGTAAATGACAATCTGGCAGAATGCATACAAGACACACCCACAAAATGCTCAAACTTTTACCAATCTTACACCCACAAGACACACCCACCCACAAGAAACACCCACTCACAAGTCAACACACACACACACACACATGTCCATCCATGTGATATCAGACAGACTAGCTATGACACTCGCCTCCTTGGGGGTCATCCCTCCATCCATAGGGGGGTGGGTTCCCCCCTGGTCCCCCTGAACCACCCCCATATCTCCGCCCCCTGTAGGGTTGGTCATCGTCGTCATCCCCTGGAGGTGCACTGCTTCCTGCTATACAGGTCTTGTAGAAGGCATAGATGATGAGTCCCACTATGGCCACAGTGATGAGGTCACCCACAGCAGACGGGGCCTGGACCGAGTGTTTGTTGTAGTTGCCATGACTACAAGACACAGACACTTGTAACAAACACAAGAACATTCTTCAAGATAGTAATTGTTTTTGTATTTTTGCATCTGGTACAACAGCTCAGTGATAGTATACACATTCGCTCATCTAGAACACTGGCAGGTCTTAGGAAATCTTTAGCGACTCATCGTTTTGTTAGGCATTTTATATATAAAATGTTATAGATTGTCTCTTTAACTAATGTCATATATTGATGGTTTATCAACTTAGATTCAAATATGTAGATATTCAGTGTTAACTGTTATCAACTTTTAAGATTGTATACATACATATATTATAAACATGTGTATACAGTAACTATATACATTGTGTGTGAGTGTTTTGTGCTTGTAATCTATTCTACAACTAATATAGTAATAGTTAGTTTAGCTAGAATTTGTGCTTTTAAAATACATTATTATTACTTATATAGCAACTTCCACACTGTATGTATAGACTTTTGTCAGTGTTACTGACATTGCATAAACCGGGGCAGTGATAAATTGAGATGAAGAGAGCCCTGAGTGATTGTTTGGACTGATGAAGTTGGCTTGAATATATAGATAGAATCTCTAGAGGTACGTTTTGTAACAGTTAAAGGGATGTGTCAGACAGTGTTATATTGGATCCTCAAACTTAGAACTGAACAACCAAAGTTATTCACCTTCATGATGTGGCAAGACTGATCATACAACTTACCTTCCTTCATTGCCATAGTAACTGTGATGTTGACCTCCTTTGTTTTGATTGCCCTCCTTTGTCAGGTCGAGTGTATACTCTAGCTGTACCAGGAAAATACCACAACATTACTTAGTCATCATGCAGAAAAGTATTAAAGTATCTACATCTTGTTAGAGAGTGCCATGTAAATCATCGCTGGAAATATTATGCAAGATTTAATGTCTGGACAAATGTCATTATTGGACAAATACAAATGAAGCGCATTGATAATAATCACAGGAAAGTACTTTAGTGACTGTACATGTTCAGATACTGTATGTTTTTGAATACAATAAAAATCTACAATAAAACATTTCTGCATCAACTGCAAGATTCAGCAGACAAATTAAAAAAAGTCGTTTTACATCCAATATCTTCCCAAATCAGTGAATCAGACATATGACAAAGTCCCGACAAGCAAAAATAACTGATTGGTGTTTGTAATGTTTACTTCAAATATGTGCTATGTAAATTAGTTATGTATTTCAGTGTTGGGATAGCTGACAGCTGAATTATTTTCAGCGTCTGAAAGCTTGCTATCATCATGGTGGCTACACAAGCACCTGAATGTCCAGGTGTTGGACAATGCACTGTCCGTGTCATCCGAGTAACTGGACGAAGAGTTCCTTTAAAAAGAATGACATCTCCACTGGTTGGGGGACAGTGAGTGGCCCAATTATCAAACAGTTAGTTGCTCGTGTACAGTACAGATACATTTATTATGCATAATAAAAGCAAAGTTTATTATAATTGTGACATTAAATATATGTACACCTATGCGTGTACACACAAATGCGTTAAGAAATAATCACTCTGGTTAAACGTTTACCAGACATACCCCACATGAGCCGCGGTAGACGTACGGGTCTTCAGGGTAGTCATAGCCTTCACAAGACACTTCCACCGTGCCAAATCTGTACGCATTGTCCATGTCTGTCTTGCATTCCCACTGAAACATAATTACTATTGGATATACGTCTAAGGCTCTACACTTTAGTAGAAAACAACTTTTAGCTGTTTTCTTGCAATTTTATGATGCCAAAGTTCCAGATCTATTGCCCAGTATTGAAGGTGTCCATACTTCTAAGTTTCGGTAAGTTTAATTCATACAAGATTATAAATAACACAAGAACTGCTCAGGGCTACAATGAAACACACCAAAAAGGACCAGGCATTTTGCAACATAAAATACATGTCTTTGTGTAACATATGCAATAAACCACATAACGGTAATAAATGAATAATATTAATCTGTTACTTAACCCTTTACACCTCAACCTAACATTAATTTGTTCTTTCGATCAGAATTTCTATCACAAAATGGCACATTCTTACCTGAACATCGAAGCCGTCAGAGCCGCGGTTGTAACACTGGACCACTTGTGGAGTGAAGCTGCTACATCCAGCCGAGCCACCAATACACTTGAGCTGTAACAATGTCAGTGTTCTTGTTGACATCGTCATGACAACACATGTCCATCTAGCAGCAAGTCTGTTTTATGTGAATACGAATACATTTATTTCAGAATTCAGATGAACCCATATACAGTTGATACATACACATAAAAAGCTTTTAAAAGGTAAACATGTTAAACAATGAGTAGATAAAATGAAATAAGGTTATAAGTTAGATAAGTGTTAAAGTGTAGTATAATAGTTAAAATAATGAGCTATATACATGTGTATATGATTGTATAATAAATATGTAATTTATACATGTAGATAAACACCCTTTGAAAAAAAAATTGAATGGATAAAATAAATAAATGGATAAGTTATGTAAACAAATTAATAGCTTTATAAAATGTAATATATATGCAAGACATGATATTAATCTTACTGATTTACAGTGTACAGTGATTTGGCCCAGCTATTCCACATTGGACTACTTACTATATCACTGCAACTGTACACAACCATAAGTCGTTATTTATGTTATAAATGCATTTTTTTTAAACCATAAAGATTCTTATGCAATAGGATATCAAATGTATCAATTGCATTATTAACAAACATGCTACTTGCACTGTCCCATCGGTTATATCAAAAAATCTGTCTAGGCATTTTGTTGTAGGAATCTTTAGCCTTTAAATAGGTGCACTTATTAAAGTTAACCCATAGGCCATAGTTGGGAACAATAAATTGTACAGCAATATGGCTGCTTATGGCATAATGCATAAAGCAGCTTTAGTTTAACACCGATGGAACAGTGGCAACATTTTCTCATAATGGCAAAATAGAGTAGGTAAAACAAAAGAAACGATCTTTGGTCATACTCCTCACTCACTCTAACACACATTAAAATATATTACCTGTGGAATTGGTGACGTTCGTCGTGCTGTTGTCATTTTACCATGATACAGTGTCAGCACTGTGATTTCTCTCAACATTACTTTGTCATTTCCTCCTGAGCCAAAGGCACCTAAAATATACAGTCAACATTCTGACATGATGTTACGTTTCCATACAAAAATAACACCTATAATCATCTATATTAAAACAGTGCACAATTGCACATTTGAATTACTCCATTGTTTTTAAATAGCTGTACATGCACTGCCATTAATTTTGACAAAAAAAGACATCCTTATATATCTTATTTGGGTATGTATGTTTGCAGCTTCATCCTTGGTTTTTTATTTGAGTATGCCCAGTTAATTTACATAATGCTCCATTTGACAGGTTTTCACAAGAGACAAAATTATTATCTACACAATGTTTCTTTCATTACATTTGAGAACAGTCAGCTTCAAGCTGAAAGCTGTGAACTGTTGGTCAATCAACCACTATGTTTATTTTCCAACACCAAACATAACATGGTAGAAACAACTCTACAAAATGTTAGAAAAAGGGGTACCAGGGGGCATAATGAAGAAATTTTCTGATGAATTGGTATACCCATATCACATTGTTTCAAAGTTTATTTAAAGTTGTAGCATCTATACAGTTGTAACATTTTAAATAAAGTAATTTAGCTATAATGCTCAGTAGTACAATATTTAGTAACAATACTGTATAATATAATAAGTTCACAGCACAATTATCTGAGAGAAGCTCCATGTGTATGTAACCAACTATATAAATATATCATACAACAATTTTTTTTGCTAATCATATTGATTTTTACCTGATTAACAAATGAATGGATAATCGACAGGTCTTTTTGCTATACTGATAGGTAACAAGTTCCAAATTTGTACACTGCAATTTGACAGACATCAAGATTTTAGGTGTTCCTAAAGCCTAGATATGACATAGGCCACAGGGATTTATATTGTAGTGCTTGCTAAAATGCCTGGAAAGATGCCGTTTACCCACTTTCAGCCATTATAACATAGACAGCACAAAGATACTGACCAGCAATTGGACTTGAGATGAAGATGACCACAAACGACAACACAGTGACCATGTGTAAGAGGCACTGCATCCTCAACAACATTGTCTCGCTGGATGTGTACCTGCCAATAACACAATCTTTAAACACTTGAACAAAACTTTTAACAGTTTAGCAATAGTAAGTACAGTATACAGAGTTCAAACTGGGTGTAATCAACAGGAAACATCTTCACAAATATTACATGTATATATATTTAATTAAGATGTAAGCACTAGTTAATATTTGCATGTATTATTACTATTATAACACAAATGTTATAGTACAGTGATTGTTCAGCCTTTTTGACAAGGAAATTATAATTTAATAGTTACAGTCAATGTCAACATGCAGTTATATTATATGCAGTCTATTGAACTCCTATTGTTTAATAGTTTAAATAATAACCACAATGATAACTAACTGTTACCGGCTGAGAGACTTTTGGTGTTACTCAAAATCGTATGAGATGCCAAGTTTCAAGCCTCAAAAAGTGAAGTCAACTCTGAAGTCAAGTCTCGACTCAAGACGGTAAGCCACTTTCAATTTGTTGTCGCAGTAGAAATAAACTAATAACTGTGATACTGTGTGCGATGATTTTTGTTTGGATAAGCTACTTTTGAATGCCCGTCTAGTGACACGTATACTTTTTAAAATGACTCATGATAATTGATTCCGCATTGCGCCGCAAATGTAAATAAAACTGACTCAATCCAAAATTTATAGTTATACTGTGCGACAGGGTCAGGACTCGGGCTGAGCTGAACCCGAGGAGTGCTAATATCACTTCACTTCCGGTATTTCTGTCGTCAGATTTCTGGCTGCCGACCTAGGTGTCACATCGTTAACTCAACCATATACCAAACAACGTCATACCAATGTTAAATGTGTAAAGTAAACCAACAGAACGCAATATTGCGAATAAACACAAGTAAACATACCCACTTTTCGCCTGACGCGATCGAAACACCTCCTGGTGTCGTTAGGGAGAACCAACTAAGGGGAATCAGCACAAAGTGCATGCTGGGAAGTCTGTGTGAGCTCAAGGTGATAGGCTTGCATGGAACGAATTTTTGACACCTGAAGCCATCCACAATGCCTCGAGAGCTTATATCTACTCACATCTACCGGTATCCAGATGGAAAGAACTGCGCAGAAAAGACAATGCACACCGTGAAGGCATGGGGATTCTGGGGTATGTTGCACGAGAACAACAGTTGACATAAACTCTTGTATTATCGCCATGCTTTGCATAATTATAATTTATGACATGACATAGGCCTAGTCATAGTTTGATCATTCATATACATTGGTCAACCATTGCGTGATATTTTACAAATTACTGGATATTACGTTAACTACGCTATCAGTGATTTAGTCGGATATGTTTTTGACCAAAACATGACCTGTCCTAGTCCTAGACAAATACGTTTGAATGCACAAGGTGGCAGCACTAATGCATTACAAATCCAAAAAAATGGATGAAACATACTTCATAGTTTACTTGATGACAAGAATACATTCAGGGCACACACAATAATTTTGAGGGTAGCACATTAGCCAGGCATGCTGGCATCTGAGTTCAATACCAAAACCAGGTAATCCAGCATGATTTAGGTGTAAAAACCTGGCTCTCGGCAAGTATTAGGGACTGTGTGTGTATTCTTTACTAATCACTGTCTAATGTCGGTCTCATCTCAGTCTGAGTGTGGTCCTTGGGCTTGGAAGCCCAACTGTTGTTAGAAAAGATGAAGATCTATCTATTCTAATAGTTGTTAGACAGAGCCATGTTATACACTCAATGACCAATGCATTGCTGTAGTGCTGGTTCGATACCAGGTTTTGTTCGATACCAATCGATACCTGAATTTTGTTCGATACTTACGTTGTACATCTAATATTCACATTGAACATAGTTCCCAGTAGAAGCACAGTATGCAACAGAAGTAGTGCTGGTTCAATACCAAAATTCTTTGATATCGATCAATATATTGCTGGTTCAATACCAGAATTCTTCGATATCAATCGATACCAGATTTTTATTCGATACTCGAAATTTACCTTGTAAGTCTAATTCAGTACAGTAGAGATTTCCAAAGAAACACACTATCCACTTAGAGTAATGCCACAGAAACACACACAATTTTTCACTTGTAGGGAAATATGTGATAATTTTAGTAATGCAAACTAGTGCTGGTTCGATACCAGGTTTTGTTCGATACCGATCGATACCTGAATTTTGTTCGATACTTACGTTGTAATTAAGTCTAATTTTCACATAGAACACAGTTCCCAGTAGAAGCACACTGAGCACAGTATGCAACAGAAGTAGTGCTGATTCGATATCAATTGATATATTACTGGTTTGATACCAGAATTCTTCGATACCGATCGATATATTACTGGTTCGATATCAGAATTCTTCGATATCAATCGATACTAGATTTTTAGTCGATACTCGAAATTTACCTTATAAGTGTAATTCAGTACAGTGGAGATCTTCAAAGAAACACTACTATCCACTTAGACTAATGCCACAGAAACACAAAATGTTTCACTTGTAGGGAAATATGTGACAATTTTATAGTCATGCAAACAATGATTAATATGCAATTTTCAATTTATGTAAGTACACAAACAACAGTTTCAATATAATTGATTACTGTTGTAAAACTAAAAGGTAACTATAATATAATATTAAAACAATAAAGACAACTGCAATAAAATACCTGGAACGGAACCCGGATAAACAAAGCCTCCGCATCGCGCTCGAATAATTATTTATATTAACAATATTATTAGTAAACTAGTTTCATAAATATTAGTGCGTGCAATAAACACTCTATAAAAATCCTATTGGATGTGTGTTTTTGTATGCGTAACCGTAAGTAAAGTAGGGAGAAAGATGACATGGTAGTGCCACCAAGCGAGAGCGTCCCGTACGATCCTTGGTTTGGATAACGAGGCTAAGCGAAGTCTGACCTAGGCTAAGATCGCTCACAGAAAACAGTTATTATACAAACTAACTCTACAATAAAGTTTTAGAAAACAATTCACATTTTATGTTATATTATTTTTAAACAAACACGCCTAAGTCAATTTAGGCTGCGAAGCGCTGTAGTGATAGCTCCCGTAAACAACGTCGTCATCAACAACGATGTTGTGTCTTCGCATCGACATCGTCGAATGGACTCGATGTCAAGTATCGAAATATCGAAGGTATCGAAAGTATCGAACAGTGGGCGTTCGATACCAAAATACCCACTAAATATCGGTATCGAACTTTCGCAAGTATCGCGATACTTCGATATATCGAATATCGAACCAGCACTAATGGAAACAATGATAAATATGCAATTTTCATTTTATTTAAGTAAACAAACAACAGTTTCATTATAATTGATTACTGTTGTAAAGCTAAAAAGTAATTGTAATATAATATTAAAACAATAAAGACAACTGCAATAAAATACCTAGTGACAAATACATTAATTAATTGCAGTGAATTATTTTAAATTAATAACAGTACTTCACCCCAGTTGTTTGCAAATACACTATATAGCAGCTTAATTTCAAGTCAACATGTCCTCTAAAGTTACCATCAACAAGTACAGCTGAAACATAACATACAAATAATATGTTATTGTTAAACATACCTATCACTTTTAATAGTGCCAGCACAGCTGAACATTCACTGTTATAACTGTTTTTTTATTAATTGTATCGTAAAGATAATTGTGATTTAACATCAAAACTGTATAGACGATTACAATAAAATAACACTAATTAATAATAGAAAAAAATATTAATTAAAATTACAATTGTACTTCCCAGTTCACAGTAATATTTTTGAATATAAAACTTAAATTACCACACATAACAAGCCCCATAATGATTTTACAACTGTTTTCAAGAACAGGTCGGTTTCTTCCTCTACCTCTGCCAGTGATGAACCTGTTTGGCCAGTGCCAATAACAGTAGATTCAGTAAGCGTATTGTCATCGTCAATCAGTCACTTCTTGAGTAGTAGTAGTAGATTCGGCAACCAATGGCGATTCGGTTCGACTGTAACTAGATGTTCACTGCTTGCTCATTGTCGAATATTTTGATAGAACACGTTCTTGAGTCGTTGCCGTTGGCATTACGACGTTGGCATTACGACGATGTCGACGTGTCCTTCGATGAAAGTTGATCATCATGTTTTGATATTTCTTGAATGGTGGACAGTGACTTGTTTCGTCAAATTCGATGTATTTCCACGCAATTTTTGGGGCGCCTTTGGCATAGCAGACACTCTTTGTTGTCATATACAGCAAACGGTGGCGCCGCCAAACAGCAAAACAGCACCACCAGACGGAACCAGGATAAACAAAGCTTGCACATCGCGCTCAAATTTTATTTATATTAATATTATTATTAAATTAGTTTCATAAATACTAGTGCGTGCAATAAACACTATAAAAATACTATAGGATGTGTGTTTTTGACTTTTGTACGCATAACCGTAAGTAAAGTAGGGAGACAGATAGCATGGTAGCGCCGCCAAATGAGAGAGTCATGAACTTTCGTTTGGATTACCGAGGCTAAGCAAAGTATGACCTAGGCTAAGATCGCGCACAGAAAACAGTTATTATACATACTAACTCTACAATAAAGTTTTAGATTTTCACATTTGATTTTATATTATTTTTTAAACAACCACGTCTAAGTCAAGTTAGGCAGCGAATCACTGTAGTGGTAGCTCCCGTAAACAACAACATCATCGACAACGGTGTTGCGCCTTCGCATTGACGTTGTCGAATGGACTCGATGTCGAAAGAATCGAAGATATCGAACAGTGGGCGTTCGATACCAAAAATATCGAAGTATTGCGATACCACTAAGTATCGGTATCAAATTTGTGCAAGTATCGCGATACTTCGATATATCAAATATCGAACCAGCACACTGCATTGCTGTATGATTTGTGCAGGAAAAATTGCACTCCTAAAAATTATGCCCTATTGGCACACATCTCTGAATCTAATAAACAACATTTTTTATAGTGTCAAATAAAGTGCACATAGGGTGGCTTCATTTCAAATAAATACACACACCAGGATGTTTATTAGGCACGTGTACGTATAGTGCTTACATACTCTTTTTATTCCTTGTAGTTGTAGCATATATCATTATCTCGCTGACTGTCTTGGGCTGTTTAGAATATAGCTGCAATCACCAAGTTGTTTTTGTGCTACATGTACATCTTTTTCTATTTCTGATTGATATCCATGTTATTGCAGTTTTTGCTTGTATGTCGCTGGTTATCCTGTATACATAGCCAAACTATGTCTATCTTATTTTTAGGGTGATGCAGATTGGTTGTTGATTTGGTTCCTCCATGTTTGAATTGAAATTTTGTCTGTACTTTTATTATTTTTTAAAGAAGACTTAATTGTTCGGATAAGTTGATTCTATCAAGTACTGTTCATGGGTGGGGTTGATTCAAAAAGAATTGGAATTGATCAATTCAATTCCAATTCAATTCCTGAATTGGAGCATGAACTGGAATTGAAAGATTTTGAACAAAATTAATTGAATTGGAATTGAAAGATTTTGAACAAAATTAATTGAATTAGAATTGAAAGATTTTGAATTTAATCGGTAGATAAATAGATGGAATAGATGGAATTGGAATTAAAAAAAAGGAATTGGAATTGAATAAATGTAGCTGGAATTGGAATTGATTGAATGGAATTGACCCCAGCTGTGGTTCTGTTGCAGGCTTGTGGGCCTCCCTCTACGATCTGGTTGGCATTTCTAGTCCAAAAACACTGATGGGTGCCGCGTCTCGGGTGGTCTACATTAATACACCTGTTCGTAAGTGTCGCTACCAGAGAGTGGGGATGTGCAATCTGTACATGCATAATCTCCTAGTCACAATACTAATTTATATCTGAAGGAAGTAACAGTGCTTTTACACTGGTACATTTGTTTACTTTGTGAAACTTTTTTTTATAGTATTTCTGTCATTCTGTGTCTCCTCCCCAGAATAATCCAGTCACTGTCAAAATCTATTTAAATTCACAGGCCAGGACACAATTGTATTTTACATGCAAAAGAAGTATTTTAGTAACTATTACTGGATTACGGTACATGTAGAATAATGTGGTTATTGTAGTCTTGCATTTTTATTGCTGAAATATTGAAATTAAATGTACTTTTGAAAGTTCCAAGAGTACTTTCTACACAGGTAATTCTTTTTCAAAGTACGTTTACGTTTACTTAAATCATTTTAAGGTGAGTTAGTTGTTCTTTTACTTAAGTACAAAATGAATATATGTATATATATATATATATATATACTATATATATATATATATATATATATATATATATATATATATATACATACATACTGTAATTTTCTACCTCAGTAAAATGAAAGTATCTGTTGACAGTTATTGGAGCGACTGTATTTTCAAGTGGTGGGTGCATCATAGGGAACATGCGCGGGAAGGACGGGCCACTCAACCACGTCCTGGCTGGCGCGCTCAGTGGAGCCGCTATTGCTTCCTACAGTAAGTGATGGGCTTCAACCAAACATACACAGTAGACGTACATACCCAGATACATACATCTTATGTCGAATCAGAATATACGGATGTAATTAGATTTAGTTTACATATATAATGTACCTAAAAATGTAAAGGATGATTGCAACTAAGACTTGTTTTGAAACTGGGTGTTTTGTTTACCATTTGAATATGTTGCATTGTGGAAGTTTTGAATAAAGTGCGAACATTATGAGCATAGTAAAGTAAGTAAACACAATTTAACATGTGTATTGTAGTCATAAGAACATGATATCAAATAAAAAATTAAGACCCTCCTTTTAAATAACAGCAGATGTAATCGTGTCCAGGTTGTGAGCTACATATGTGTGACACAAGTGGTTGTGTTGCAGCTGGTCGTACTGCCATGGGGATTCGTCTGGGGGTGATATTGGCCATTGGCGGCGGTCTCTTCAAGAGCTTCCAGCAGAACGGTGTGAAGCTCCTGCCAGTCGTGGAACACAAGGAACAGGGCATGTTCCACCAGTACCACCGCTACTTCGGGCCGGGCAGGATAGAGGAGGCCAAGCTTCCTCCAACCTACACATAGAGCAGGATCTAAGAGTGGCAGCAACCAAAATTCAGCTGGGGCAGAATCTCACCCTGTCTGCCTGATCACCTCACACTAACTCGGAACTGAATGCTAGCGGCTAAATGACAGTGTTTGAGGTTGCTTCCGGTTACTTTACGTGAGAAACTAGTACAATACTGAATTGTGTATTGAATACAGTACCTGTTGAGGTATATTTAATGAATAAACCTTGTGCTTATGTGGTTATCGTTATGTCGAATGTCAGTTTCTGTAGTTCCTTTTACATCTATGCAATCATGCAGGCAATGGCAAAAACTTGTTTATGTCAGTCCTCTCCTAATTTGCCAGACAAAAGCCTTGAGCTTAGCACGCAGCACACACAGATGTTCTCCCGTAGCACACAGCATACACACACAGATGTTCTCCCGTAGCACACGGCACACACAGATGTTCTCCCGTAGCACACGGCATACACACACACATATGTTCTCCTGTTGCACACGGCACACACAGATGTTCTCCCATAGCACACGGCACACACAGTTGTTCTACGGTAGCACACATCACACACAAGTGTTCCCCCATAGCACACACACACATACAGATGTTCCCCGTAGCACACAGCACACACACACAGATGTTCTCCCGTAGCACACGGCACACACACATGTTCTCCCGTAGCACACGGCATACACACACACATGTTCTCCTGTTGCACACGGCACACACAGATGTTCTCCTGTAGCACACGGCACACACAGTTGTTCTACGGTAGCACACATCACACACAAGTGTTCCCCCATAGCACACACACACATACAGATGTTCCCCGTAGCACACGGCACACACACACAGATGTTCTCCTGTAGCACACGGCACACACAGATGTTCCCCCATAGCACACACACACACACAGATGTTCCCCCGTGGCCCACGGCACACACACACACATGTTCTCCAGTAGCACACGGCACACACAGATGTTCCCCCATAGCACATGGCACGCACACACACACACACACAGATGTTCTCCCGTAGCACACGCCACACACATATGTTCTCCCGTAGCACACGGCACACACAGATGTTCTCCCGTACCACACGGCACACACAGATGTTCTCCCGTAGCACACGGCACACACAGATGTTCTCCCGTAGCACACGGCACACACAGATGTTCTCCCGTAGTACACGGCACACACAGATGTTCTCCCGTAGCACACGGCACACACAGATGTTCTCCCGTAGTACACGTACGGCACACACAGATGTTCTCCCATAGTACACGGCACACACATATGTTCTCCCGTAGTACACGTATGGCACACACAGATGTTCTCCCGTAGTACACGGCACACACATATGTTCTCCCGTAGTACACGGCACACACATATGTTCTCCCGTAGCACACGTACGGCACACACAGATGTTCTCCCGTAGTACACGGCACACACATGTTCTCCCGTAGCATACGGCACACACAGATGTTCTCCCGTTGTACACGGCACACACAGATGTTCTCCCGTTGTACACGGCACACACAGATGTTCTCCCGTTGTACACGGCACACACAAATGTTCTCCCGTTGTACACGGCACACACAGATGTTCTCCCGTTGTACACGGCACACACAGATGTTCTCATGTAGTACACGGCACACACAGATGTTCTCCCGTTGTACACGGTACACACAGATGTACTCCCGTTGTACACGGCACACACAGATGTTCTCCCGTAGTACACAGCACACACGTACAGATGTTCTCCCGTAGTACACGACACACACAGATGTTCTCCCGTAGTACACGACACACAGATGTTCTCCCGTAGTACACGGCACACACAGATGTTCTCCCATAGTACACAGCACACACATATGTTCTCCCGTAGTACACGACACACACAGATGTTCTCCCGTAGTACACAGCACACACAGATGTTTTCCCGTAGTACACGGCACACACAGATGTTCTCCCGTTGTACACGACACACACACATATGTTCTCCCGTAGTACACGACACACACAGATGTTCTCCCGTAGTACACGGCACACACAGATGTTCTCCCGTAATACACGGCACACACATATGTTCTCCCGTAGTACACGACACACACATATGTTCTCCCGTAGTACACGGCACACACAGATGTTCTCCCGTAGTACACGACACACACAGATGTTCTCCCATTGTACACGACACACACAGATGTTCTCCCGTAGTACACGGCACACACAGATGTTCTCCCGTAGTACACAGCACACACAGATGTTCTCCCGTAGTACACGGCACACACAGATGTTCTCCCGTAGTACACGGCACACACAGATGTTCTCCCGTAGTACGGCACACACAGATGTTCTCCCGTAGTACGGCACACACAGATGTTCTCCCGTAGTACGGCACACACAGATGTTCTCCCGCGACGAGTGACAAACAGCTCACAAGCTGCCAAACAGGATCCGAGCGAGAATCCAACAGAACTCGAAATTAATCGCTTGTTTGTGGCAAGTAACCCTGCTAAAAATGTACTACAGTTTACTATGGTCAACTATGGTAAATTCATAGTAAATCATAGTAAATCATAGTAAATCATAGTAAACCATAGTAAACCATAGTATATTATATTTTACCATGCTTTCACCATAGTAAATATGTACGTGGACATAGTAAACCATAGTAAGTTATAGTACAACCATAGTAATTCATAGTAAACTGCAGTATACTACGTTTTACTATGCTTTTACCATAGTAAATTCACATGAAGATGTAGTAAACTGTAGTAAATCCATAGTAAGCTATAGTCAACCATAGTTTACAATTTTTTACATATACTGTGGTTACTGGTAAAGTCATGGTAATTGCATGATAAACCATGATATCACTGATATAAATGAGTATATTTAACTACATTTTGATAAATGAACATTAAACCATATAGTAAACCATAATACAACAAATGTAAATTAATTATGACATAAGCAGTTTTTGTTTATGGACTTATTTTAAATTGTTTATGCAAAACTGTCAGATGCATCTACCACGGATCTGTTATGGTTTATAGCCCAGACAACTAATAGAAAACATAGTAAGCCATTAACATTCGCATAGCCTACTCTATTTTTATCATCCCTGCTAAAATTTACTATGGTTTACTACAGTAAATTTACTATGATTTACTACAGTAAAACGCAGTGTGTTTTTCGGAATATTTACTACGCTTTACCATAGTAAATACTATGGTTTATCATAGTATATACTATGGTTTACTACAGTAAATACTATGTTTTACTACAGTGAATGCCATATTTTACTATGGTTTACTATGGTGAATATCACAATTTACTATGGTTTACTATAGTAAATACTATGGTTTACTATAGTAAATACTACATTTTACTATGGTTTACTACAGTGAATACCACATTTTACTATGGTTTACTATGGTGAATATAACAATTTACTATGGTTTACTATAGTAAATACTACGTTTTACTATGGTTTACTACAGTGAATACCATCATATTTTACTATGGTTTACTATAGTGAATATCACAACTTAGTATGGTTTACTATAGTAAATACTATGTTTTACTATGGTTTACTACAGTAAATACCAGATATTACTATGGTTTACTGTGGTAAACTACGCTAAACTGTTATGTTCACAGTTAATATTAACCACCGGTTGTCCATAATAAAAAAATACTATATCACATTGATGGTGCCATCTGCAATCATAATACAAATCATAATTACTTTTGATGTGTCATGGTTTACTAAATCATGATACATCAAAAGTAAGTTAATTAATTATGGCATAAGTTGTCTTAGTTTAATGCCTTTAAATTACATATATGCATATATATAGGCATATATATATATATATATATATATATATATATATATATATATATATATATATATATATTGAGCTATTACACACATGTATTATATAAATACATATGGATGTATATAATTAATGTTATTCACAAATAGTCTACTGTATGTATGTATATATATATATAACACACACACACACACACACACACACACACACACACACACACACACACACACACACACACACACACACAGTTTGTGAAAATAAAAGCTAGGAATTTGCCTAGACCTTATCTATTAGTTGTCCCTTGGGTCTGCTGTCAGAATCCTAAGTAGCCACTCAACTTATTCAAGCCAGCTCTTATCAGATCAGTTGGTTCCCATTTATTGCCTGGCAGGCAAGCTTGGAGACAGAATACAGTAGCTCAGTGCAACCCCATGTGTCCAGCAAGCATGCTGTGCATAGTTACCCTAGCAGTGCTAGTGACATGTTGACTTTGAAGTGCTGTGGTAACAAGTATACAAGTCGGCTGCACATCTCAGGACATTTGGTTTATCAATGCTGTACTGGACATGGACAAGAATGAAGCCATGTTGTTGCAAATATTCAGGTGGATTGGCAACAAGCACTATATGAAATTGTGGATCTGGTTTCAAATCTGGATGTACATGCTCTACACCTGTACATTTTATGAGACAAAGGTAAGAATCCTAGCTTATATTACATTACTTTTTTACAGTAGCATTAAATTGTTCCGAGCATTTTTTTCATCTTCAAGAATAATAACCTAATTAACAGATGCACGTTAATTATGTAATTTGTCTCACTTTTCGTTATAAGTATAATTAACACTGAAATTTAATAGAGTGAAATGTTATTGATTGATTGATAGAGTGAAATGTTATTCAGTGTTGTAAATTTTAATTTATTATAATATAATTTTAGTGAATGTTGTAAATGTGTATTGAGCAAGCATGTTAATTTAAATTGAAGTTCAATAATACCTTACGCATGAGTAATTTAAATTATTGACTACATCGTGATTATATTTTTTTTCATGATGCTTAAAAGATGCATTACAAAGGTAAGCTTGATAATTATCAAATGACTATAATGCAAGTGTATAATACATTGACATTTGGATGCTAAGTGGAATAACGTACAATGTAATTTAGGGTTCACTTTTGGCATCATTCTTCACAATTTCTCACAATGAAGTGCCTTTGAATGTCCAGAAATGTATACTGTTATCTTCCTTATCATGACTTTCTAACAGCCAAGGAATCAGTACAGACATCTGCACTGAGTTATAGTTGCCCTCTCTAAGGGCTGCTTAATTGGGGGACCTCAGTAATTGGGTGATTCCACTAATTACTGCCACTTTTATGACTAGAGGCCAGTTAATACCTCTGACCCATTATGCTGGCAAGTAATGATAACCAGAGTTTCAGACATAAGAAATCAAATTTTTCTATTACACAGGTGCAGTGGGACACATCTTTGAGGAGTGATATCTATGAAACTACATGGATACGGACATCATGGAATACCACTTGACAGAAATCAACCACAATTATATTATTTCTGCCATGTAATTCATGAATTTTTAACATGTTAATAAAGCATTTCATTATATTATAAACACATTGTTTGATTATTTTAGTTATATGGCATGTGTAGAAGATCAAGACCCACTATGCATAATATTCACTGTGGTACAACATAGTATAATGTGATATTCAACATAGTAAATTATGATGAAATGTGGTATTCACTAGCTGTAGTAAACCATGGTAATGCATGATATTCACTGTAGTAAAGCATAGTAAAATGTGGTATTCACTGTAGTACACCATAGTAAAGCATAGTATTTACTATATAGTAAACCATAGTAAATTGTGATATTCACCATAGTAAACCGTAGTAAAATACAGTATGCACTGTAGTAAACCATAGTAAAGCATAGTATTTACTATAGTAAACCATAGTAATTTGTGATATTCACCATAGTAAACCATAGTAAAATATGGTATTCACTGTAGTAAACCATAGTAAAATATAGTATTCACCATAGTAAACCATAGTAAAATATGGTATTCACTGTAGTAAACCATAGTAAAATGTAGTATTTACTATAGTAAACCATAGTAAATTGTGCTATAAACCATAGTAAACCATAGTAATATGTGGTATTCACTGTAGTAAATCATAGTAAAACGTAGTATTTATTATAGTAAACCATAGTAAATTGTGATATTTACCATAGTAAACCATAGTAAAATGTGGTATTCACTGTAGTAAACCATAGTAACACGTAGTATTTACTATAGTAAACCATAGTAAATTGTGATATTCACCATAGTAAACTGTGGTATTCACTGTAGTAAACCATAGTAAAATGTAGTATTTACTGTAGTAAACCATAGTATATACTATGGTAAACCATAGTATTTACTATGGTAAAGCGTAGTAAATATTCCGCAAAAACACTGCGTTTTACTGTAGTAAACCACAGTAAATTTACTGTAGTAAACCATAGTAAATTTTTAGCAGGGAATGAACAATGTCGGACATTTGTTTGACAGGGGGAGGTGATAAGTACTGCCTATGATAATAAAACGATACAAATGATAAAAATCATTGAAGCAGTTAACTCGTTGACATAAATATAGAATTTTAATATATGTCTAGAAGATCGATCTTGTTCATACTCATATCATCGCTAGCTGCTTTCAAAGAACATCTGTGTGTTTCACAAAGAACACTAAACGAATGGAACTGATTATCAGCTGATTGTGTAGGTGCTAGTAGTGTTAATATATTTAAAAATAAAATCGACATATACCTAAGACGGGCGGGGTATACTTAGATAGATAGGTTGGACTCTCGATAAGCCAAATGGCTTCCTAGTCCACCTGCCATCTAGAGTTGAATCTCTAGGTGGCAATCTTGTTAAAATACTGCTAACATAGCCACCAGATGGTGCCAGTAGTGTTTTTAAAATCGATTAATCACTACGCGGCGCAACGATAAACTTGGTTTGGTTATCAAAAGCATACACACTATAAATTATAATCATTAGAGAGGAGTTGAATCTCGGAACAAAAAACATACAACGGCATCCATTCCAATGACCCGACAGACCTTGTTGATGGGCAACTGATCACGTGACGGACATGTCATGAGCATGAATTTCACGAAATCGCCTGAACCTCTTGAACAACCATTGCCATAACATAACATAACATAACATAACATAACATAACATAACATAACATAACATAACATAACATAACATAACATAACATAACATAACATAACATAACATAACATAACATAACATAACATAACATAACATAACATAACATAACATAACATAACATAACATAACATAACATAACATAACATAACATAACATAACATAACATAACATAACATAACATAACATAACATAACATAACATAACATAACATAACATAACATAAATTAGCATTAACCATTTAGAGAATATGTGATCACAATTTGATGAGCACGGAGCTACGGTATATGTTTAATACTTTTCTAACGTGGATATCATTGGGCACCGCCCATAGCTGCATTTGGTTTGACTAGCTCCTCCCTATGCAATGTAAATTTCCGACTTTATTCCGATTGGTCACTAGATATGCGATGTCGTTTGTTAGAGTTACGTTTCGTCAAAATACGCTTAATTTCTATTGAAGTAAATCGAAAAAAAATCAACTTTGAACAATTATTTAAAATATACGGTGGGTTCGTGTTAATCAAGTCATTGTCACGTATCCTCTGGCGTTCTTATGTTTGGGCAATGGGTTTTCAAGCGTTTCAGCCCCCCGTAATTACTGTTACACATATAAACCTATGAATTAATGCCATCTGAGAGCTTCATGACACTACATAGACAGCTTGGTATATGTTTCACCAGAAGTGACGCTGCCGAGCGTGTGTACGCGGCGTGTGCGTGCGGGTGTTGGCGGCGTGTGTATGCCGGCGTGTGCGTGTGAAGTGTGTGCATACGGGTCTGATTTGTGTGAAAGAAACTTTGAAGATGACATGTAGACTATATACTCATTATACACATTCTTCATAAATAAACCAACAGAAAGAAGAAACCGGCACACATTTGGAGTTGTCGACAATTTATTTAGGATACTGACAGTCGAACTGTCTCCTTTAATGTCAGACGTATTACTTCAGTCTCACATTATTTTCCCGTAATAATTCCGTACCCAGAATATTATATATTTTATTGTTCATGTTATGAAGACATACAATGTCAACCGGGTCTTATTGTAAACGACCACACGGCTTCTTCCTGACGCCTTCTTCTTCCTCAAGCCTTCTCTCGTTCCTTCACGTCATCCACCGGTTTGATTATCGAATAGCCTCGTTTCTCGCAGATGTAGAACTTCTTCTGGTAACAGTCGTCGTCGAACCAGCCGTAGTCGATGCATTTCGCGTCCCAGCAACGACGCCTGATGGCCATGCAGTTCTGGTAGCCCAGATAGTTGTTCGGTTCGTTCGGCAGCCAATGTTGGAATAGTGGAGCCACGGCGGTATCTGGGAAAAGCAAGGCACAGTTAGACATATACCAACCTTTAACAAAACTTGATTTATCTCGATATAAACAAACGTTGAACTATGTTGAAATCTTTAAAACGTATTTACAGAGATATTCGTTATTAGTAAATTTCAATGAAGTTCACGTTCTCGTTTCATTTTTGTCACTTCGCCCTTCTTCTCATTCCCTGAGCAGGTTCGTTCACAGTACATTGGTTCTGTTCACAGAGCTGTGTGGATAATAACTGACTGTAGACAGAGGTGGATTGTATAGACGACTGCGGTATGCATTTGACTAAGCACAAAACGTACAGCACGTCTTTGGCACCGTCTCATATAAATAACTAGTACTTACTGGACGGGTCCCACTTCCAGTATTTCTCCACTTCCAGGTCCGTGGCTCCCAGCCAGTACTCGGCCTTCTCCAGCAGATGGTGATGGAACTGGGCTGAAATAGCAAATACAATACAGATGTGAACGTTATTTTGTTTACCAAATCCGCCGTGGAAATGCAGAAGAGAAATCATCGTGTAAGAACGTTGTTAATAGTAGCGTTGTGACGCAATGGCTACAGCTTCAGATTTCCGAGTGAGAGAATTTGGGTTCGATTCGTGTGCTGCTGTGTAAAACCTTTGGCAACAATTTTCATTTTATATTGTTCCAGTTCACTCAGCTGTATGAATGAATGCATAGCTATATATAGTGGTGGATATTTGTGTACGAATAGCTTTCGCGCATTAATTACAGCGTGGCTGTATGCTTCCCAGAGAGACCGTGTCTGTGTTCCAGTGAAAACGAGGGGAGTAAAGTGTGCTTTGGACAATCTTGATGATTGGTATTGCGATATATAATAACTTACCTTTATTTAATTTTACTTTACAAACAAATGTATTTCTAGTTTCATTTAAAATAACTTACATTCCCGGGAGTAGAGTTGATGCTGCAGCCAGTTGTGAGTCGCCTGGTCCTTCACTTCGACCATTCTGGCATGCATTACTCCGCAGTACACCTGTCATAAACGACACCACATTGTTCAAAACACAGTCGTCCACGTTTCTTAAAAACCAGTATTCCATATGTTACATCGCAAATATACAATACTAAAACTGTTTTGAATTTTCGGTAACCGTATAAATTTCATACACGTTGAACGAAAAGACGACATTCAACATATTATTTTGCACAGGTTCACTACGACAAAGAGGTCACAAGACGACATTCAACACATGTCTAAGATAAAGTTAAAAAAAATTCACCATAATTGCCCCACCATGCCACAGTCTGGCGTAACTGTTAGAATAACCACACGTTTCCTGCCCATAGCATGCGGAACACTAGATAATAAAATGTATAGCGTGCCGTATAGAGACAAACCATACCCAGCTCTTGTCGTTACAGTAGTTAATTTCAAATATTGATGACCCAACGCGGCATGATATGATGAGACAAGAGCTCATCCTCTACAGAATGTTGTTTGGAAGTTCACAATGGTTGTAGCAAAATCATACCCGATACAATTCAATTACTCTTCAAAATGCTCCTTTCTTCTAATACACCCTGGTGGATGTTTCGTTAATATAATAATCGTCATGTCAATGCAAATTAATGACGACAGGTGTTGTTCTCCTCTTGTCTGTCAGAAGTGAGACTGGCCTCGATACTGATGCATGATTTCTCCTCACAATATAAATATAACAGATCAAGGTTTACTGTATTACGTTCAGGTGGATCTACGCGAATAATTTATGTAGCATTCACGTGAGGACTTTATCTTAAGCCAACCTACCTTTGCTTCAGCCCAGCTGGCGAGATCACGCACAAACTTGTAGCACTCGCAGCGGTAGTAACTGTAGTATCTCACTACGTAGCCTTTGGGGCAATCTAGGGTAAAAACATACGAAAACACTCAGTTAGTCGCAGCGCACGTTTGAAGGAAGGTAGATTAGTAGGCCTGTTCACCGGAAGCATGAATCAACCTTGACTGTTTACTACTGGTTCTAACCACCAACAGTAAACCCAATCCTAAATATGCAAAATTAATCAAATTACCGCTACTGAAAAAAAAGGATTTACATAATAATTACATTACTAGTACTATTATATTCATGATGTCTTATTGGCTCCAATGCTTGACCTACAGTCAGTAGCTACGATTCTATTCTGACTTTAATCCGTATGGAATCGTAGCTCAAATATCTTCTTTTTACGTGTGTAGACGTTTAGCATTTGCGTAACATTTGTTCGTAGAAAACAATTAACACAATGGTTTGCAGCTGAAGTTACAATTAGCATAAACACTAGACCACTTACAGCATATCGGCATGGGTTTTATGGAGACGGACGAAGGGTCGACTTTGACGCTGGCCGCGGACACCACAGCAACGACGCAAAGCAGCAGGACTGAAAACAAACACACTCCCAATGACGTGATGTTGGTAGAAAACTACAGCATTTGTCTCGTGTTCACTGTAGTAATGACAGCACGAGAGAGACAGGGGCCATGAGTTATACAGCAGGGTACATTACTGTGGAATTCCACAATCGTGAGACACAAATGAAAACAGTTACGTTTGTAATGCATGGAAGTGTTTTGTGATGCGTGAAACTGCTAACCAAGTTTTTTGTGATGCGTGAAACTGCTAACCAAGTTTTCCTTTGGAAACCGGACGAAGTCGTCCAAACATGACTCTGAGAGACGCGATTTCGGACACTGGTCTGGGACTTGTCTGGCTGCCACAATGCCAATCTAGGGAAACGACTCATCCCGGTGCCACGGTAAGCTACACTAGCAGAATATTGCTGTTAACTGTAGATTAGTTGTAGAAGGTGGAATTCTTCGGTGTAACAATTCTAAATGTTAACATATTGAGTACACTTGGAAACGATGCCTACCTGTAAATATCAGCGATCGGCTGGCCATGTTGGTGTTAGCTCAAGATTTCTTTTCTTCTAAAGGAAGAAGATAAACAAACGGTCAATGCTGAAGTAATAATAATAACATTTTAGATATATATATATATATATATATATATATATATATATATATATGCACACCTACATACACACACATATACAAGTTATATCGAATTTGAATCTGACAATGAAAAAGTGTTCAATACAAACATGCAGTATCCTCCTAGACTATTCTTATTGACACAAGAACTTTCCGCTGTCCACTGTTGATTACTTGCAACCCTAGAGCACTTACCGTTAAAACGCAGTAGTTGATCACATGTCGTCTACGACGGGAGGTCGGGCTTATAAACTTTTCACTGACCAATGACAAGCATTCAATCACTGACGGACGTCACGCGACCGGACACGCCTCTGTGGTAGTTCGTGTTGACTGTGGTCTATTTTTAGCCCTCGCCCCACAACTCAGAGGCGTGTCTGACGCCGTCGTTCCGGTTGACCAATCGTGCGACTGGTACAGCATGGCACGGCACGTCGTCACCCAGGCCAGGTAGTGGACACCACGCCCTGCAGGTGGCCATCGACACACGCGATGGCTCATTCAATTGGCGTATCATTAACTGTTTCGGTTATCGGGTGTCAAACTGAAATATGTCGTAAACATTAAAGAATTTACCTGGCGTTCGTCAACACACACCGGTAGACGTCTACGTGTCCTTCCACAGGTGGACCCTTCCACATGCGTCCTCGGATACATTGTAATTATTGTGTGAACAAAATGCAGAGTCGATCAACTAAATACTTAACAATCCGTATGTATGATGTGGATACTGACATGTAAATAACATACGTCGCATGGATCTTGAATGGCTAAACTATCGTGTCCTTTACTACACCGTGGGGTACAATCAATTATCCCCATACTTAACTTCACAGTTAACATCGTAGCGGGTGATCAAATAATGATGGTAATAAAGATAGACACGCGAGTACTGTTCCAATTGAACATCATATATTTCTAGAGATGAACGATTTTGAGGATTTTGCACTGAAGACGACGGTGACGTTGCTGGTGGCAAAGACAATGAGACCATAGCTACACGAAGTGCTGTTAATGATCTCGTACGGCACTGTTGACTCCGTTATATTTTCAAACGCCTTGGCCATCATCATATTGTAAGCGACAATAACATGAAGACCATTTGATACAATGAAACTAATACTATTGAATAAATAAATATATTAATAAATTAATAATAATCTGAAGTAACTTTGTATTCAGACGTAGTCTTTCAT
>JAODUO010000594.1:97500-100000 GCA_025642075.2 Ridgeia piscesae
ACTTCTAATGTTGACTTGGTTGATGACTGTTACGTCTGTGACTATGTAATTCTGTGTCTATTAAGTAAAACACACCACACTGCGTCTATTAAGTAAAACATATAATACTGCGCAATATTCCATATTTTGCGCTGCCCAGAATGCTTTACATTGTACTGGCTGGTAGACCTGTTCTATCGATCACCATCTCCATATCTTTCGAAAGCTTTCAATTAATCCGCGAATACTCTACGCACACACATACCAACACTATTTATAGCCAGGTACGCATTCTCACAGTTGAAAGGACTAAATTATGTATCGTGAACGAAGTTGTTCATTAAAACGGCACAACATGATTCGAACACGGATTCTTTTAATATAATTTAGAGTATCATGCTCTATCTTCTGTGCTACTGCGCTCTAGGATCAGTAGGTATTTAGTCTTTGAGAACGTGTTTGAGACCACCCATAACTACGAGTATGTAGTAGGCAGTTTCAGTGCAAGGTTGAGACACAGGTGGGCGTTGTCGTCGACGAATCGTCCTGGTACCGACTGTCACTGATATACCTGTCGACTGTGCACCAGCCCCGGTAGACTCCAGTGAGTAATAGTCCACGTCAGCGTGAAGTAAATGTTACCACTGTAATCGAAAAAAGAAACGAGTGAGCAACACCCAATTTTAATGACATGGTTGTAGCAGAGCAATGCGATACAGCGACATTGATATACTGATATACATCTGAGTCATAAAGAATGTTGTATTGTCAATGTATTAAGAACGTTAGTGTTGGAATCAAGGGCTTGGACGAAGTAGTCAACGACTACCTGTGTGCTTCATAAGGTCTACTTGCGAGTAGGGGGGCTGATGCGAAGCTCGTAATGTTCTACCGTATCAGCAGGACCACTTCAATATCCGCAACTCCAGCTCGCATATCGCTATTTGCAGACATTCACCAGCATTGATGCTTGCGTGTAAGCAGTCGTTTAATTAGAATGCACCTGCACTATGTCTGTCTAAAGTAATAATTCACTGCAAAAACTAACCTGTAGACATTTCAGCGCCACACCACAGCACGTCATTGTCTCGAGCCGCACACGAGGCTATCACAAAGTCCTGGGCTGACAGACTGACACAAGAAGAAGATGGTTAGTTTTACTGATTTGTTTATATTTCAGATATCACCATACATAATATTCTACATTAACGATGGTAATATATGAATATAATAATATAAAAGCTTTGGGAACATTAGCATACTTTTTGTGGAGAATTGTTTTGAAATTATTACTTTGGTGTGAACTATAATTGAGCATGCGTATGCATGCGGGTGTGTTCACGTTTTCCTAATAGAAGGCTTTCTCATCGGGTGCCAGTCCTTTAGGGGTTAATCTATGACTCCATGTATGTGACTAAAACAAATATATTTTCAAAATAACCTATATTTGGCAGGATTCCTCCCTTTATAGTGTAACTCAGTTGTTCGGAACGTGACGCACGCGTAAATGGACATGAGCTTCACATTCTCTCCCGATTTCGTCATTTTGACCAAAAAACGAATGTCTCCGAGTGCTTTATGGTGTTTATGTAAGTGTTGTGCAGTTTCTAATATTTGGTAAATGATATTATCACGACAATCAGCAAACAAAATATCTCTTCAGATGACTGACATTTTACTGGTGTATGTAACACACCTAATGGTTCGTCACTGTAGAAACTGAAGGTTTAATAATATTATTCATGCGTGTAGTTATTCAGTGACTATATATCAGTATGCCAGATATTCTGATGACGTGATCTAAAGACGGTCGATTTGATTATTACTTATCAATTAGTAAATTAAATATTTAATTTTACGAATAACAATAGTGCAGAACCGACTCATTTTCCATCGCGGTGCTTTGATTCCCGCTCACCACACATAACTTGTTGTCTCCCGGTGGCCACGTCATCACCAGGCAAGAAGGTCTACAGGTAGCCAGAGATCCATGGATACTGGAGCACGTTCGGATGGAATTACAAAATGTTTTTCTTTTTCAAATAACGGGTGTTTTGTTCTTTCGAGAGAGGGTTGTTCATGTGTCAGATACAACTATCCTGGCTATGACCACAACGATGACGACGTGTCTCTATTGTCCCGATTAACGGTGTTTGTGCTGCCATAAACGAGTCCACGTGGGTGGAATTTGAAGTTTGTGTATTTTGCGAGCTACGGGGGGGGGGTGGCTTGCAGTTGGAAGTTTCCCAAGACCGCCACACATTGTCTGAAAGACTCTAGGGGTGTGCATTATGTGGTTTTAAGAGTTTTAAGAGTGTCCCAGCCCCTGGACAGTCACCAAGTGTCGCTACCACTGACCGGGCGGTGCAAGTGCAACGGGCCTTTACTTATGCATAACGGGTAAATACAGAGATTGGGTAAATTTGGACATAACACGGTTTCTCTTTACGTGCACTAACTGACTGACCGCTGTTAGCTGACGTGACCATAATTCATTCTGAGCAATTTGCTAACCTCTGTC
>JAODUO010000594.1:102500-150000 GCA_025642075.2 Ridgeia piscesae
CCCGCCGCGATCCTCGAGGTGGACATAGGTATTTTCTCACATGATGTTGTGTTTACCAGAGCAAACTAGTCTTTCATTAATGTTTACGAATTGTTTTACTTTGACACCCGATAATCGAGAGTGTGTATGATACGCCGTTTGAGTAAATTATTATTCCTATTGATCTGTGGGGCGTGGTCCTGCATGGGGCCTAGGCCCCTGACTGGCCACGATGAAGGAGTGTCACGTTGTGTCCGTCACAGGACTGTCCAAGCGGAACAACTGCGTACATTACGACACAGCGCTAAGGGGCGGGGTCTAAAAATAGCCCACGGTCAACACGAAATACCACAGAGGCGTGTCCGGTTGCGTGACGTCAGTGTTTGCATGCTTGTCATTGGTCACTGAAAGGTTTATAAGTCCGACCTTCCACCTCGAACGACATATGTACAACTGCTCTGTTTGATCGGTAAGTAGGTTTGTAGGGAATCAACATTAAGGTGCGGAAATATGGGTATTTAGTTTCAATAGATGTGCTTTAAAGTGCTATAAGTTTGTATTGAAGATGTTTTCATTTTCAGTAGTAGCCAACTCAATACGTATTTTAAGTGATTACGCCAATGCTGACATGTTATTTATTTTCTATATTTAGATATCACAAGAAGTCTAATCATAAGACGTCACCAACATGGTCAGCCGTTTGCTGATTATAACAGGTACGTCTATAGTTATTGGGTTATTTCAGAATTTCAGTAATGTTATTGTACCACACTAATTCATATTTATATCTGTAGAATTTGGTCAATTCTTGGTGGATCTACCCAAAGTATTCTAGGTAAAAATGCGTTTGTATGCGTAACGCGACATTCAATTTAAATATACAATCGTAAGTTGCATAGATAACAAATAACCAATTTAGATAAACCGACAGTCCAAGCACGGTATAAACAAAGAGTATTTATTACACGTTCTTCTGGTTGTATTAAAAGTTTGAACGTAAGTAAGATTCGTCACAATTCAATGTGCGTGCATGAGCAGTACTGTAAAGCGGCAATCTTAAAACAGATTAATGTAGGAACTCTGTTAATGTAACAGTTAATGTAACATGACTAGCGGTGTTTAACTGGAGTATGATTCCTGCTACGCCTCCACGTAGAAATGCCCCTTTATGATTGATCTGATACGCAAAATGGTTAAGTTTAGGTTGAAGGTCGGGGTTAAGGTTAGATTTATGTATGGGCTAGGATTAATTTGAAGGTATTCTCTGACAAAATTGACATCGGGTGTTTACATAAATATATGAGTAGTAGGTTGCAAATAACCATGACCTGTATATAGATAAACTGTAACTTATTGATGAAACAATTCACAGTGTGTATGCGTGTGTCTATGTTTTCTTGTTTAATGTGGCCATAACAAATGTCGTCTGCTCCTCCATAGCCGCTGTGCTGGGCGTTGCCGCGGTCATGGCGTCCGCGCAAGACGCGAAGGACACCACCGACGTCAAAAAAATGCCATACTGTTGTAAGTACTCAGTTAAATACAACTTTATGATATGATCAACCTTTTTGAATAATTGTCTTGGGTAATGTAGGGAGCTGCACACCCAGTACTAACTGTTATGCTTAATCACCCTGTCGAATCACACACAGAACAGGATATTTTCCAAGTTGCCACATCGTCAGTATAAAACTATAGTGACTGTGCCGCTGCATGACATTGATCGTATAGGCTTACACATTTTTGGAAAAGGTCAGCCTTGCAAAATACTCCACTCGGCACGGAGACGGTATTGCCTGGTTCACATAATTCCACGTTCAACCAATCACAGCGTACGTAGTCTCTCCTGCTGCTTTCAGATTGTCCCAAGGGCTACGTGCTGCGCTACATGGGCTCCATCCGTCGCTGTCAGTGCTACAAGTTCGTGAGGGATCTCGCCAGCTGGGCTGAAGCGAAGGTAGGCCAACATTCGCCAGAGATCTTCAGCGCCCTGTTCAACCGTACACACGGGTTGACAGGGTCGACTGTCCGTCTGTGATTTCGTCCAACCAAATAGCAATGCTAGGTTTGACGTGTCCTTCTGTTTACGACCTACCCTGTGGGAATGACGTATCAGGACTTGGGTGCATCTATTTCAAGACAAGTACATGTAATGATACTCCAATGATGTAATTCAATGGTGTAATTCATGTTATTACCCTCCTTTCGTGGTTTTACAAATGCGACTCTGGGTTGACAAAGATGATGACTATATCTTAGAGAGTGATGTATTCGTGATGTCGTTTGGGTTCGTGATGGGTTTTCGGAGGATATTCGGTAAAATGATTTGCTGGTAATACTAAATTCATGTGAAAATGTGTGTTGATACCGTGTTGTTAAACACTGATCTGTCGTCTGTGACAGGTGTACTGCGGTGTAATGCGTGCCAAGATGGTCGAGGTGAAGAACCAGGCGACTCACGACTGGCTGGAGAATCAAATGTACCAACAACGAAGTAAGTTCGTGTTGTGATCGTAAACTTAAATAAACATGAAGTTGTATTCTGTTAACGAAGTACCCACAGTTTTGACGTTCTTCTCACGTGTCACCATCTGTCACGCCAGCCTCAGTATAGATCCTGGATTGATTCTGTTATATCTTATCTGTCTCTCCCTAACTCTTCTTGCACTGCCGCCTCCATCAACCTTCCCCAATCCCGTCTCTATTTCGCTCTCAATCTCCAGTCCTTCTTTCGTAATCCCCCACAATCTCTCGTTATACATTCTTCCTTTTGCAGTCCGGGCCATCCTCCCTCCTTTTCCCCGTCAATTCTCCCAGCATCTCCCTTCTGTCTTCACCGATTTGTTCTACAAACCCAGACTACATTAGTCAGCGCTACGGCGGTTGCAGTAACTTCTTTACATTAACTATTTTGTATTTGCTATTTCAGTCAAGTTCCACCACCATCTGCTGGAGAAGGCCGAGTACTGGCTGGGAGCCACAGACCTGGAAGTGGAGAAATACTGGAAGTGGGACCCGTCCAGTAAGTATTGTACACATGTAATAGGCGGCTCAGCGGTAACTTCGACGTTCAGTCCACATCGCAACTCTTATAGAATAGCCATAGCTGATCTTGTACGCGCTCACACATTACCGGGCGATCTTTTCATTACCCGGGTGACGTTTCTGCGCAATCATAAAGTATCCAACTGACTGAAGCATAAATTTCACTACAAAGGTCACAACGTAAATTAAAATGACACTTAATATATCAACTATAATATATTTCACCCAGCACGTGAAACTTCGATAAGTCAACGACGTCCTTGTCATAATGTTATTTCGACGTTCTGGCGTCGGTCTAGGTAACCAATTCGTGCAAAATCTGCTTGGGTCAATCGTGTGTCGGTAAATATGCCTGACCAAATGTGCCTTGCTTGTTTAAAGATACCGCCGTGGCTCCAACATTCGAACACTGGCTGCCGAACGAACCGAACAACTACCTGGGCTATCAGAACTGCATGGCCATGAGGCGTCGTTGCTGGGACATGCGTTGTATCGAATACGGCTGGTTCGACGATGATTGCTACCAGAAGAAGTTTTACATCTGTGAGAAACGAGGCCGGCCTTATCCCCCGATCAAAGAAGTTGACGATGTCAAGGACGAAAAGGCGTAATGGCGATATGAACGCGTCGCTTTGGAGAACTGATTAGCACTTACATTTTAGTAACACCTGTTCGCGCGCTGCATTGTGTGATGCGACTCACCCAAGCGTGACGCCATATTATCATCATTATATAAATTAATATTTTCTCACAATCTGATCTGTTTATATTGTGTTACAAAATGTCTGCTTGAATACAATAATAAAACGCCTGGCAAGGCATACTATCCAAAACTTTTTTCACGGTTATGTATAATATGTTAGTTAGCTTTAAGAGTATGCCTACATTAGGCCCGATACGTCTTACCAATTATTTTGTTGTATATAAAAATGTCTCTCGCACTTAAAAAAGTTACTTACGTGTGTCTGAACCATAATTTTAAACTTAATTCGAACAGTTTTCTCACACGTTTGTCAAAGTCACCAGCGTGTATGTCGCATGCATGGCACGTACACCAGGTGTCGCCACTTCTTATACTTGAAAGTTCAAGACACCAAACAATCAAAACGCAATTGTCCTCACTGGTATTGTAGCCCCGGTCTCCCTGATGTAAATGCGACCACACAATTTGTTCAGTCTGATCTGTCCAGTGGTCCAACTTCTGTCTTAGACGACGCCCTTCCCAGCATGGAGTGTCTGTAGCAGCGGGGCACCTGCCGTGAGTGATAACCTGCCCAACGCGACAATTGACCACATACATCGGTCACTAGAAGGCAATTTACCTACATGAGGTGGAATGTCGGTCAGAGAGTGAATTCAACGCTCACAGACTCTCTTGGCAACAGTGTCAACTGATTACAAATAATGAATTGATCATATACGTATTGTCTGAATGTTGGTCTTCCTGTAGGTGTATTGTGCCTCGGTATGCAGCTTGTGGCTGTTGCGAGTGCCTTCAGACCAAAGAAAGGCAGCACAGATATGATTAAACAACACAATACAGCACTGAGGAAAAGTGCTGCGTTGTCCTAGACAGACGTAATTCAAAACGATGATACAAAGCTAATATCGCGCATGTCAATGTTGGTGGTCTACGCATGTGATTGGATTTCAAGTTCTCACCCATTATCTCGTACTTCTGTAAACGATAAAACGGTGTTTAGTTAAAGCAAGTTTGTGCGCAGCTGAATTGTGACACGGTTAGAAGAATCCGGGATCCAGGTCACGTCGGCTTCATCTTCGACCACGCAGAATTCACGGTACTCCGTTCGTCGCAATAATGAAACGATGGTATACAATAAGTTTCCAATGAATAGCATGATAACAATAATAAAATATGTAAAGGAAACTAATACCATAAATATTCTTTATACTACACTAATATTGCCCTTATCTGCCAAACGGAGTTCCTATAAATATTTTCATTACATACCAAAAACTTGCCCCTGGCGACTACCTGACTTGAACTATCGGTTTTGCTGGACATAGGTAACTGTTCACCCAAGACAGGTTCTATATGTACCAGGTCGATTATTCAAAACATAGGTTTTACTATACAAAAATATAACATTTTACAAAATACCATTTTCTTTAAGATAATTCATTGACAAAACGAATTTGTTCTTAAAAAAACATACAAAAACACAACAATATTATTGCACTGTAACATTTACACTCACTCACTCACTCACTCACTCACTCACTCACTCACTCACTCACTCACTCACTCACTCACTCACTCACTCACTCACTCACTCACTCACTCACTCACTCACTCACTCACTCACTCACTCACTCACTCACTCACTCACTCACTCACTCACTCACTCACTACTCATCAATATATCATACTACACCACTCTACCACTCACTCACTCACTCACTCACTCACTCACTCACTCACTCACTCACTCACTCACTCACTCACTCACTCACTCACTCACTCACTCACTCACTCACTCACTCACTCACAATCACTCACTCACTCACTCACTCACTCACTCACTCACTCACTCACTCACTCACTCACTCATCCTACCACCACCAACTCACTCAACTCAATCAATCAATCACTAACTATAACTACCATCAACCTAAATCAATCATCACATCATCACTCACTCACTCACTACTCACTCACTCATACTCACGCACTACTCACTCATCACTCACCCACTCACCCACTACTCAACCACCCACCCACCCACCCACCCACCCACCCATCCCCCACCCACCCACCCACCCACCCACCCACCTACCGCCCACCCACCCACCCACCCACTCACTCACTCACTCACTCACTCACTCACTCACTCACTCACCCACTCGGCCATTCACTCACACACCCATGCACAAGCACACGCACACACATCTATTCTGACTTTTAAAATTAAAAGTAGGTTTATAATAATACATGACATCTTAGAATACCTTAATAGGAACATTATACATATCACATAGCCAGATAATTGACATAATTTACAAATACGTACGCTCTCTCTCTCTCTCTCTCTCTCTCTCTCTCTTCTCTCTCTCTCTCTCTTTTCTCTCTCTCTCTCTCTCTCTCTCTCTCTCTCTCTCTCTCTCTCTCTCTCTCTCTCTCTCTCTCTCTCTCTCTCTCTCTCTCTCTCTCTCTCTCTCTCTCTCTCTCTCTCTCTCTCTCTCTCTCTCTCTCTCTCTCTCTCTCTCTCTCTCTCTCTCTCTCTCTCTCTCTCTCTCTCTCTCTCTCTCTCTCTCTCTCTCTCTCTCTCTCTCTCTCTCTCTCTCTCTCTCTCTCTCTCTCTCTCTCTCTCTCTCTCTCTCTCTCTCTCTCTCTCTCTCTCTCTCTCTCTCTCTCTCTCTCTCTCTCTCTCTCTCTCTCTCTCTCTCTCTCTCTCTCTCTCTCTCTCTCTCTCTCTCTCTCTCTCTCTCTCTCTCTCTCTCTCTCTCTCTCTCTCTCTCTCTCTCTCTCTCTCTCTCTCTCTCTCTCTCTCTCTCTCTCTCTCTCTCTCTCTCTCTCTCTCTCTCTCTCTCTCTCTCTCTCTCTCTCTCTCTCTCTCTCTCTCTCTCTCTCTCTCTCTCTCTCTCTCTCTCTCTCTCTCTCTCTCTCTCTCTCTCTCTCTCTCTCTCTCTCTCTCTCTCTCTCTCTCTCTCTCTCTCTCTCTCTCTCTCTCCACTAACAACTACACCTACTAACTAAACAGCTTACACACAGACTGTTTAGCACTGTTTGAATTGATCACACAAAACTCTTTACAGTTGCTCCCTCTTTCAAATTGCGGCGCTGGAAGAACAATTCAAGATAAACGACACTGTGCTATATCGACAACACGTTGAAGCCAGGCAGCGATAGAGGTATGAGTAGTAGTAACAAGAGGGTAGGTTACAGGAGGACGAGGAGAAGTAGGAACAAGAGGGTAGGTCACAGGAGGACGAGGAGAAGTAGGAACAAGAGGGTAGGTCACAGGAGGACGGAGAAGTAGGTACAAGAGGGTAGGTCACAGGAGGACGAGAGAAGTAGGTACAAGAGGGTAGGTCACAGGAGGACGAGAGAAGTAGGTACAAGAGGGTAGGTCACAGGAGGACGAGAGAAGTAGGTACAAGAGGGTAGGTCACAGGAGGACGAGAGAAGTAGGTACAAGAGGGTAGGTCACAGGAGGACGAGAGAAGTAGGTACAAGAGGGTAGGTCACAGGAGGACGAGAGAAGTAGGTACAAGAGGGTAGGTCACAGGAGGACGAGAGAAGTAGGTACAAGAGGGTAGGTCACAGGAGGACGAGAGAAGTAGGTACAAGAGGGTAGGTCACAGGAGGACGAGAGAAGTAGGTACAAGAGGGTAGGTCACAGGAGGACGAGAGAAGTAGGTACAAGAGGGTAGGTCACAGGAGGACGAGAGAAGTAGGTACAAGAGGGTAGGTCACAGGAGGACGAGAGAAGTAGGTACAAGAGGGTAGGTCACAGGAGGACGAGAGAAGTAGGTACAAGAGGGTAGGTCACAGGAGGACGAGAGAAGTAGGTACAAGAGGGTAGGTCACAGGAGGACGAGGACAAGTAGGGACAAGAGGGTAGGTCACAGGAGGACGAGAGAAGTAGGAACAAGATGGTAGGTCACAGGAGGACGAGGAGAAGTAGGGACAAGAGGGTAGGTCACAGGAGGACGAGGAGAAGTAAGAACAAGAGGGTAGGTCACAGAAGGACAGGAGAAGTAGGAACAAGAGGGTAGGTTACATGAAGACGAGGAGAAGTAGGAGAAGTAGGAACAAGAGGGTAGATCACAGGAGGAGGAGAAGTAGGAACAAGAGGGTAGGTCACAGGAGGACGAGAGAAGTAGGAACAAGAGGGTAGGTCACAGGAGGACGAGGAGAAGTAGGAACAAGAGGGTAGGTTACAGGAGGACGAGGAGAAGTAGGGACAAGAGGGTAGGTCACAGGAGGACGAGGAGAAGTAAGAACAAGAGGGTAGGTCACAGAAGGACAGGAGAAGTAGGAACAAGAGGGTAGGTTACAGGAGGACGAGGAGAAGTAGGAGAAGTAGGAACAAGAGGGTAGGTCACAGGAGGAGGAGAAGTAGGAACAAGAGGGTAGGTCACAGGAGGACGAGAGAAGTAGGAACAAGAGGGTAGGTCACAGGAGGACGAGAGAAGTAGGAACAAGAGGGTAGGTCACAGGAGGACGAGGAGAAGTAGGAACAAGAGGGTAGGTCACAGGAGGACGAGGAGAAGTAGGAACAAGAGGGTAGGTCACAGGAGGACGAGAGAAGTAGGTACAAGAGGGTAGGTCACAGGAGGACGAGAGAAGTAGGTACAAGAGGGTAGGTCACAGGAGGACGAGAGAAGTAGGAACAAGAGGGTAGGTCACAGGAGGACGAGGACAAGTAGGGACAAGAGGGTAGGTCACAGGAGGACGAGAGAAGTAGGAACAATATGGTAGGTCACAGGAGGACGAGGAGAAGTAGGGACAAGAGGGTAGGTCACAGGAGGACGAGAGAAGTAGGAACAAGAGGGTATGTCACAGGAGGACGAGGAGAAGTAGGAACAAGAGGGTAGGTCGCAGGAGGAGGAGAAGTAGGAACAAGAGGGTAGGTCACAGGAGGACGAGGAGAAGTAAGAACAAGAGGGTAGGTCACAGAAGGACAGGAGAAGTAGGAACAAGAGGGTAGGTTACAGGAGGACGAGGAGAAGTAGGAGAAGTAGGAACAAGAGGGTAGGTCACAGGAGGAGGAGAAGTAGGAACAAGAGGGTAGGTCACAGGAGGAGGAGAAGTAGGAACAAGAGGGTAGGTCACAGGAGGAGGAGGAGAAGTAGGAACAAGAGGGTAGGTCACAGGAGGAGGAGAAGTAGGAACAAGAGGGTAGGTCACAGGAGGACGAGAGAAGTAGGAACAAGAGGGTAGGTCACAGGAGGAGGAGAAGTAGGGACAAGAGGGTAGGTCACAGGAGGACGAGGAGAAGTAGGGACAAGAGGGTAGGTCACAGGAGGAGGAGAAGTAGGAACAAGAGGGTTGGTAACAGGAGGACGAGGAGAAGTAGGGACAAGAGGGTAGGTCACAGGAGGAGGAGAAGTAGGAACAAGAGGGTAGGTCACAGAAGGACGAGAGAAGTAGGAACAAGAGGGTAGGTCACAGAAGGAGGAGAAGTAGGAACAAGAGGGTAGGTCACAGAAGGAGGAGAAGTAGGAACAAGAGGGTAGGTCACAGGAGGACGAGAGAAGTAGGAACAAGAGGGTAGGTCACAGGAGGAGGAGAAGTAGGAACAAGAGGGTAGGTCACAGAAGGACGAGAGAAGTAGGAACAAGAGGGTAGGTCACAGGAGGAGGAGAAGTAGGAACAAGAGGGTAGGTCACAGGAGGAGGAGAAGTAGGAACAAGAGGGTAGGTCACAGGAGGACGAGAGAAGTAGGAACAAGAGGGTAGGTCACAGGAGGAGGAGAAGTAGGAACAAGAGGGTAGGTCACAGGAGGAGGAGAAGTAGGAACAAGAGGGTAGGTCACAGGAGGACGAGAGAAGTAGGAACAAGAGGGTAAGTCACAGGAGGAGGAGAAGTAGGAACAAGAGGGTAGGTCACAGGAGGAGGAGAAGTAGGAACAAGAGGGTAGGTCACAGGAGGACGAGAGAAGTAGGAACAAGAGGGTATGTCACAGGAGGAGGAGAAGTAGGAACAAGAGGGTAGGTCACAGGAGGAGGAGAAGTAGGAACAAGAGGGTAGGAGGAGAGAGAGAACAAGAGGGTAGGTCACAGGAGGACGAGAGAAGTAGGAACAAGAGGGTAGAGTCACAGGAGGAGGAGAAGTAGGAACAAGAGGGTAGGTCACAGGAGGACGAGAGAAGTAGGAACAAGAGGGTAGGTCACAGGAGGAGGAGAAGTAGGAACAAGAGGGTAGGTCACAGGAGGACGAGAGAAGTAGGAACAAGAGGGTAGGTCACAGGAGGACGAGAGAAGTAGGAACAAGAGGGTAGGTCACAGGAGGACGAGAGAAGTAGGAACAAGAGGGTAGGTCACAGGAGGACGAGAGAAGTAGGAACAAGAGGGTAGGTCACAGGAGGAGGAGAAGTAGGAACAAGAGGGTAGGTCACAGGAGGACGAGAGAATTAGGAACAAGAGGGTAGGTCACAGGAGGAGGAGAAGTAGGAACAAGAGGGTAGGTCACAGGAGGACGAGGAGAAGTAGGAACAAGAGGGTAGGTCACAGGAGGACGAGGAGAAGTAGGAACAAGAGGGTTGGTCACAGGAGGACGAGGAGAAGTAGGAACAAGAGGGTAGGTCACAGGAGGACGAGGAGAAGTAGGAACAATAGGGTAGGTCACAGGATGAGGAGAAGTAGGGACAACAGAGGAATAGGAGGAGCAGCGCAGCGGGAGGATGAACGGAGCAGCGGCGAGTGCAAGATGAGGATGAATACTACATGGACGAATAACATCAGCAGCAAAAGGACCAATAGGAGCAGACGGGTGAGAGCAGGACCAACAACACAAAAACGGTAACTGCAACGGCAGCAACCGTTTGATAACATAAGCGGCTTGTTTGCAAGGACAGTAGAGTTTGGCGAGATGAAAAGTTCATTGCGGAACGATCTGGAGGAAACGTTTATTATGTAGTTTAGCAAATCAGTGAGAAGAAGGCGAATTACGAGGATTTCTGTGGATGGAGACATGACACTATCCAGAAATATGGACCGACGGATACGAATGTTCTCAGTAGAATCTTGTCACCAGAATAACAGACACATTTGAGCCTTTCATAACACAAGTAAGCGTCAAAGCTTTTCGTTGTTAAATATTGTTTAATCCTTTAGTAAAAACACATGTATGTCAACGGTTCAACATTGTAGCAAATGTACATGTGTACAAATATCTGACATGTGCTGTTTGCTGCCAGTTAACAAATGACCTCGCTCCAAATTTGACACACCCCATGGTAGCTAGCGATTGTATTTCACCATCTCTGTATCACGGTAATTGTGTTAAGGGTAATCAAACATTCAGCTTCGGCCACGTATTGGATTCACACGTGTGACTATGATGTACGGCTACCAGGGGTACATCAACTTGACATACCTACTTAGTCCAGTATTTGGGCTGCGTACGTGCAGTTAAAAAGTAATAAATAGTCCTTAATGTTGTGTCGGTAGGTGTGGGTTGATCGTATTAACGGACTTGTTGACGATAGGATGTTTTCATCAGAGACGACGTTTGTCGTGGTGGCATAGTTAGGAAGGTAGAACTTATGCATGTAAAGAAGTTGCTTTTTGGAGCCATATATGCTGAGTATTATAAAGGTTTCTCTAAAAATGAAATAAACGAGACTATTAAAACATCAAAGTGGATGTAAAATTTAAATACGTAATTACATTTATTCACACTCTCTATAAATAAGTAAATAAAATTAACGAAGTGTTCTTGGTTTCTAACAACAGTAAAGTGCATACGTTACAATGTAGGACTGAAATCTTTAAGAACATAATCCTTAAAGCTTTCATTCCTACATCTGTGGTATACACGTACATTATAAGTTGCGAGTGATAACAGCACGGCTGACAGAAGATGACACAGTGGGTGGTTATGTCGACGCGAGGCCTGCATGGTGTCTCCCTCCAGCCTGCCGACGTTGTCAATCTCGCCAGCAGGGTCATGGCTTCTTCGTGAAATATGATTCATATTGTCCTTTTCTGGCTGCCTTTGAGGGGTTAGCTGTGCTATTTCGCTAAATTCGTATGCCCCCTCCTGACAAGCAAGATATTTTTTCTCGCTGTTGAATGTATTTGTGCACAACTTTTAAAGTATTGGTTTCCCCAAAGAAGTGTTCGCGTGTATGTGTGTGGTTAAATGTGCTGGCCCCTGTGTAGCGTAAGCGACATAGGTCAAACATTAGTTATCCAGATACAGCGAAACTGTTATGCCTCTGGTGCATACCATAACACTACATAAAGCATACATATTGTTATTTTGGGGCGAGGTGTGCAAGTGTGGTTCGCCTGCTCCTTCAAACCCGCTCTGGCCAGCGTGAGAATGTAGGCCACAATACCAGCATGCAAAGTATTACAAAGCCAAGGCGCCCAGTCCCACTTGCACCGAAAGAGTCTATGACCAATATTAATTTATTCAGCCTCCGTTGCCGAAGAAGAAACATTTAATATTATATATACATATTCGTACATACATTCACATATATAATACACACATTGGAGAATAAATCTTCTAATAAAATAGATAGCTGCAAAACATACAGTGGCATGATATAATAAGTAAAACTCAGTGTATGTTTTGTATATCAGTTAAAAAGATGCGTAATATATTAGTGTGCAGTGGTTAAGAGATGAATTAAAATATGTTCATGTTAATGTGACTTGGTAAAATTATCGGTAAATGAAAGGTGTCCAACTGAGCCAACTATGTGTTGTGGGTGTTAGGAGTGTCTGGACCAAGAAGAGCCGCTGACGTAAACTAAAACTACAATACGTGACGCGACGACACTATTAAGTGATGAAAAATCATAACAATAACCAAATAATAAACCAAACCGTTACACGGTAGTGATGGAAGACATCGACACGTAAAAATAAAAACGATCACATCCTATGTAAACGACAACAGGAATTTGAGTTAGAAATGGAAAAACAAATTGCGACACCTTGGTAGAATGCATAACATCAGGAAAGTACAAAATCATGAATGTTATGTTCTAGAAGAAAGCCGGGAATAGACAGACGTGGAAAAGCCCCAACGGAGTAACGAAGAACGAAATTGACAACATCATGAACAGGCCGGACATAGTCACAGACGCAGCAGTTTTCAACCAAATCAGCATTGGAAGAACGATATAATGAACAACAGGACACACAGGTGGAAAGGAATAAGTTGATGACCAAGAAGCAACCAAATGTAGAAATCGCGAATATAGGACCAAGGAACACCGAATTCCAACTCCGTCACGGAAAGGCGTGGTGTGTTGACACCGTAGCACACGGCCATGAAATCACAACCAGTTAGGGCATGGTGTACCATGATGTCTGGTAAGATCGTAAATGTTTCCTTCACATCAACGCTAGAAAGTATTTTAAGCAGGATACGAATGGGTTTATTATAGGGCAGCTTTACAGTTAGATTGTACACAATAAAATCAACAATTCCACATAATAAAAACATAAACATACTATTTTACTACGGTAAAATTGCAGAATATGAAAGTCTACTCCGTCAAACGCTTTGCTGAAGTCAACGAGTTGTATGCGTCGATGCCGATGGCCGATGTTCTTTCCTCGCCCAGTTTGTCTCGACAAATATAAATTACTTCACTCTGCACTGTAGAGACCAGCAGTGTTGTTCAGCAACTACTCTTCTCAGCAGAATTTGTCCAGAATCTCTGGTCCGAGCCGGTTGACGGAAAGCACTAAGTAGAGCCCACATCAGCGATAATTGTTTTCATAATGGAAACGGGGGAAGCTACAACCTGTTATAGATGTTTCTATTGCTGCGATTTGGGCGGCCATCTTGGAATTACATCATCAAACTGGTCACGAAATGTTAAAATAACTTCAGTTTCGTATTTTACGCCTTCGAAAACATGCACAATATTATAGATGACAACATCACCATTCTATGGCAGGTGTGACGATATCGAGATTTTAGTGCAGAATGGCGGCCATCTTGGATTATATAAAACTCAAGTGGATGGCCCAGCTAAATGTTCATCTAAACATTAAGACTATCTCAGTTTGGGACGTAAATGAGCCACCGAGGACGACAATCACCATGACAGTTCCTATCCCCAGTATCAGTAAAGAAATGTCGGCTTGGTGTAAATGTTCTGAAAAACGCTGGCAAAGTTAACATAAAGTAAATACGTAACTTTACTTTCCTCATCCACATGAATCAACATGTAATTCAAGACTAATGCAACTTAGAGAAGGAGGCAACCAGAGAAATATCACTTATCGAGCTGGTAGTCCAGAAAATTAAACTCATGGAGTGTACTACAATATATGTAATAATCCATGTCATGACCATGTGATGAAATGTGAGTAGCTCTAAAACGCAGCTGGTTAAGCGGTGAAGAAAGCAAAAAGTGTTTCGTAGACGTTGACCGCTATGCTGTGCCTGTTGGACACGAAAGATGCGCCGATTGAAGGGTCACTGAAATCATCCAGTGGATATGTTGGATTCCAAGACTTAGTGATGACTGACACTACTGCTATATACACAGTCCGATTATATTTGGTGTTTCAGTTCCTTCTGCTGGTTTTGGGGGTTCCCAGATATACATTCGATTGTGTATAGGATTACATTTTTTGGTTTCTGGCCGTCAGTGTAATCTGCCATCTTGGGCTATTAGCCAAGACGGCGGAATACACTGACGGCCAACCACCAAACAAAGTTAATGACATACGACAACTAGTCCCAATGAACTAACACAATTCACCGCGCAGGTTTAACGATGAAGACTCGCTTTATCGATGTTGGGATATTAGCCCCAAACACCTCTTTTTATTTGTTATAGCATCCGCTTACCGTTGTAACAACTTGTTTTCGCTGATGTACGAATGTCATTGCGGTAGCCAGACACGTTTTACCTGTATGGTCTAAAGCACTTCGATTTGCAGTAATAATTCCACTGACCGTTAGTGGCAACACGTCGACAGCTTGACGCGAGTCTGCCTGTAGAACTGGCTCACGTCCTACCGGAACATGGCGCTGACGACGCCGTAGATGAACGGGTTTACCACGGAGTTTAGGTGAAGCAGTCAGGTTGAAAGTGGAGTCGCGTGTGCGGGCAGATTTTGCCCTTACCAAAAGCATAGCGGCAATCATGATGTAGCAAATTGTAATTGTTAAAAAGCACACAGTGGGTATACACACTTTAAATCCGCGTCGCATGGGCTGGAGTCGTGGTGTTTCTCTCGGCACTTTAAACAATGTTACGAGTCCGACGGAAGCAGCGACGGTGATGAGTAGAGCTTTCCACGCTCGCCGCGGGTTCTGGTTGAACCAATGCGGACGAAGGATCGCTATTAGGCGTTCTATTGCCACAAACACAAGGAGAAACACGGAGAACGTACCTGCGACATTTAGTACATACAAGACGGCGTCTGTGGCGAAGACGATAGTCGAATCTGTTGAGAGTATGACTTTACCAACGCAGACAGCTGAATCGGCAATAGCCAAAGCAAGCATATATACCCTCAAAGATGATGCCATATGTCGTACGTACACCGCAATTACGAACAGGTTGCCTGGCAAACCCAGCGAGCACACGGTAAGTATTGCAATGTTAATATAATCCGTGTTCACAGTTGGTGTGTCTTTAATCAAACTCGAAGCTGTCGTTTGAGACGTTCTGCGAAAAACGTGAAATATTGATCCATGTTAATGTGTGGATTGATTCCGTGTTGATGATTACTTTGTTATCAAATAGTGTCAACGTCACCAGTGGACACAGTTTCAAAAATCAATCTTGGAAACCACTAGTAACATAATGTAATTATATTACCTTAATCATTGGCAGCCAGTGGTTTGATAATAAGCCGTAACAATAACGTCGTGTCGTTTGTCACCATAAGCTGGCACACAATCAATACTAAAGCGCCGATGTGCATACTCAACGTTAACAACTATTCAATAATAGTTTTTATGTACACACCAGTGTCGAAAATTATTCACTGTAAACCTTGACTCGTAGATAATCGTGTTAAGTAATCCCCGTTCGAATTGCTGATAAAAGAACTGTGAATTGTCGATATCACTTCAATCAACCGTTTGTATCAAATGCACTGGTACGAATGAATTCTGGCCGGTTATTCACGTGCCCTTATAACTACAACAGCGACGTGATTGGCTAATTTCGTCATGAATATTAAAAATATAGCGTATCGTCGCTCGATCATCAGCGAAGTGCAATACGTGAACCTGATTGGTTATTAACTTGTTCGGACTTCTTGGATTACATTATGGGCTTCTGAATGGTTTAATTACCAGCTTTATTGCGAAGATAAATACTGTTATAATATTATTATCATTGTGTTATTAGACACTGGACCAAGGCTCCCAATGTCTGCAATGGTAATAATTGAAGTAAAAGCAATATGCCACACAGCCAGAGATAGACAAGCGATGATGGCATTTCTTTTCCAGAATCCGAAGTTGAACATTGATAGCAACATGTTTCAATGCAACAGAGATATAGATATGTTCACTAAACATTTAGAAAAAGGAAGCGGTTGAAGCCGAACTTCTGAATTAGCGTCATACGAGGTATGAACACTGACTTCGTGTGCACGATGATAACAAACATTTGGACACTGATTTCTTGTACATGGTGATAACACACATTTGAACACTTACATGGTGTGCACGATGATAAAACACATTGGCTCAACAAACAAAATCATTTAGCATAGTCATAAACGAGGACAGGCAAAGTCGTCATTGAAGCACAACACTACATTTCTTTACAATAAAATATCATTCGACACAACACAATACAATAATCTTTATTCATCCTTGTAAGGCCAATTACATTGTTGTTTGGAGGGACATAACGTATAGAATATATACAAATATATGATAATATACTGAAAAGAATATAAAATATATTAACATGTAATATAGGTAATATTGAGTAATATTATTGACTAATTTAATCGAAGTCACTAAAATAATTTCTTCATATCGTAACCGCTGTGTTTGTAGAACAAGCACCCACTGGCTCACGTCTACGTTCATTTCTCATTGTTAACAAGACTGACGGCGTCAAGAATAGAAGATCACTTGTTACCGCTTGTTTTGTACGCGGGGCACGTAAGATTGCGTCCCGACGACGGCAGAGTCTCACATATGGAATAAAGAACACCGCTCTCTTTGACTAAAATAGAATGATTCTTCCTGAGTACGTGTTTTTCACATAATAGAGTAATGGCTTCCTTAGTTTCTCGAATAATTTCGGAGCTGATATGTACAATCGACTGTAAAATTGTATTGTTCTTAACATTGATGTTGAAATAACAGCAGATAAATGAAAACCAAAGAACAATTTAACTAGATATCGATAAAAGACCCGTTAAACACAGTTTAAATGTTAAACCTAAAATCAGTTCAGTATTCTAAGAAAATTACAGCCGCTGCTGACGTTTCTTTACAACAATTCCAGTGTTGTCATCCGATCTAAGTTTGCCTAAAGCACTGTACCTAAGTAGTTGTATTTGGTGACAATTTTAACCTCTTTTATGAATGATATTTTTTAGGACGTTGTATGTGTTTTATGGAATCTATTACTAATTCCTTCGTCATACGTACATTAACCTTTAACTAGGAGTCACCATTTGATATCATAGTGCCGTGACGATCTTATTGTGAAACATAGTTTTGATCAAGTGGTAACTTTTGAAAGGGACCAGGAAGTTTGTTATGCACAATTTCTTTATACAATTTCAGATCCTATTATTTGGTAATTTAAAACTTAAACTATGGTTCAGTAAGAATATTATATCTACTAATACTAATAATGTTCTTGACGTTTCTGAACTGTGTCACATTTGTAACCCCAAGCGAATACCCCATAGTTTACGTGCATTTTATAATGTGATCGTTATAATTATTAAGAGGCAATAAGTGTTTTATTTTGCAAAACACCATATATATATATATATATATATATATATATATATATATATATATATATATATATTTTCTATATATCTATATTATATATATATATATATATATATCAGCTAATAGATAAATAAATAATCTACAAGAACGCGGTGTCTTGAATAGAATAAAACACTTATTGCCTCTTAATAATTATAACGATTACATTATAATATATATATATATATATATATATATATATATATATATATATATATATAATGTAATCGTTATAATTATTAAAGATAAATTATAACGATTACATTATAATATATATATATATATATATATATATATATATATATATTATAATGTAATGTTATAATTATTAAGAGGCAATAAGTTAATAATTATAACGATTACCTTATAATATATATATATATATATATATATATATATATTATAATGTAATCGTTATAATTATTAAGAGGCAATAAGTTAATAATTATAACGATTACCTTATAATATATATATATATATATATATATATATATATATATATATATATATATATTATAAGGTAATCGTTATAATTATTAAGAGGCAATAAGTTAATCATTATAACGATTACATTATAATATATATATACATACATATATATATATATATATACCACTGCGACATCTGGCGACCAAAGTGCAAACTGTTTTCACAACAAGTGAATTTGTTTATAAATGCGTTGTAACGAGTAAAGTTTATTTCTAATTGTATGATTAGGAATACCGAATTTGGTATATATTTTTATATTCTCGAGACAGGGATTTCAGTGATGTCAAGTGTATGTGAAGGTAAAGTCAATTAAAGATTACACGAATATATAGTTTCTCGTCTATTTAGAAGAAGGATCATGAAGTGGAATAAAATATGAATAGGTTAGTTTGTAATATATTTAGTTATTGGTTAATTTATCTTCCAGTGTTTGCGCCATTAGCGTATTTAAGGGAATTAAGACGATAGCAATTGCATTGTTACCTATCTCGCTCGTCTTCGAAACTTGGGACGTGAATACAGTAACAACAATATCTTGGTTTGCTTTGGCAATACTTATTAACTAAATTGTAGATTTTCAACAGTGAACAACAATAAATTACGTCATTATTCAGTGAACACTATATACGAACACATTGAAACATGTAGAAAGACATGGCAGCCGTATGCAACTAATACGTCAATTCATAACTAAATAAACAACGTATTATCCATGCACGTGATATGCTACATTTTTCGAAACATATGTAAATTTCAGATAATATATGCCGCCCAATTGTTGGCACGCACGCAATAGTGAATTGGTAACTGAAGGATCCAGTTGGCCGCTTCTTACTTCGTCGTATTGGAGTCATACGTTTGATCCCAAAGTAACTTTGTCTAACACACATTGCAATACAAGCTGTTGCATGATAACAGCTACATCATGGTATCTCTTGCAGTTCTCGCATAAACAACGTTGCCGTGTGTTATTGTCGGTTTCCAAAAACACGTGATATATAATGTTTTTGACGTTTTGAGATAAACGCACTTTTGTATTTCACCCTCAGAGGGTAGTCGTAAACATTTGCGTAACATTCAAATAGCTTAATAACATACAATCAAAGATATTGGTAAAAAAAACTTAACATCTTGTTTTGTAATTTATTAATGAAAAATCACACGCAATATGACATCTGTTATAAAAATGCATTAATATTAAATCCATGCCATTTTATTTCAAAACGCGCCATATCCATGTCACATGATACAAACTGACGCAACGATACACAACTTACCATTAGCCAACATTTCTAACAAATACAGATTTATATATATTGTAAACATATTAATTAGTTAAGACAAGTTACCGTGTTAATGAAATAATACGATTGGAACATGAATGATATCGTCACATTTAATAGTTGTTACGGGGTCTCGTAAAAATTATTTAATTTGTGTAGCAGATAATTGGAAACCAAAGTACCGGGTAATGTTTTAATGTTGACAATAAAGAATATAATAAATAATAAATATGTTTTAAAGTAACATTAATTGACGAGATAACTGACTTTGTACTATAATTCCAAATAAAAAACAAACAAGACATTTAGTCGTAGGAATCAACACATTCTGAGGTATCTATCAATTCGCAGTGGACTAAATATATCAGTGTTAATTAATAATTTAAACAAATTAAACTACTAAAAACTTCATGCGTTAGCAGTTGATCACGCTACATGTATCCATTTCGCATTGCAACGTCCAAATCCGTGGTAAGTACACTTTTAGCAGCGCCCCCCACCCAACTAATAATAGTAGATGTAGTTCTGACCCGTTAAAGAAACAAATCTATGGTTGGCGTAACAAAATCAATTTTAAACGTGGCATGCTTGAATACTTGGCATTTCCTCCAGAGACATTCGAGATAGCCGCTGGCACCATCTTAAGCAAATTTTACATTTGAACCAGAGCATCTAGAATCATATATGAAGATCACTTTTCGGGTGAGTCGATCACGAGAATCCAATTCTGATATAAATTTGACGGTATGACAGAATTGTGACTAGGATATCCAAGATGGCCCCCATCTGATAGAGCGAAAATGTAACTGTTGAATCAGAGCACCTAGATTCATGTATGAAAACACCTTTTCGGGCACGTAAACCACGAGGATTCCGATTCTGACGTTAGTGTGATGTTATGAAATCATTTTGACCCAGACATCCAAGTTGGCCGTCATCCGGTAGAGCGAAAATTTAATTTTAGAAAAGGAAGGGAAGATGTGGGGTTTGGGGTTTGCCATCTATACAGTATGCAAGGAAGGAGAAAAATAGTACACTGAAACCTAGCCTACCAAACATATATGGTTTAGCAAAAGCAGTGATAAACGTTTAACTTCAAATCCCATTTCAACTTGGTATTGCTGTACTATACGAAACTACCTCTTGCAAAGCAAAGGATCTCTTGCAGTACAACAAATTGATGAATGTATGAAGAGAGAAGTAATTATATTTCAAAGTAAACTTGTCTCAGTTGCTGTAACCTTACTATCAAATTTATTCAAAGGTCACTACTTAAAACATACGAAAGAAATAATTTATGGTCCAAAAGTAAATTTACAATGGCACTTTCTGGCCTTTATGCTTAGATAAATGACACCATAACACAATTAAAACACATTTAGAGGTAACCAATTACGCTTTCATGTTATACTACACATTGCTATGACATAACTGATGAACCAATGTGACATTCTGCTTCGCTAGATTCTGAGTCGTCATATCCCAATGAATCCGCCTCCTCTTCTGTACATCATCGTCTCCCTCCTCGTTATCCTCCTTCTTGCTCTCATCTTCCTCGCTCTCTTCAGCTGGCCTTGGTACAGGTAGATGCGCCACGAGAGCGGGTGGCGTGTCGCGGACATGGCGACACCGACCACCCATCTGCTCCCAGGCATGTCCGAGTGGCGAGGAGTGGTGCTTCGGGGACGGGTGGCGCACTAGACAGGCCAAGTAGTTGACGTAGGCTATCTGTATCGGGAGGGAGACGGATGCATTATTTCTTCTTCATTATCTTCCACTTCACGGCACGGGCCTCAGCTATGGGCTACCTTTGCTGTGGGCAACCTTTGCCGTACATTGCATGTGTGCCACATCTTCCTCAAGGTCAACGCTCTTTCCGCACCACGAGAGCTGCCGCCGCGCCATTGGGCTCCTCGCCACCTGGTCACACACTAACTTCTTACCATTGCCGTACAGGCCTGAGTTGGCATCACAGCCAGTCATACAGTGCAGCTGCACGATATAGTCTGACATCTCGTTAGTTACCACGCCTGTAGCCTGACTCGCGCAGAACTGCTCAAACGGAGAAGAGTACAGTGTCAGCCTCGGACTGGTCAAAGCGGTAGTTCTGCATCGGTTGCTGGGTTGATACGTTGGTGCAGTGGGAATCAACAGAGTAGATGATCTCTGCATTAGCACGGTGTACAAGGTCGGTCAGGTAGCTGCATACCAGTTTTTGCTGACGCTACACAGCAACGTTTTGAACGCTCTGGCACAGGGGAAGGTATCGGCCAATTCCATGTCGGTATTGGGAACATGTGCCTTACCATATACCCACAGGTCTCGCTCGTCATCTTTAGTCGAGTATGCTCCGTCGTACGGGTCATGCACACAGATGACATGGCGACAAGGACGATGGATGGCACCTTATTGATGTAGTCCGAACACTTGTATGAGATGCCATCTTGCGTCTGCCGATCTTCTGCTGATGGAGTTGTCATCCTACAGATAATGCCCATATCGACGAGAGCGACGAGAGAGAGAGAGAGAGAGAGAGAGAGAGAGAGAGAGAGAGAGAGAAGAGACAAATAGATAGATAGATAGATAGATAGATAGAATAAATAGATATATATATATATATATATATATATATATATATATATATATATATATATATGAGAGAGAGAGAGAGAGAGAGAGAGAGTGGAAGCACACACACACACACACACACACACACACACACACACACACACACACACACACACACACACACACACACACACACACACACACACACACACACACACACACACACACACACACACACAAAACAACACACACACACACACACACACACACACACACACACACAACACACACACACACACACACGCACACACACATACACACACACACACACACACACACACCACACACACACACACACACACACACACACACACACACACACACACACACACACACACACACACACACACACATCACACACACACACACACACACACACACACACACACACACACACACACACACACACACACACACACACACACACACACACACACACACACATGAGCTCGCTGTTCTGCTCTTCGACAACACGATATTCAAGCAACTGGGGCAGGTCCACTGACTGACCAAAACCAGATTGATGACTGCCTTGAGAGTGGTCCGCTGAATCTCAGCAACTGTCGCCTTGAGTTCCTTCCCTATCTTCGTTTTGGCTGGCTCCTTGGCAGGCGTTAAGCTCATCAGCGGCAGGCATGACTGACTGTAAGATGCGGAGGCCGGGTCGAACGGGAGGGAGGGAGTCGAACGCACGTGCTTCGTTAAAACAAATCAGATCTTCAATGTACTAAACAAGGTACCCTATTAACAAAATCCAGCCAATATGGCCTTCATCCCATCAGGAGCTCACACCTAGAACAATTTACGGGGGTTCTCGCTCCCTTTATACTAGTTGTGTTATGACCCCGATTGCGTAACAATTATGTATGACCTCTTAGATGACCTTTCAACGACTTTGACTTTGCCACGTGACATTGTCCTTAATTCGATCTGTCAAGTTCGTAAGTTGCATCAACCCATCGATTTAGATGAAAAGTGTATTATTCAAAATCCTAGGTGCTCCCGTTCAAAAGTTACCTATTCGCTCTGCCGGATGGCGACCATGCCGGATGTCAGGGGTATATGATGTCATAACATTAAAGAATCAGAATCAGAATTCTCGTGGTCGACTTACCCGAAAATGTTTCTTCACACGTGATTCCAAGTGCTCTGGTTCTATAGTTTGTTTTTCATGACGGTGTCAGCGGCCATCATGGAGTTGACCTTCTGGCGGAAAATGCCATAATGTTTTAGAAAGATTTACTGGCTAAATCTTTTATTAATGGTCTATAGAAGTCAAATCAATTGTCAAACCTTCCTAGCTAGAGAACGGTCAGAGAACTGCGATTCTAGACCCTACTAAAAATAAAGCAACATAATTGTTTGGTTATTCAGTATTGCCTTTGCATTTGGCTTACGGAAAGTGTTTACGTAGCGTCTTAAAGGGATACGCCAGTCAGTGAGAGGTTCACAGTATTAACTTACATATGTATACTATATTGGTTGTGCCCAGTAACTGTGCACAAAGATCGTTAATAAACAATTATTTATAGTTTACTGGTATAAAAAACATGCTATCTTAGATTCAGGGCGCTGCCATCTTGAGACTTATGCGCCAGTGACGAAAGCCAAATCGTTTACGTCACTAGGGGAATTGTTGAATAAGGCAAGGATTGGCGGAATCTTCGCTAATAATTGTGATTGTGACGTAAGCAATCCGCGACGTACAGGATACATCAAATACCATTGGACAAACATAGGATGTTCGAACGTGCATGCGCCAGTGACGTAATCGGTTTACGTCACTGGCGCATAACTCCCAAGATGGCAGCGCCCTGAATCCAACATGGAGTGTTTCTGACACACTTATGTTATAATTAATTGTTTATTAACGATCTTTGTGCAGAATTACTATGCACAACCAATATATTATACAGATGTACGTAAATTGTGTGAATTTCTCACTGATTGGAGTATCCCTTTAAGTATAGCAGCTTAGGCTTGGCACGTTCCATGTCTAGTCGCATTTTGATGGTTGCAGCCTTTTGACATATATTGCTAATGCCACAATGGCGACCGCAGTTAATTTGTCTACTTACAAATGTGATCCGAATTATGTTTATTATGTTTTCAGGATGGCTTAATGCCGCCACTACAACAAGCGGTCGTTGTTTGGATAAATAGGATATATCGCGTTTCGGAGAAACGACACGCGGTGGTTATCATAATAATAACACAAGTTTTATTAGCAACTCAACTGAGTTGGATTGACATTACAATAGGTTACAATTAACTCATCAAAACATCATACAAATACAATAGAAATACATTTGATACCGCAAATCATACCGTATTAATAGCCTTTTTACTGACAGTTGTATAAAGCCCACGGTATAAAGGAGTTACGGAATCTATTCGTTCTAGTAACTGGTAACAGGTACACATTTTGTTGTCTAATATTATATTCGATATGTCTTTTGTCTGGCAGCAGATAATTTAATATGTGTGTGCCGACTTTAATTTTATCAAAATATTTTTGACAAATGCTGTACCGTCTTACATTCAACGTATCCATGTTAACACGTCTAAGTATTTCCGCGTAACCCAATCCAGGAAAAATACATTTTAGTGCCCTTTTTGTATAACTTCAATATTGTCAGACAAATATTGGGGCAAGTTAGTGTGCCATACAGGACATGCATATTCTAGAACTGGTCTCACCACACTAACATATACACTGACCAGATCTTTTGTGTAATCCCTGCACGCTTTAACTGATATAACATGTACAAGCGTTTACCAGCCTTTTTCACAATATTATCCACGTGTTTGTTCCATGTCAGATCCTGAGAAATGGTCACACCTAATAGTTTGGCATGGCAAACTTGTGCTATATCCCTCCCATCAATCTTTATATTCGGGATAGTGCTTCTGAAATTGCCATCTTGTGCAAAACTAATGATTATTCTTTTGATTTTTCCGAATTAATGTTCATGTCATTCTGTTCTGTCCATCTAGCAGCAATATCAACCGACTCTTGTATAACAGATACATCATTTCTGTCGCATATTTCAAATAACGTACTGTCATCTACATATCTACATACTTATATAATGGAACAGTCGTTCTTAAATAATTTATGTAAACAAGGAAACATTTAGGTCCAGACAATGTCCCTTGCGGTACTCCCCCATTGGGATGACCAGAATGGGAATACTCATTTCCTATTTTTACTCGTTGAGCTCTGTCTAATAGAAATGTTGCCATCCATCTTAAAATATGTGCGGGCAACCCATACGACTGTAGCTTATCTAGCAACAAATGATGATTAATAAGATCAAACGCTTTGCTAAAGTCTAGCATTACAACTCTGACATAATAATTCAATTTATCTGTCGCCTTATACCACATATGAACCAGTTCGACAAGAATGTCTGTTGTGGACGTTCCGCTAATTCCCCCAAATTGCTTAGCATCAATTTCACCTTCAATTGTTTCATCCACCCATTTCATTAGTATTGATTCAAACACCTTGGCAGCTATTGGAATTAGCGAAACTGGTCTAATGTCTTTTTCAATCGACACAGGGGGGCTTGTTTTGGCAACGGTATTACATTGGCCATTTTCCATTCCATAGGGAGTACACCTTCTCTTAGTGAATTGCTAAAAATAGCAGTTAATGGAGGGACGAGAACATTTGCATAATTTCTTAACACCCATGCAGGGGTGTTGTCAGGCCCAGTAGCCTTGTTGGCTTTAAGACTCTCCAAGGCTTTAAAAGTAGTACATACGCTTATCACATACTGATCCGGCAGTTCCTCGTTAACGTCGAACACCTTGTGACTTTTATTTAACCGAGGCAAATGTTCACTCACAGGCACACAGAAATCATTCATTGTATTGGCCAGTAAGCCACAATCACCATCCGTTGTTTTGTTAGCTAGACGTTGCATGCATGATTTGTCATTTGTTTTAAGTCCCATTATTGTTTTCATATGCTTTCACCAATCGTGGGATCCCGATTCATGCATTGCTGCAATTTGTGTTTGGTAAAAATTATACTTAAGTTTCGAAGCGGCTCGGTTGACCTTATTACGCAATATTTTTGCTTGATTCAAATCACCACTCATGTGAGCTCGCTGTCTTTTACGAACTAAGCCTCTGAACCAGTCTGTGACCCATGGCTTATCAGCCGTATGCCTCGTAACAATTTTAGTAGGAAAGCATATTTCCATCAGGTTGCAAATAACCGTTTGATAATATGAATACTGATCTGCACATGAATCAAGCCTAAATAGGGGTTCCCATTTGATGGCTGATAAAGCCATATTGAATGTGGCTTTTTCTTTTGGCCCCATACTCCTTACGGTTAACCGTGTCACGCATCCAGTATCAACTGAGTTTTTCGCTTTAGGTTTAAGCAAAACCATGTTATGGTCCGATGACCCCAGTTCGGAAATAGTAACATTTCTATTAGACAGTACAGTACAGCTCCTCCATATTCGTCCATATTTTGTTTAATATCGCCTGTCCACGTGTTACAACATTAACTACTTGGACAAATCTATAGTGGGTTTTCATATAGTTATCCCGCAACTGGTTGAAATCGCCAGTTATGATCACAACCACATTCTGGGTGTTTTCGCATTACGGTGTCAATGTTGGTGATTAAATGATCACGTATTTTCAAATACTCCGTCTTTGGAGTATAATATAAACATGCTACCTGTATACATGAGAATTTTCGAGGCGTTTTCTTTGGCATAATCTTAATCCACATTACTTCTAAATCATGAACCTCCATATCATTCAAGCTCTTATACATTAAATCATTTCTAATGTAGCAGGCTACACCACCGGCCCTATCTTTTCTCTCCAAGCAAAACCCTCGCATTGTAAGGCTACTTGAATCCATATAGTCTTTAAACCATGTCTCACTAACACATACAATTGAAACATCATGTGTAGCTACAGTTACATGCAATTCGTCCACTTTTTCACTGTTCAAAGATCTGGCATTTAAATAAATTATGGAAGGTAGATCCCATTTACGTATTTTGTTCGCTGTTGGATTCGGAACACAAAACCGCGTTGAATCACAGTTCTCGGTTTGTGTGTTCAGGGAAAGTTCCATGGCCAGATCGTTTAGGCCCATTTCCTAATCACGGGAGTGATGCTTTTCTTTATGTCCTCGTTCCCCGCACTGATGACACAACACTTTGTCAGGGTGTCTGCAGGTGGCAGTGACGTGGTTCGTCTCACCGCATTTGGCACACTTGCCCATCGACAGACGAGTACGACGTTTGACCACTGTCCACTTACCGTCAGATGCCACTCTGGTGTTCGGCAATCGGTCGTGGTTCGTTGCGTTTGACACGTGTCGATGTTGTTGTTGATTTTTGTTATGTTTCGGTGGCTGTTCAACAGCAATCTGCCAACTCCGCTCTCAGATAGATGCAGCCCGTCTCTCTGGAAAGCTGCGTCGTCAGCAGCCCCGTTCCGGAATATGAAATTTGCGTCGTTGTCGACGAATTTTGCACGCTTCCTTCATTTTCATGTTGACGTCCGCCCGTCGATCTGGATTGGCTCGACGCTTCGACGGCAGTACGCTGCTCACCGTGATGGTTGGTGTCAAGGTTTTCGCCTTCCGCAGTAGTTGCGCGATGTTTTTTTTTATGTTAACTGCACTTACGTCACTCGTTGTTTCGTGAGTACCACCAACGATGAATATTTCGTCGATAGTTTCCGTTTTAGCCGCGTCATCGATCATTTGTTCGATATCGGCGAGATGGGATTGCCACTGGACGTTTTATCAACGCGTACATCACGTAGCAGGCTGTTCCCCACAAGCAGTGTCACTGCCTGTGGTCCCCCATCGTTGGAGTCGGCGTCGCCGTCTTGACGCTTGCTTGTCGCTATGTCTTCTCGCAGACGTCGTATTTCTTGGCTCTGTTCACCTATCAAGGAGATAAGCTGCTGGTTTGATCGTTCGAATTTGACGACCAGCGATTCCAGCATGGGCGTCTTCTCGAGTAGACGCTCTACGAGTGTCGGTAACATACGACAGGACGTGCAGGACCAAATGCCTATACTGTCCTTATCGTCTTTACCCACACACTCCGGGTGCACCCACGCCTGGCACATATGGCATTGAACCATTTGATGGTTGTCCTTGCCGTTGTGTACGCAATTCTTCACGCAGTATTTCCAGTTGTCTGCGTGCTTATCTTTCGCAGCTTTCCGGCGCGCTTTTCTTGTCTTGTCACTCACCGGGTCACAAGTGACGTCTACTGGCGGCAGATGTACCGTTAGTACAGGTGATCCGCAACAGTTTTCACATGAACTGTTAGCCACCGGGCTAAAGTCGTTGTCCATGGTTGTTCAGGCTGAACCGGTGAAATTGGTTACAGGTAAGCTGGTGTTATTGCTTTTACCTATTATTCGTTCACCTGATAGAATCACCAGTTGGGCGATAAAAGGCCCAGATATCCAGACAAATATTAAAATACTTAAAATATATCACATCGGCTCAGCCTAATGGAAGATGTCACATATACGTGTAATCGTAAGGTGATCAACACGTATATGATACTAAGACTTACTGTTAAGATCGACTAAAACTGGAAGAAATAGGTATTTGAAACAGGCACTTCGTAAACACGTCTTACGTCTTATAACCGCTTACGGGGCAAGTTTCGGAAAAGAACACTCTTTTATCCATTGCATTTCAAGTGGTAATGTCTCATTTTGGGAAAACGTATATTACACTACGTCGGCGTGTCTCTAAACTAAAGGTTGCCACATGAATGGGCGACATTTTTGAATTGGCGTTTATCGCGTTTTGCCCTCAAATTATTCATTTATAGTCATCACTTCAACAGAACATACAAATGAATGTCTGACAGATTCAAATATTAGACATGCATTCTGGAGAGTTGAGGGACCAAGTTCGTAGGCTGATGGATCGGTCAGATGTGCATGCAGTCAGTGAAGTCGACCGTTTTCCGATGTTTGATGCAACAGAAATGCGTTTAAGATCAATGCAACTGTTTTTCGCAATTGTTCAGACATTGACTATTGGGGCGACCAGCGATTGCGTGACATCCGATCTCGTATCGTAGCAACGACCTATGGCGGGATACAAAAAATAACTGCACTAAGGCGTGTCTGCGTCTATTACAATCCAACGAGGGAAACAGTCCAGTTGTTCAGCTTCACATTTTAATTGGTCAAATGAAGATCTTCCATGTAACTGTCATGCATTAGGTAACACACATGTATCTGTCATGTATGTACCTGGCATGCATTATGTCATATGCATGTAATTGTCAATTGTCACGCATTAGATCCAACAAAGCACCGCTTCATCGTCTCTGTAAATAATAGGCAATTCAAAATATTTGTTGTATACAGCCAAGGTGGCGAATCACCGTGACGACCGGACTGGAAATAGGGCCAGTGACACATCACTAATTGTCCCAGTAACTTAGTTTTATGTTCACGTCTAATGGGATGTTTGCAGCCATCACCTCTTTCATACATTCGTTCGTTCGTTCGTTATGTCATCCTCTTAACGTGGTAGCATGATGACTTATTTCTATCGCTTTCTGTCTGTCATTGCGGCTGCTAGATATGCGTTATGTACACTTACACGATTTGCTGTAACGGTTCCATTGACAGTTAAATCACTGTTAATGGTAACAAGCCGACAGTTTGACGCGAGTCTGCCGGTAGAACTGGCTCACGTCCTCCCGGTACATGGGGCTGGCGACGCCGTAGATGAACGGGTTTACAACGGAGTTTATAACAAACACTCGCTTCAACTTAGACGCAATTGGAACACGCATATGATATAACCAGAATGGCAGCCAACACGTTATGAAGACGACGGTGATTATGAAGAGTAGCAACACATTTTTGTAGGCTGTTGTTTGTGTTGCCGTTGGTTTGTTGGTCGAAACCACGGAGGCTGACGTCATCAACGTAGAAGTTCGAGGAGCATTGAGACACTCAGTTCGCTGAAACGGTCTGGTTGTGTCCAATGTGTCGGTACTAGTTGACACAGTTGGATTATGTCGACACGTAGAGTCCTCAGTTGTTATGTTTAGTACCCCTTTCTGGAAGTGAGAAGGTTGCGGTTTAGGTGAAGCAGTCGGGTTGAAAGTAGAGACGCGTTTGCGGGCGGATTTTGCCCTTGCCAAAAGCGTAGCGGCAATCATGATGTAGCAAATTATAATTGTTAAGACGCTCACAATGAGTATAAACACTTGAATTCCGCTTCGGATCGACTGGGTTCGTGTTTCGCTCGTCACTATAGAAAATGCTGTGAACCCGACTGAAGCAGCGGCGATGATGAGTAGAGCTTTCCACGCTCGCCGCGGGTTGGTGTTGAACGAATGCGGACGAAGGATCGCTGTGAGGCGTTCTATTGCCACAAACACAAGGAGAAACATGGAAAACGTAACTGCGACATCTAGCACACAAACGACTGCGTATGTGGCGAAGACGATAGTCGGATCTGTTGAGAGAATGATTGCACCAATGCAGACAGCCGAATCGGCAATAGCCAATGAAAGCATATAAACTCTCACAGATGATACCATGTGTCGTACGTACACCGCAACTACGAGCAGGTTGCCTGGCAAACCCAGCGAGCACAAGATAAGTATTGCAATGTTAATATAGTCCGTGTTCACAGTTGGTGTGTCTTTAGTAAAACCGAAGCTGTCGTTTGAGACGTTCTGCGAAAAACGTGAAATATTGATCCATGTTGATGTATGCATTGATTCCATGTTGATGATTCCTTTCTTATCTAATAGTGTCGATGTGAGCAGCGAACACCCACTGACTAGTTTCAATATTACATACCCCACTAGGGATCCACAAGCTCACTGTGTTTCCAACGCCGATGAAGTGCTATAATGTTACGTACACATTTGACGCAAACCCCTGTTTCTATTAGTTAAACCAGTAGCTGCCAGTGGTCTGATGATAAGCTGTAGAATAACGCAGTCTCTTTTTCTCGCCGTAGTCCGGCACGCGGTCAACACTAACGCGTGGCTGTTCAGACCGAACGTCATGAACTATTCTAAAGATTCAAATAAAATGTACAAACCAGTTTAGACAATTCTTCATTGCAACTAACTCTTGTACGCTCGATTCCTGATGACACAAACAACTGTGTATTGAAGACTTCATCTCTGCCAACCGTTTGCATCGAGTGCGCTGAAACGAATGAATCTGATAGCGTGTTCACGCGCATATGTACTATTACAACTGTAGACTTAACGAGACTTACAACATTGCCATACACAGAATGAACTCGAGATGGCAGGTGGACTACATAGCTCATTAGATTCTCGAGAGTCCAACCAAAGGGCTTCCTAGTCCACCTACCATCTGTAACAACGACGTGATTGGCTAATTTCCTTATGAATATTGAACATTGAGCGCGACATTGCTCGCTTATCGGCTATTATGAACGTGACAAGTTATTATCGTTGTCTGGCTAGAGTTACACGCGGTAATTGGATGCGAATTGCCAATAGTTACAGGTACGTGATGACAATAAAAGCATCAGACCAGCCGCTGACGTAGTTCGCGGAAACATCCATTTGACTACTATAGGTAGTCGGAGAACACGAAAGCGTAGATACAAAATGGAGATCAATAGTTTTGGTTTAGACAGGAAACAATATTGCCCCCATCTCGCATGATCACAATAGATCAGCCCATTCTGCTAAAAGGTAAATTAAATGGCAACTGGTTTTGATAATACATTAATATCGTGTTCATAATTTGTGTGTAATTACATATATATATATATATATATATATATATATATATATATATATATATATATATATATATATATATATATATATATATATATATATATATATAGTAATAACACACAATTATGAACACGATATTAATTTATTATCAAAACCAGTTGCCATTTAATTATATATATTTTTTAAATATTAGAAAACATAACCTTAAGCTTTTTTACGCTATCGTTTACGTAATTGTATTTTAATGGCCTACCGCTTAACAATATACAAGCAAGCTTCCACATTTGGATGCAACTATTAAATATTCGCATTCGCATTCGAATAAAGTGGTGCTGCATTCGGGTGTGCATTTGTTTTGGGATGCAATGGTACGTTAACTAGCGTGATTGTGTTGTGTCTTCATAAAGAACTTGCGTGAGGATATCAAACGAAATAATAATGGAAACATCGTGTATAGGTAAAGGCATAGGTAACAAAACATTATCACTGTTAATGAACCCTTTTTAAAATGGCAAATAGACAAAAACATTTTCTTTGTTTTCCATGATCCATATGTGAAAAAGATTATGCCGTTCGGTCTTGTTTGCTGGTGGGGAAACCTCTCAGTCAAAAACAGAGATACATTATACAGGATATACACAATTTTATGTAAGGTCGCTGTATTATGTACACCCGATACCAGTCTGGAGCAATTATACAAGTCAAGAACACTGCAAATGGCAAAGAAATCTGTCCCCACCCTCTTCTTACATGACCAATGCAAACTTCTCCCCTCTGGAAGGAAGTACAGAATGCCAACTATAAGAACCCGGCGTGCCCTTAAATCATTCATTCAATCCTCCATCAAGTATTTGAACCAGCCACAGAAAAATAAACGTTGACCGATTATCACAATTCTAACCGCTGCCACTGCAATATTATTTTATCATGTTTATTTATCTTATAATATTGTCATAATGTTTTAGCGTATTTATTTCAATATTTGATCTGTAATTGTTTAACAGCTACCGCTTACATGTTTATGTACTTGATTTTAATGAGTACATAGTGACTACATACATTACTATGTGATTTAAAGGAACATGCAACCCAAAAAGTGAAAAATGCTAAAACCATTAAACAATGTTCACTGAATCATATCCCATATTTTGTACTTGTTTCTGGAAGTATTTATTAAGTTTTAAGGAGGATTAGCGAACATCCCTGGAGGCTGACAATTTGGACATTTCGCCTGTGGGTGTGTGACGTCACACTTCCACAACCGCTAGCGCCTCGGGTGGACAAAACAAAACGAACTCTTCACCCACTGAGTCTGATATCTATCTATCCATTTAATTACACTTACAGAGCGTTAGATACAAAAACACGGCATCCCTCACAATATAAACATTCATAAAGAATAGGATAAAGAATAACGATGCTAAAGTAAAGATTGCAACCAAGACAATCGCGAATTTCTACTTGGACTTGATCGGTTCGACGGAGCTTAGTAACTTTTATTATCGCCCGCTTTCACATGTAAACAAATCGCTTATACAACTAATTATTCCAGTCGACCGTCGCGCAGTGAATATTTTACTAATCGTTGATTTTTATTATTATAAAAGAAATACATTGAATTATATTCTAGTACCCCATTTATAGTATTTGCATACATTATGTTCGTCCCTTTTACGAGACCGCTCTTCGCGTGCCATAGGCATAGCAACACTGCTCGGTCTCGAACTTTTCTTTCTGTGTACACATTCAGTGGGGACAGTATCTTCGTTCACCAGTCGTCTTTCACCCAATCCCAGCAACCTGTGTTCAAGATCAACGGTGACATGGTGGTGGCTAACCATTTTCCGTTTGAAATTGAATCTTTCCACCGTATGACCCGCACCTATATTGTGGAGACATTTCATCGCCAACTCGCGTTTCGCATGGAATTTATTGGCATTTGGAAAAATCTCTTTCCTTTCACTGACCCTTCTCCTGCTCTGTTTTTCTGATGCTTGACATTCAAGCATTTTATTATCACAAGACTCATAAAAACAACTGAAATTATGTCGCGCAGCGCCTATATCGCTGACAGTTGTAGACAGTCTACGTCACACTCACGCATTCTGTCGCGTTACTCTTCGCGAGTTCCTTGTGAAATGGGAAACAATGGCAGCGCCCATGGTCAGTGAAAATGTACGTTTCAAGATAAATTTTATGATGTATAACATTCTTACAAAGTTAAACATAAATTACATATATTACAGTATTCTATCGTGAATTTTAACGCATTTTCAACATTATGGTTGCATGTTCCTTTAAATATCATGTTTTGTATGTACCCTCCTAAGTGCAAAATCTATTTCTATATTTAAAAAAATGGATAATCAATTTCTTAGTATTAATACTTGATTGAGCTGAAAGTAGATTTGACCAAATGTTAACTTGGCCATTGATAAGTGATCAGACGTTCCGAGTGTTCTCGACGTTGTGTAGTTGTTGATAACGACCCACGTGAGATCAGCGTCAGGCGGACATTGTGAAACACAATTACAGGCACTTTGCTGCGCTCGGTAAAATATTTCTCTATGACGTCAGCATTTTCCTAATGACGCCTCTGCATCTCCCCACGCGTTAATTTCGAGGCATAATTTCCAAATGTATACACAATGGCCTGTAATCAGCCGAGGCACGCAGGCAATCTCGCATGCACGGACGCCCGCGAGCTCGGACATACACCACAAGCACGCAAGTACGCCCATTATTCTGTGAAACCTCACACAAAAATCAAGAAGATGAAACCCATAACATAAGGTCAGCGTTGACAGCGATCAGTCAAGCGCACTGGAGACCATGAAGACCTTTCTTGGCTAGACAACGAGGTTGAACATCGGTCAACGTTGGTCCCAGAAACTGAGGTTGAACAAGGCTCGACATTTGTCACAGAAACTGAAGTTGGACTTGGGTCGACATTGGACCCAGTAACCGAGTTTGGACATTGGTCTGCTATAATAGTGCTCATGGTGATAATGATTAGCTATAGCGGCACGGGCTGTCTAAAGTCGGGTCGATTTCTTGGCTTCAAAAGACAGAATATTATCTAATATAAAATAGGGATGACGCTGAATGGTAGAACTAACACATGGACGTATAATTATTTTGGGGAAAATCATAGCTGTAATGGCCAAATTATGAACAGTATTTTAATATAGACGTTTCATTGTTTGTCCTCATTTTCATAAATTTGGGATTGCTTTGTGTAGAATGTAATTTGCCGCGATTACATCATACATTTACTCATTATGTATATATGTTATTCAAACTCTAGTGACAATTGCACTCATGCAACATGACTATTTGATGAATCTATAATTATTGCGAAAATGCTTTGTAAATTGTTCGACGTCGCCTCTGGTATAGAATAAATCAAACTAATTCCCAATTACTTGTCTACCATTCACCTTCAGCAAATCGAGGTAGAAATCTGCTACACTTATTGTTTCTGAGCTTTCCATCCCTTAGCTTGACAAAAGATGTGCCAGTTCCCAATCGACTTGGATATGACCCTAAATGTGAATTTGGTAACATTCGTGCAGATATATAACTTGGCTTTCATGAGCTGTAAAGGTTTTGCTTTGATAGATATAATTAAGAATGGCGTATTGAGACAAGTCTGTGCTGCACGAGAGCCACGATTACAGCAAGCATACAACACTAACACCCTGGTATTATACTTCATAGAGTAATTACAGGGCCTCAATTTTAGAAACGTAAAACATATAATAAGTCACGAGGCAAATTTTGAGCCATACTGTTAGATCGACCCAAAATATGGATATGTCATCAGAATTTCCAGAGTTGTCATACAAGTAGTTTGTTCATAACATTATCGACAATCCGACCTTTCTGAGCACGCACGAACTGGATGCACGTCATCCGTAGTCGGTCGTTTAAGTCCTGTATCGAGACAATGACAACAACGTGACCATAATTCCAGAGTTGTCAACCAAATAGTGTACATTGTTCAGAACATTATCGACAATCCAAACTTCTCTGAGCACGCATTAACTCGATGCATGGCGTCCGCAGTCGGTAGTGTAAGTCATATATTGAGATGGGTCTGACTTTATCGTGACCACACACGCCGTGGGCGCCCACGCACGCACGCAATCACAAATATTGTAAGTCAAGCAACTAGATTGACCGAGAACAGAAGACTAGGTGACGTCAGTCTTTACCTACAATGCAGTAGCCCATAGAGTTTCGATAACTGTGTGTTCACAAATGTTTTTTAGATACAGTTTTGATATTAAAAAGTGATTCTAATTTGAAATTGTTACTTTGTATTAACTAATGTTGTTATTAATTTAATTAGGTTCACATCATCATAAGTGTTGACTGTTGTTTCGCTTTAAGAGTAAGCCCCAACGGTAGTACATTTGTGTGTACATGTTTCTGATGGGGTACCTCTACATAGCAATAGTTATCGTACACTTCCATCTCAAGCAGCGTCGGACATAGACGTATTCGAGACGGACAAGATAAATGCACTTTCACTGCAAGTGATAACAGAAAGTGTTCGCTGTAAAGGTTTTGCCTTGATAGATGTACTTAAGAATGGCATATTGAGACAAGTCTGAGCTGTACGAGTAACGAGAGCCACCAGTACAGCAAGCACACAGCACTAACACCCTGGTATTACACTCCATAGAGTAATTACAGGGCCACAATTTTAGACCCATGAAACATACAATAAATCACGAGTTGCTCATGAGGCAAGTTATGAGCCATACTGTTAGATCAACCTAAAATGTGTGTATATCATCATAATTCCCAGAGTTGTCATTCAAGTAGTTTGTTCAGAACTTTATCGCCAATCCGACCTTTCTGAGCATGCACTAACTGGATACAAGTCATCCGTAGTCGATCGTTTAAGTCTTATATTGAGATGGGACTGCCATTAACGTGATCACACACACGTGCGCACGCACGCACGCACGCACGCACGCACGCACGCACGCACGCACGCACGCACGCACGCACGCACGCACGCACGCACTCATAATTATTGAGAGTCGGGTTTTTACATCAAATCTACCACGTATAGGTTTTGAGCGTGGAGTGCTGGAATAGCCCAGACTAATGTGATATGCACTGGATTATCGCGCTCACTGTGTGTTTGTGTTATCATGGTAACCATAACTGGAATAACGTACTTTCACTAGTATATATTTATAAGTCACACGCAAATACAAACTCAACGCATTTAATACTAATAGTTTAATTTCACTATGGGCAATCATAGAGATTGAAATGGGTACATAAAACATGCAAAGTATATTTGTTAAAAATAGATTAAAAGTAAATATAAATTATAATGTAGAGAATATACAATATGTATCTACAAAATCAAATTAAATAATTTAAGACAGTAAAACATATTTTCTGTGATTATTTGACGAAACTGATTAAAAATTAATAAATAGCTTAAAACATTAACGTAAATAGATCTAAAAAATAAATTGAGGCTTTACAAAATTTTACACATATCCATATCAGCATGCTCGAAAATTTGTGAAGAGTCACTGTGAGTTCTTTTGATTGAACTAACACAAGTTAATAAAACAGTTCTTGGTCCTGTTGGTTTTTACTCTGGGTAAAGAATATCGAATACGGCATCGTGTATTGTGTGTTGTAGTCCTTGCTTTTGGTAGTAGTTTATGCAGTTAGTGCTGCGGCTGTTCGATTTGTGTGAAGAAATGTTCACATAACTGCTCACGTCTCTCTTTCAGAGAAGTCAGCTGTGCATTCGCTAATGCTTCTATATAGGGAGTGTCCGGGTATATGATGTTTATAGCGTCTTTGTATTCGCTCCATATAAATTTGGAGACCCCATATATAATGATATTGATAATTATAATAGCAATACTATGACACAATTATGTACGATCACATGCACATGACTGTCGTGTGTCTAACGATTGAGTCTCGCACGGCCGTTTGCATCAAGTCCCGATGTAATTTCGATTGTTGAGCCACCGTATAAGCGTGAAGATTTATTCCATGACACATACCGCTTGATTATCTAGTTTCCTATCCAGCAGCTTATCATAAGAAATTAACTTGTGCAAACACTAAATCTACATCACTTGAAGTAGGTATAAAACTAGTGTAAATATCTAAAGAGAAACGCTTAAATGGGATATGCCACGGAAAAATATAGGACTGGATAAATCCTTAGAACAAGTCAAAGTGCTTTATCCTCCAACGTCGTGCGGAGCAGATATATTCATTTTAACAATCTCTTGACTTAACGTGAACACAATTAGCCATGCTTTAATGACTCCGCCAAGACTTTCACGTGTATACACATAAGATTATTTAGTCCGTCACATATATCCACCTTTTTCTGTATGTAATGACCTAAGGTTATGTCGCATAGGTAACGTTGGTAACGAACAATAATGTTATCATATTTAAATACTAACATTTATTTGGTATCAACAACTCGTTGCGTAACCTTCAGAACGCTCCGTGTGTTTTTTACGAGCAGAAGAACCAGTACATAGTTAAGTATGGTGATGTGGAGAAGATGGTGTGTAAAGAATATTTGGCAAGACTCCACGGAATAGGCACAAGGCCCCTAGGCCGCGTCGCTACATGTGCTACAGAAGAGATTCCATCGAAAGCCAAAAGAGGCATGCACAATAACAATCGATTTATTTAAGACGACATGAGAGAGAAACAAGGTGCACGCAAAACACTGTGTTTCTCACTATGCAGGATATGGCGAAAAGCATCGTTATCTTTCCTCTGAACAGTGGATCACGAAGAGATATACCTTTTTCTTGCAGATCAACTATCTTCAGCAGTACAAGCTTGTTCAAAGTGGTCTGTAACTAAAGATGGTCAATTGTGACAACATATTCTGGATTTGTTATGATTACTGTAAAGCACATTTGAACTATGCCTACGGCACGACAAGATTAAATGTTTGTCGCGGATGTGTGTTTTTTCTGCTCAAAATAAAGTTGAAAGAACAAATTTACTTTAAGCTGTTGGCCGTCAAAGGGGCGAATATGGAAGATGTAATGACGCTCTCACATTACCGTTCTCCTGCTGCACAGCAATTTATTATACAGCTAACATATACAAAAGCCGGAGATGCAGATAGCGGTCGCTCTCAATCGATCTTCATCCTGTCGTCTATATTTACTAGTACACAATATTAACTGATATCGACTGATCCTGATACCAGTAATGCTAGCTGCTGAAAAGCAATCATATTTCGCGATATGGGTTATGAAGAAACCATAGCGAGATTGTCAGCACCGGCAGATGTGATGCAGACTTCTAGGCACGAACATACAACGACCTTATCACAAACCTTTCTATCTTCACCGGCAACTTGCCACGTACATGTCAACCATATACCTAACGTGAGTGAAATAAAATATACTATCAGAAAACAAGAACACTGTGGACATTTTTTATAATTTATTTACATTTTACGTTTGCTCTAATGTGTTATTAAACTCCTTTGTTTCATTTTAGTTCACTCACTATACTATTCATCTTATCTGTCAACAGAAAAAACGGAAGCTGTTTACCATTTGTGGATTATGGTTCACTGTCGTATAGCTCGGTGAAGAATTTCACTTTTCGTTCAGTGATCTTATTTCGATCATGGATTTCTATACCCTGCTTGTCCATGAGTGTGATCAGGGTGCCTTGGCATAGCCTATGCGTTCTTCTGGCTTCTTCATGCTATTTTATGCCATGATCGTTTCTCGTATGATCTCTATGTTGTATTTCCTGATGTCCTCTCTTGCTTTCTGTTTGACGGCCTTGCATACTCTATTCGTTTTTATCGTCGCCGTGTTCTACCATTTCTCGTCGTTTCGTCATCAGGGCTCGTGTTGGTGATTGTATTCTCGATTTCAGTGGCTTGCCTTAACTACTCTTGCCGCGCGTTTTTAGATCTTGTCTGTAATGGCTTGGGTTTTGGTGTTGATGCCATTTAGTGTCGAATGGGTTTCTCAATTCGAGTTGCAATTCGATCTTCTTTGATCCTATTTGTGCGGCATCAATTCTTGGTGGTTTCTTGGTCATAAGTTTTTCCTTTCTACCTCTACGGTCAATTTGATGTTGCTCATTGACATTCTGTGGTCACTTCCAATGTTGACTGTTACGTCTGTGATTATATCGGGCCTGGTTGTTAGGAAATAGTCAATTGTGGTCTTCGCTACACCGTTTGGTTTTGAGGTTGCCCATTCTACTAAGGTGTCGCCTCTTTCTTTTTTGAATTCGAGCCCAAATTTGCCCGTTGCTGTTTCCATAGTTTTTTCCTATTTGCGCATTGAAGCCTCCCATCACTATCGCATAGTGGCTTGGTTTCCGTAAAGTCTCATCGACGTTATGGTAAAAGCTATTTATGTCTTCTTCTGAGAATGATTTCGGTGGTGCATATACTTGCATTATCTTTAGTTTATAGAGCTTTGATATGCACAGAACTAGTTCTGCTATTCTGGGGCTGATGCTGTGTGGTCATTCCTTTTCTTGTTTATGAGAAGGCCTACGGTCGCTTTGCCGTTGTTTGCTTTAGAATGGTATAGTAAGTGGCCGCTTTGTAAGGTAGTGAAACATTCCTCTCGTCTTCTCACTTCTCCGAACCCGATTACATTCCATACCAACCCGGTTTCTCCAAGTTCTTCTTCGAGGTCTTATCTTTTAGTAGAGTTCTGACGTTGTAGGTCGCTATTATTAGTCTACTTACCCTCTTTTGTAGGCCCTTTTTTACCCATATATTCGAAGCACCCCCTACAGGTAGTCCAAGTTGACCCGAGCCGCCTCGTTGGTCATCGACTCTTTCGGTGCCGCTGGGAACGGGGGCCGTAGCTTTGTAGTGGTTTGCATGCTTGTGTTGTTGGCATACCCTTCCATGCTGGCCAGTGCAGGTTGGAAAGGGCAGGCGGTATAGGGTGAACGAAATTGCCACAACTTCGCCACGGGATTCGAACCCCCGATCCTCTAGTCAGGAGTCCAGCACTGTAAAACTTATAATCCTGACAAATCTGACTTCAGATTTTGAATCAGCACATTGGATTTATTCTAAAACACTATTTTAATCCCACTAGCAAAAATGGCAGTATTGCGAAATAGATGAAATAGGCAAAATGGACTATGTGCAATAATAGGCGCGAACAGTGTATACGGCCCTTCCCCGATAAGCCGTTTGTTGACTTTGGACCGCTTGGCGTTCTTGTGCAGTTCCCGCAAGTAGAGGAAGTACAGCCCCTTGGCCCCGACAGGCGGGACAAGGATGACGGACGGTTCAACAGGCCGACGGAAGTGACGGTTACGACAGTGGGGGTACTGACAAAGTCGGAGATTGTGGAACAGAAATGGTGAGTGTGGGTGTGTCGTCTGTTGAAGATATCACTAATAATGCATGGGGATTTTAAATAATCTTAATTAGTGTTAATATGTGGAAAGGAAATAACACACGTCAGATTCATTACAATATTAACAGTTTCTATAATTTTAAAATGAACAAGAAAAACAGTTGCTGGTTTCATTTTTTGGAGGATGTATAAAAGATTAATTCAATATTGACACACGATGGCATGTATTCATTGACGACAGTAACCACACGACAGCAGACACACACACACACACACACACACACACACACACAACACACACACACTACACACACACACACACACACACAACACATACACATACACACACACATACACTCATACACACACACACACACACACACACACACACACACACACACACACACACACACACACACACACACACACACACGACACAGACACAGACACAGACACAGACACAGACACAGACACACACAGCAAGACACACACACACACAGACACAGACACACACAGACACAGACACAGACACACACAACACACACAACACAACAGACACACACACACAACACGACACAGACGCAGACGCATCGCAGACGCAGCGCAGACGCAGCAGACGCAGCGCAGACGCAGACGCAGACGCAGACGCAGACGCAGACAGGCGCACGGCGCAGGCGCACAGGCACAGGCACAGGCAGCACGGCACAGCAGGCGCAGGCACAGGCGCAGGCCAGGCACAGGCACAGGCACAGGCACAGGCCGCACAGGCACAGGCACAGGCACAGGCACAGGCACAGGCACAGGCACAGGCACAGGCACAGGCACAGGCACAGGCACAGGCACAGGCACAGGCACAGGCACAGGCACAGGCCAGGCACAGGCACAGGCACAGGCACAGGCACAGGCACAGGCACAGGCACAGGCACAGGCACAGGCACACAGGCACAGGCACAGGCACAGGCACAGGCACAGGCACAGGCACAGGCACAGGCACAGGCACAGGCACAGGCACAGGCACAGGCACAGGCACAGGCACAGGCACAGGCACAGGCACAGGCACAGGCACAGGCACAGGCACAGGCACAGGCACAGGCACAGGCACAGGCACAGGCGCACGCACAGGCACAGGCACAGGCACAGGCACAGGCACAGGCACAGGCACAGGCACAGGCACAGGCACAGGCACAGGCACAGGCACAGGCACAGGCACAGGCACAGGCACAGGCAGCACAGGCACAGGCACAGGCACAGGCACAGGCACAGGCACAGGCACAGGCACAGGCACAGGCACAGGCACAGGCACAGGCACAGGCACAGGCACAGGCACAGGCACAGGCACAGGCACAGGCACAGGCACAGGCACAGGCACAGGCACAGGCACAGGCACAGGCACAGGCACAGGCACAGGCACAGGCACAGGCACAGGCACAGGCACAGGCACAGGCACAGGCACAGGCACAGGCACAGGCACAGGCACAGGCACAGGCACAGGCACAGGCACAGGCACAGGCACAGGCACAGGCACAGGCACAGGCACAGGCACAGGCACAGGCACAGGCACAGGCACAGGCACAGGCACAGGCACAGGCACAGGCACAGGCACAGGCACAGGCACAGGCACAGGCACAGGCACAGGCACAGGCACAGGCACAGGCACAGGCACAGGCACAGGCACAGGCACAGGCACAGGCACAGGCACAGGCACAGGCACAGGCACAGGCACAGGCACAGGCACAGGACAGGCACAGGCACAGGCACAGGCACAGGCACAGGCACAGGCACAGGCACAGGCACAAACACAAACACAAACACAAACACAAACACAAACACAAACATAAACACACACAAACAAACACAAACACGCGGTGAAAGCAGTATGCCAAGCGGCTAGAGAAAAACGCGATGTAGGCGTTTCTCGCCCAGAAGCCGATTTAAACTTCATTATCATTACATCACTCAAACCAATATGCACTTTTACCCATACATCAAACCATTTCACAAATGGCAGCTCTATATACGTATTCCGTTCGCTAAAACCACCACGTGAAGCCGGGTACAAGGATTTTGAATCATTTAATTAAAGCTCTAGATAAACTGGTATCAGTCGCTCGAGGCAACATCTAAAGTATCCGAGAGTAGTAGCGAAGGAGGATACAGCGACGTCGCTTCGTCTTAAAAAACTTCGCAGCCGACATTGTCGTAAAAATGATATAACGATCATCAATTATCAGAATTAGTGTCACTAAAGTCACGGTTACTGATATTTTAGTGCTATACACTCGCAAAAGCCAGCGGCAGTTCATCACTTTTTGCTGGAAGCTTCCATGAAAGGTACAATTGCACGAATCAAAATACCATATTCGCCGTCGCCCGGGTTACCAAGGACCGCGCTGCTCAATCCCATCTTCCGTCGACAGTGGAAAATTAGCTAGGAAGAAGAAAAAGAAGACAACTACTGAAACTGCACAACGGAACGACAGGACTCTCCTCGACCGAGAAGCAGCTGACCGACCAGAAAGACGTACGGCACTAGTAGCAATGGAACTTGCCAAATATAACATCGACATCGCCGCCCTATGTGAAACTAAGTTCTCAGACTCTGGTAGTCTCTGAGCAAGAACAACTTTGGTACAATTATCAGCGTGTACACTCCAACAATGAAAGACCCAGATAAAAACAAGGAGGTCTTCTACAACCAGCTGGCAAGTGTACTCAGTGGCATCCCTCATACAGATAAGCTACTGCTGATAGGAGACTTCAATGCGAGGGTAGGGAGAGACAAAGACAAGTGGTCCTTGGTCATGGGCAAACATGGGATTGGGAAATGCAACTCTAATGGCGAGTTTCTACTGGCTCTGAGCACTGAGATCTAACTGATAGTGACGAACACCATGTCCAAGCAGAAGGATGAACGCAAGACCAGACACTGGCATATGATCGACTTCATCATCATATGGTGTCGGGATAAGATGGACATCCACAATATCCGAGCTATGCGTGGAGCTAACTGCCGGACCGTTCACCAGATCCTGAGGTCAAAATTGGCTTTCAGAATACGACAAAAACACAACAGGCAAGGGACAAGTAAGCCGACCAACTTCAACACAGCAAAACTAAGTACCATCACCCATAGGGAGCGTTTTGAGCAGGAGATGTACATTGCTCTCGACCAATGGGAGGAGAAGGAAAGCTTCAACACCAGACTAGGAATGGGCAGCTCTGCAGCAGATCGTATACAATACAGCCAAGACATATCTTGGTAAGCCAGAGAGAAAGCAGCAGGACTGATTCGATCACCAACGACCAGGAGCTACAGATTCTTATGAGCAGAATAAAGCAAGCCCTCAAAAGAGTGTTGCAAACCAGGAGCACTAGATCCACTACAGCATACAAAGCAAAGATGCCTGCAAACTGCTACAAAAACGCACCCGTGCAGTGTAGTCAGACTCGTGGGAAAGGAAGTCAGTGGAGCTGCAGAGCACTGCTGACAGAAACGACACGAAGGGCTTCTACAGTGGACTGAAGGAAGTGTGGGGACCTAAGAAGAAGGGACCTCTGCTCACATGAAATCAACATATGTAAAGGAGACCTTCTCTAATAGCAAGAGAGTTGTGGCAAGATGGAGTGAACACTTCCAGAAGCTACTCAACATCCCTGGTGACACAGGTCATGACGCTCTGGACAACATCCCGCAGCACATTACCAAGACAAGCGTCGATGAGATTCCAACCACGGCTGAGAAGGCTAGAGCAATCACCGGCCTGAAAGATGGCAAAGCACCTGGGGAGATGGAATACCTGCTGAAGTATGGAAGCACGGAGCAGACAATCTGTTCAGCAAACTGCGTCAACTAATCGCCAATGCCTGGGAGGTGGGTTCTGTACCACAAGCGTGGACGGATACCAGCATTGTAATCATGTACAAGAAAGATGATCGAACGGACTGTGGGAACTATAGAAGAATCTCTCTTCTTTCCATAGCAGGCAATGTCTTCGCCAGGATTCTCCTCTACAGACTATCTATCCACATAACTCCAGAGGTAGTTCCGGACACAATGTGACTTCAGAGGTAATCGGAGCACCATGGATATGATATTTTGTCTCCGACAGTTACAGTCTCCGACAGTTACAAGAAAAGTGCGTTGAGCAGGACCGACCACTGTCGACTTCAGTAAGGCTATCGAAACAGTTGAGAGGACCGGGCTAAATAATAAACTAGTGTAAGCTCGTATTGTGAAGTACGCGTTCGAATTGCTGATGAAACAGTTGGGAATTTGTCACTTGTACCAACCATTTGTATCGACTGCACTGAAACGAATGAATTGTGGCAGTATATTCACACGCATATGTGCCTTTACATCTACAACAGCGACCTGATTGGTTAAATTCGTCATGAGTATGTAAAATACACCGTGTCGTCGCTCGATCACCGGGGAATCTGCCTTATTGGATTATACGCGGTAATAGTGGACTCGAGTTCCCAATAATTGCATTTTATTAATGCAAATCAAAGCAGCAGATAGGCATAAGCGTATTATTCGCGAAAAACACATTTAATAATCGTAGTATCTCTTAGAACTGACAAAACGGTGGACATCGCACGTCACCTGTTTACTTTTTATCATTTATCCGACTATTGTACTCTTCGAAAACAACATGTGTAGAGTTTCAACAGATTAAAACTGGAAACAACACATTCTATATTAAATCAACGTTATTTAAAATGGCAATTTATTGAAAGGAAGGCAACTTTGAAAAAAAAATGACAAGGCCCATCAATGAGAAAGTCAGACATGCCGCGTGTTCTCGACGTTATGTAGTTATTAACAGCAGCCTACAACAATTCACTTTAAGTGGACATTAAGAAACAAAACAATAGTCATATTTCTGCACTAGGTAAATGACTTTTTGTGACGCCTGTGGTCTTTTTATGACGCCTCTGTATCCGGACACTATTCACTTTATGAAGCCTCTCTTTAACAACATTATTCATTTGATGGAGTATCTGTGTCACTAATCTTGTTTGTTAAGGACAATATCGTTACTTCCGGGATACAACCATGACAATTGAACCATTTGAAAGTCAAAGTATTTGAACTTGACTTTCAAGTGTTCCAGTTGTCATGCTTCTAAGGAGGAGCTTTACAACTAGCAAAGTTCATTAATGACTGTCCCGTGAACATCTACACTGTCACCAATTGTCTTTTGTTGTGTGTTGTATTTAGACTGTTTCTCCAAGAAACTTGCAAAGATCCTCCTTGTTTTTAGTTCCGCAGGAACTCTGGCCATTTCTTAGAGACCTTGGCGTAACTTAAAAGGTGCCCGTGCTTCTAACTGATTCCTAGTTTCAAACTGTTGTATACACACAACGTCCAACCTCGATGTCGATTCAAGTTCCCTCTTGATAAATGCTCGGCGTATTCCAGGAACGTTGGGCAGTCCTTCAAAAAAGTAGGAGCCTCGGATTGGTCGGGAAACCAATACAGGACAACAGGTTTGGCTTTCTGCCAAACCGCATTTCCCCAAATTGCGACAAAGAGGGCGGATCGTCATCTCGGGCTTGGTTTGCAATGTCCAACTTGCCAAACAGCGATGCTTCTGCCTGATATAGTCTCCTTGAGGAGCACAACCAGATTGCTGCACTCATGTTCCATGAAATTCCGTGTTGCCGAAATACATTGACAAGTGCAAACACATAGGAATGTAATTTTCTCTCAGTAGCCACGGTTTCTTTGTGGTGTATCTCGGTAGTTGATGTTTGTGCTGCGGATATATATATATATATATATATATATATATATATATATATATATATATATATATATATATATATATGATTAGTTTCTCAGGATCTAACATGGAATACACACGTGGAAAATATTGTGAAAAATGTATGTATGCCCTGTATGACACACTAAATTCATCAAACAGTTATCTTGCTATGTTAAAATTTTACAGAAAAGGGTATTAAAATGTATTTTATTTGGGTTGAGATACACAGGTGTGATAACCTGGATACGTTTCAGGTATGATGGGGCTCCCTTTGTCAAATACGATATTAGAAACGGAAATGTGTACCCGTTACCAGCAACCAGAACAAATCGATACCGTAACTCCGTTATACCGTGGGGATTATACAACTGCCAGAAAACACGGCACGGCACAATACAGTAGATTAATACGGTATCACACGTATTGATATTCTATTATGTTTTGATGCCTTAATTGTATTTTATTATATAATGTGAATCCAACTCATTTGAGTTGCTAA
>JAODUO010000594.1:155000-177500 GCA_025642075.2 Ridgeia piscesae
GGCCGAAATTCAAGATGGCCGAGACCGCCATCTTGAATTCTTAGAAATGTTAAAATAACAACAAAGCTAATCTTGCGATGTATATAATACATTTCCATAACAAAAGTTAGTAGTTACAGTAGTTAACACCGCAAGGTCAACATTATGGCAACTTGACTATTATAGCTCTACACGGATCGATGAGGTGATGTTATTAAAGTTCCACATCGAACATTAAGGCAAATCATTTGCATTCAAACTATGCCAATGAGGTAACATCATTTGCATTAAAACTACTGTCAATGAGGTGTTTGAGTTATAAGCATTTGTATTCATAGGTACTGTCAATGAAGTGTCGTTGTTTGAGTTCTACATCGAACTATATGACGTCTCATCTACACTCAAATCTACTGCCAGTGAGTTGACATTGTTACAGTTCCAGAATAAGAATTTGTCGACGGAATAGTTTACTGATCTTCATGTAATAAAATAGCCCACGTTTGTAGCCAATACAGTTTGATGGGTCATTGAATGGATCGGGTGTTACTCTAGTCATGACTATGTCACATGTGTGTAGCGAGTATTTAAGGAAAGTTAAGTTCTCCTAACAATTAAAAGCTGGTATTTTGTTGTCAGTAATAATCATTGTTGGGTAACGGCATTTCCTGTATACAATCTGGATTTAGGAGTGCTATGGTTAGGTTATTCTATTTTCACAAACATCTGTTATATGATCTACGAATGTTCTCAATAGAATCGTTTCACCAGAACAACCGACACATTTGAGCTATTCATAACACGTGCAAGCGTCAAACCTTTTCTTTGTTAAACATTATTTATTCCTTTTGTACAGACAAATGTATATCAACGGTTTAACATTATAGCAAATGTACAGGTGTACACATATCTGACATATGCTGTTTGCTGCCAATTGACAACTGACCCCGCTCTAAATTTGACACACCCCATGGTAACTAGCGATAGTATTTCGCCTTCTCTGTATCACGGTAACTGTGTGTGTGTGTGTGTGTGGGGGGGGTAATCAAACTGTCAGCTTCTGTCACGTGTTGGATTCACACGTGTGTCTATTGATTTACGGCTACCAGGGGTACATCAACTTGACAAACCTACTTAATCCAGCATTTGAGATTCGTACGTGCAGTTAAAAAGTAACAAATAGTCCCTTATATGGTGAAGTTAGGTGTGGGTTGATCTTACTAACGGACTAGCTGACGTGAGGATGTTTAGATAAGATACGACGTTTGTAGTGGTGGCGTAGTTAGGAAGGTAGAACTGATGAATGTAAAGAAGTTGATTTTTTGCAGACATATAAGCTGAGTATTATAAAGCTGCACAAAATGAAATAAACGAGATTATTAAAATATTAAAGTGGATTTAAAATGTAAATACGTAATTAATATTATTATATACTCTCTATAAATAAGTAAATAAAACTAACGAAGTGTTCTTGTTTTCTGACAACAGTAAAGTCCATACATTACAATATAGGACTGAAAACTTTAAGAACTTAATCCTTAAAGCTTTCAGTCCAGCATCTGTGATATATACGTACGTTATATGTTGCGTGTGGTACCAGCAGGGCTGACAGAAGATGGAACAGTTGGTGGCTAGGTCGTTGTATGTTTCTGACGAGAGATATGCATGAGTTCTCCCTCCAGCATGCCGGCGTTGACAACCTCGCCCGCAGGGTGATGGCTTCTTCGTGAAATATGATTCACATTGCCCTTTTCTGGCTGTCTGCGAGAGGTTAGCTATGCTGTTTCGTTAAATTCATATGCACCCTCCTGGCAAGCAAGACACTTGTTTCGCGCTCTTGAATGTATTTGTGCACAACTTTTAAGGTATTTATTTCCCCAAAGAAGTGAGAAATGTTCGCGTGTATGTGTATGGTTTAATGTGCTGGTACCTGTGTAGTGTAGGCGACGTAGGTCAAACATCGGGTATCCAGAGACAGAATACTGTTACGCCTCTGGTGCATACCATAACACTACACAAACATACATATTGTTATTGTGGAGCGACGTGGCCAAGTGTGGTTCGCCTGCTCCTTCCAACGCGCTCTGCCAGCGTGGGAATGTACGCTGCAACACCAGCATGCGAAGTACTACAAAGCCGAGGCGCCCAGTCCCAGCTGCACCGAAAATATAGTCTAAGACCAATATTAATTGATTCAGCCTACGTTGCCGGTGCAGAAGAAACATTAAATATTATGCATACATATTCATACATACATTCACATATGAAATACACACATTGAAGAATAAATCTTCTAATAAAATAGATAACAACAATACATACAGTGGTGTGATATAATAAGTTAAAACTCAGTGTATATTGTGTATATCAGTTAAAAAAAGTCGCGTAATATATTAGTGTGCAGTGGTTAAGAGATGAATTAAATTATTATATTCATGTTAATATGGCTTGGTAAAATTATCGGTAAATAAAAGGTGTCCAACTGAGCCTACTATGTGCTGGGGGTGTTAAAAGTATCTGGACAAAGAAGAGCCACTGACAGAGGTACGTAGACTAAAACTACAATACGTGACGCGACGACACTATTAAGTGATGAAAAACCATAACAATAACCAAAATTTAATAATAAACCAAATCTTAACACGATAAACAGAAACACGATCAAATCATATGGAAACGACAACAGGCAAATTTAATTATAAATGAAAAACAAAAGGGGCGACTCCTTGGTAGAATGCATAACATCAGGAAAGTACAAAATCATGAATGTTATGTTCTAGAAGAAAGCCGGAAATAGACAGACGTGGAAAAGCCCCAACGGAGTAACGAAGAACGAAATTGACATCATCATGAACAGGCCGGACATAGTCACAGACGCAGCAGTTTTCAACCAAATCATCACCGGAAGAATGATATAACGAACAACAGAATAAGTTGATGATCAAGAAGCCACCAAATGTTGAAATCACGCATTTAGGATCAAAGAACACCGAATTCCAACTCCGTCACGGAAAGCGTGGTGTGTTGACACCGTAGCACACGGCCATGAAATCACAACCAGTTTGGGCATGGTGTACCATGATGTCTGGTAAGATCGTAAATGTGTCCTTCATATCAACGCTAGAAAGTATTTTAAGTAGGACAAGGGTATGTTTATTATGTGGCAACTTTACAGTTGGATTGTACACAATAAAACCAGCAATTCCTCATAATAAAAACATGAACATACTATTTTATAACGGTATCATATCATATTAAGCTAGTCATTGAAAATATTGTACGTAATAAAATTAAAGCATGTACATTGACATACAATTAACTTCGAAAGTATACAAAATATGTTAAAAAGGATATTAAATTAAATTACCTGTTAAAATACGTAGTCATCATTAACCGTTCTGACAATATTCCAAACACAACGAAATTATAGTCATTTGTGTTAGTCCTTGGAATTAGTAACTCGTTGCACGACCTCAAGGTGTATGGCACGTTTCGACCATTTGATATTAGGGCATTCAGTTTGTGGTCATCTTTGTGAAATACGCTCTACGCAGTTCCTCGCATATGTAGTGCAACATTGGCAAGTCACCATAATATGCAGGATATCCTCGTTCGCATAACCTGGAAATATAGTTTTGAGACACCTTTTTTGAATTACCTCTGTGTTGTCCGAAATATGTCTAGGTAAGCTGTTGTGCAATACAGAACACGCATATTCAACTGCATGTCTAATTACAGATACATAATATTCTAATCAAGTTTTATCTGATAAATAATGTATACTCTCTTTCTTACCTTTGAATATACTTTTCATCTACATGTGCATTTTAACTTAGATCAGAAGATGGTTACACCGAAAACGTTTAATATATATATATATATATATATATATATATATATATATATATATATATATATATATATATATATATCTGATAACATATACCACGTTTTCAAATATCGTGCTGATGTCAAAATATTTATAAAAGGTGTTTGCAAGACAAGATATTTGCAAATCATTGGTATAAACTAAAACGTGTTTTGGGCCGTATGGAAACATTCATACGGAATGGTCTCAGCCACATATCATGCCGCTCCTCCGCCTCCTTTTTTCAAGGCGGTCGTTTCTTTCACAACAACATGGAGGCTGACTTCATCACATATGCATGTATAACTTTCACGCGTTAGATCCAACAAAACACCGCTGCATCGTCTCTGTATATAAGAGGCAATTCAAAATATTATGTTCTATACAGCCAAGGTGGTGAATCACCGTGACGACGGGACAGGAAATAGGGCTAATGACATATCACGAATTGTCCCAGTAACTTAGTTTTATGTTCACGTCTAACGGGATGTTTGCAGCCATCACCTATTTCATACATTCGTTTGTTCGTTATGTCATCCTCTTAACGTGGTAGCATGATGACATATTTCTATCGCTTTCTGTCTGTCATTGCGGCTGCTAGATATGCGTTATGTACACTTAAATGATTTGCCGTAACGGTTCCATTGACAGATAAATCACTGTTAATGGTAACAAGCCGACAGTTTGACGCGAGTCTGCCGGTAGAACTGGCGCACGTCCTCCCGGAACATGGCGCTGACGACGCCGTAGATGAACGGGTTTACGACGGAGTTTATAACAAACAATCGTTTCAATTTAGACGAAATTGGAACACCCATACTATATAACCAGAATGGCAGCCAACATGTTATGAAGACGACGGTGATTATGAACAGTAGCGACACATTTTTGTAGGCTGCTGTTTGTGTTGCCGTTGGTTTGTTGGTCGAAACCACGGAGGCTGACGTCATCAACGTAGAAGTTCGAGGAGCATTGAGACACTCAGTTCGCTGAAACGGTCTGGTTGTGTCCAATGTGTCGGTATTAGTTGACATAGTTGGATTATGTCGACACGTAGAGTCCTCAGTTGTTATGTTTAGTACCCCTTTCTGGAAGTGAGAAGGTTGCGGTTTAGGAGAAGCAGTCGGGTTGAAAGTAGAGACGCGTTTGCGGGCGGATTTTGCCCTTGCCAAAAGCGTAGCGGCAATCATGATGTAGCAAATTATAATTGTTAAGACGCTCACAATGAGTATACACACTTGAATTCCGCTTCGGATCGACTGGAGTCGTGTTTCTGTCGTCACTACAGAAAATGTTGCGAATCCGAATGAAGCAGCGGCGATGATGAGTAGAGCTCTCCACGCTCGCCGCGGGTTAGTGTTGAACGAATGTGGACGAAGGATCGCTGTGAGGCGTTCAATCGCCACAAACACAAGGAGAAACATGGAAAACGTAACTGCGACATCTAGCACACAAAAGACGGCTTCTGTGGCAAAGACGATAGTCGGATCTGTTGAGAGAATGATTGCACCAATGCAGATAGCCGAATCGGCAATAGCCAATGCAAGCATATAAACTCTCACAGATGATACCATATGTCGTACGTACACCGCAATTACGAGCAGGTTGCCTGGCAAACCCAGCGAGCACAAGATAAGTATTGCAATGTTAATATAGTCCGTGTTCACAGTTGGTGTGTCTTTAGTAAAACCGAAGCTGTCGTTTGAGACGTTCTGCGAAAAACGTGAAATATTGATCCACGTTGATGTATGCACTGATTCCATGTTGATGATTCCGTTATTATGTGTCGATAGTTATTATGTGTCGATAGTTTCAATATTACATACCACACTAGGGATCCATTAGCTCACAGTGTTTCCAATGCCGATGAAGTGCTATAATGTTACGTACACATTTGACGCAAACCCCTATTTCTATTAGTTAAACCAGTGGCTGCCAGTGGTCTGATGATAAGCCGTATAATAATGTAGTCTCTTTTGTCGCCGTAGTCCGGCACGCGGTCAACACTAACGCGTGGCTGTTCAGACCGAACGTTATGAACTATTCTAAAGATTCAAATAAAATGTACAAACCAGTTTAGACAATTCTTCATTGCTACTAACTCTTGTACGCTCGATTCCTGATGACACAAACAATTGTATATTGACGACTTCACCTCTGCCAAACGTGCACTGAAACTAATGAACATTGCCACCTAGAAAATGAACTCTAGATGGCAGGTGGAATAGATAGCCCATTGGCTTATCGAGAGTCCAACCAAAGGGCTTCATAGTCCACGTACCAACGACGTGATTGGCTAATTTCTTTATGAATATTGAAAATTGAGCGCGACATCGCTCGCTTATTGGCGAACATGAACTTGACAAGTTATTAACGTCGTCTGGCTTCTAGAGTTACACACGGTAATTGTATCCGAATTGCCAATGATTACAGGTACATGATGACAATAAGAGCATCAGTCCAGTCGCTGCACGTAGTTCGCGGAAACATCCATTTGACTAGTATAGGTAGTCAAGGAACAGGAAAGCGTATATACAAAATGGAGATCAACAGTTTTGTTTCAGTTAGGAGCAATGTTGCCCCCATCTCGCATGATCACAATTGATCAGCCCATTATGCTGAATGGCAAATTAAATGTCAACTGGTTTTGATAATAAATTAATATTGTGTTCATATTTGTGTGTATACCTATATAATATATATATATATATATATATATATATATATATATATATATATATATATATATATATATATATATAATATAAAACATAGCATTAACCTTTTTTAGGCTATCATTTACGTAATTGTATTTTAATGGCCTACCGCTCAACAATGCACAAACAAGTTTTCACATTTGGTTGCAACCATTAAATCTTCGCATTCGCATTCGAATAAAGTGGTGCTGCATTCGGGTGTGCATTTGTTTTGGGATGCAATGGTACGTTAACTAGCGTGATTGTGTTGTATTCTTCATAAAGAACTTGCGTGAGGATGTCAAACAACATAATAATGGAAATATCATGTCTAGGCTTAGTAACAAAATATCGTCACTGTTAAAGAGAAACAAAAGTCAATGTTTTGATCATATGGGGTTAACAGAGTTAATATAAACTAACAACTTCCAACAACAATCATATTTTTAACGTCAGTGGTTTACCAGGAAAACAATATAGAAAACATAGCCATAGAAAGTCTATAGACTACGCCATTTTAGAAACATAATGACGTATTTAAGTCTTCTTGGTCAACGTGAACTGTGCATATGCGTATTATTGTCTGTTACTTTCTGACCTAACCTCGAAAACGACCGCCAACGGCCGCCAAACTTCTCCTCACATTTCTTACACACACACACACACACACACACACACACACACACACACACACACACACACACACACACACACACACACACACACACACACACACACACACACACACACACACACACACACACACACACACACACACACACACACACACACACACACACACACACACACACACACACACACACACACACACACACACACACACACACACACACACACACACACACATATATATATATATATATATATATACACTACATTGCAAAAAAACACTTGTATTCCTCTAACGAAGAAAATTCACAAAAGAAACGCGCAAATCTCGACGGACGGCAACTCTACAACTTCGGCAGCCGCAAACTCGCTATTATAAGTTAGCTTTACACAAAATACCGCTGGATGGCGTGTTTGTGCGCGCGAATATTCATAATCGTTACTGCATTCGCACGCGCGAATTAGGTTAATTAATTATAAATAATATAATAATAATTAGCAGCATCACTATGGTCTGCAGAAAATGTTAAACGGCTAACAAAGACAACGCTTTGTTGATATGGGCCTAACAGAGTTGATAAAAAGTAACAATTTAATATAGCAATATGTAATTTTAATAGTTTATTTTATATAGCGCAAAATCCATAATTGTTTGTGGCGCTTCACAACATACTGCTATTAAAGTATATGCAATAAGAAGAATGCTACCTACAGGTAATATTAAAAAATACATGTGTCTGCATAATGATCTAAAATTGCCTATTAGTCATAAAAGAGGTATGGAAATTACGTGTTGTTCAATGATGTTATATTGTTTATTTTAGCAATATTTCTATAAACATCCCGCGTGTACTGCAAGTATGCAAGCTTATATTACATAAGCAATGTTTTAGCAATAACTAAAACAATAACATATTAATTTTATTATTTTTAAATGCACCGAAACCTTCTTTTTCTAGCATTATATATTTCCATATTTTGTTTAAATTTCAGTGATTTATTGTCCCGATAATTAATAAAGAGTCTTGTCCAAAAATCATTATTATTACATATCTGGTGGTGAAAATATCATTCATAAGTAGAAACAATAGCTTCAATAATATTTTCTTTTGCACAATGTGTGTGTCTATGTGCTGAATAAAAAATATTGTTACGTCGTAATTATTTTACCATTTTAATTATGTATTACCTTTATATTAATTTATCACTATTGTTGTTATGGAATTTGTATTAGTTCTTTTTAATACTGATTGGAAAGTTTCGTTAATTATTTCGACACATGTTTTTTGATTATTTATCTTAAAATATTATATGTGGGTAGTTTTCTTCTTATTGTATTTATAATGGCAGCATATTGTGAAACGTCACAACCAATTATGCATGTGGCACTATATAAATAAAATAGTATTATATTATAATAAAACGTTTTATATTTCCTGCAAATCATAGTGATGATAATAATTTATTATTATTATATGATTTATAAGTAATTAAACATTTAATGCAGTAAGTAAAATTTATATAAATATTCGCGCGCACAAACGAGCCGTCTGACGGCATTTTGTGTAAACCTAACTTATATAGCGATTATACGATACCGCAGAGCGGCCGACGAAATTGCCGTCGAGATTTGCGCGTTTGTTTCGTGAATATTCTTCGTTAAAGGAATGGAAGTGATTTTATGTTATAACGTAGTGTATGTATATGTATGTAAGATAGGTGAGAATCAGCTTGGCGGGTGGTGGAGGTCGTGTTCATGGTTGGGTCAATCCAACCCGATTGTCTTTCATCCGCACTGTGTTTGTGACTGCCCCAACGAATCAACTGGACTACCGTTTCAGTTCTGGTCGATTCAAAGGGTAACAAAAAGAGAGCTTACTGATACTGTCTTTCACTGAACTGTTGCTACAAGCGTATGAGGAACAGGGTGGCTTATTGCTGTCGGATTTCGTTGTAAACCGACGTAAGGCACTTTTAGCGAACCGCTTGGTTCCCTGTCATGACAGCTGAACCAGCAGACGACTTTATGAGGTAATACTTTTCCAAAGTGCACATAGAAGCTAGGTTTTGATTGGTTGCATGGACCAAGATGGTGTTGGTGATTTAGCTAAATTTACCCAGTTTAACACCACATTCTGATGAAATTATTAATGCGAAAAATTTGATTGTAGATGCAAATGGTTAGCTTGTGTAAACTCTTTTAGGTGCATAACACCAAACCGTTCCCTTTTTGCCCTTTAATTAACCCTTTTATAAATGGCAAATAGACACAAGCAGTGTGTTTGTCTTCCATGATTCATATGTGAAAAACGTTATGACGTTCGGTCTTGCTTGCTGGTGGGGAAACCTGTCAGTCAAAAACAGAGATACATTAAGCAGGTTATACACAATTCTTTTGTAAGGTCGCTGTATTATGTACACCCGATACCAGTCTGGAGCAATTATACAAGTCAAGAACACTGCATATGGCAAATATATCTGTCCCCACCCTCTCGTTACACGACCAATGCAAACTTCTCCCCTGTGGAAGGAAGTACAGAATGCCAACTATAAGAACCCGGCATGCCCTTAAATCATTCATTCCATCCTCCGTCAAGTATTTGAAAAAGCCACAGAAAAATAAACGTTGACCGATTATCACAATTCTAACCGCTGCCACTGCAATATTATTTTATCATGTTTATTTATCTTATAATATTGTCATAATGTTTTAGCGTATTTATTTCAATATTTGATCATTAATTGTTTTACAGCTACCGTTTACATATTTATGTACTTGATTTTACTGATTACGTATTGACGACATACGTTACTATGTGATTTAAATATTATGTTTCGTATGTACCCTCCTAAGTGCAAAATCTATTTCCATTCAAACAACGGACAATCAAGTTATTATTATTACTAATTTATTGAGCTGAAAGTAAATTTGACCAAATGTTAACATGGCCATTGATAAGTGGTCAGACATGCCGAGTGTTCTCGACGTTGTGTAGTAGTTGACAACGACCCACGTGAGATCAGCGTCAGGCGGACATTGTGAAACACAACTACGGGCACTTTTCAGCACTCGGTAAAATATTTCTCTATGACGTCAGCATTTTCCTAATGACGCATCTCCCCACGCGTTCATTTCGAGGCATAATTTCCAAATGTATACACAATGGCCTGTAGTCATTGACGACAGCCGAGGCACGCGGGGAATCTCGCATGCACGGACGCACGCGAGCTCGCACATACACCACACGCACGCAAGTATGCCAAATATTCTGTGAAACCTCACCAAAAATTAAGAAAGATGAAACCCATACCATAAGGTCCGCGTTGACAGCGATAAGTCAAGCGCCCTGGAGACCAATGCCATGAAGACCGTTCTTGGCTAGAAAATGAAGTTGAACATCGGTCAACGTTGGTCCCAGAAACTGAGGTTGAACAACGCTCGACATTTGTCACAGAAACTGAAGTTGGACTTGGGTCGACATTGGACCCAGAAACCGAGTTTGGACATTGGTCTGCTATAATAGTGCTCACGGTGATAATGCTGGGCCATAACGGCACGGCCTGTTTAAAGTCGGGTCGATTTGTTGGCTTCAAAAGACATAATATTGTCTAATATAAAAATCAGGTTGACGCTGAATGGTAGAACTAATACATGGACGTATAGTTATTGTTTGGAAATTCATAGCTGTAATTGCGAAAATGTGAACAGTATTTTTAAATTGTTTTGTCTTCATTTCAATCAATTTGGGATTGCTTTGTGTAGAATGTAATTTGCCGACGCTTACAAAATACATTTACTCATTATGTATGTTATACAAACTCTAGTGACAATTGCGATCATGCAACATGAATATTTTATGAATCTACAATTATTGAAAAAATGCTTTGAAAATTGTTCGTCGTCGCCTCTGGCATAGAATAAGTCAAACTAATTCCAAATCACTTGTCTCTCATGCACCTTCAGCAAATCGAGGTTGAAATCTGCTACGCTTATTGTTTCTGAGCTTTCCGTCCCTTAGTTTGACAAAAGAGGTGCCAGTTCCCAATAGACCATAGTGTATATGACCCTTAATGTGAATTTGGTAACATTCGTGCTGATATATAACTTGGCTTTCATGAGCTGTAAAGGTTTTGCTTTGATAGATATAATTACGAATGGCGTATTGAGACAAGTCTATGCTGCACGAGAGCCACGATTACATCAAGCATACAACATTAACGTCCTAGTTTTGTACTTAATAGATTAACTACAGGACCTCAATTGTAGGTCCGTAAAACGTATAATAAGTCACGAGTTGCTAATGAGGCAAATTATGAGCCATACTGTTAGATCAACCCAAAATATGCATATGTCATCAGAATTTCCAGAGTTGTCATTCAAGTAGTTTGTTCAGAACATTTTCGCCAATCCGACCTTTCGGAGTATACACTAACTGGATGCACGTCATCCGTAGTCGGTCGTTTAAGTCCTGCACTGAGATGGGACAGACATTAACGTGACCACACTTACAGAGTTATCAACCAAATAGTGAACTTTGTTCAGAACCTTATCGCCAATCCAAACTTCTCTGAGCACGCATTAACTCGATGCATGGCGTCCGTAGTCTGTAGTGTAAGTCATATATTGAGATGGGACTGGCATTAACGTGACCACACACGCCGTGCGCCCACACGCACGCACACAATCACAAATATCGTGAGTCACGTTTTGACGTCAAATCGACCACGTATATCTATCTACCAGGTATTGAGCGCGTGGAGTATTGGAATACCCCGGGCTAATGTTCTACAGATATTTGATCTATATAAATTTAATAGAACTTTAGGACCGTGGTTCTATAGAATAAAGTACTCTAGAAATGTGTTCTTTAGAATTTCTATAACAATTGTTCTATAGAACTTTTCTGTAGAAATATGTTTTGTAAATCTTTTTATAATATAATCACATCAGCATAAACGTTCCTTAAATTATATTACTGTATATGTACATGTGCTTGGTAAAAAATGTAATAATAATCACACATCCATTCACAGGGTTGATGGTACTTTCCGTTTTTCTAGATCATCCCTGTACGTGTATAATCATCATTATATATTATTACCACGACAACGGTGTTGACATGTTATCATATGGACCATGTCACCATGACGGCGGTGGTACATGGTCCGGTATAATTTATCTGTGTTCATAATACCGCTGTTTGGAACCTGAATGATTATATTTAAACTTTAAAATAGACGGTTTAACATTTAGCTTCACCAACACGCTCTGTGTGGTGTCGAGGCTGACAGCACGAAGAGCAAACTCTTGTCGTTCAACCCACAAGTGACAAGGCATTTGCTGCACCTGTCTCTGAGCAAATAACACCAGCGGGTCAATAACGTCTTTGCCTGTTGTCGTCTCGTCACTTACACTTCCCGTTGGTGTTCATTGTCGTGCACACTACCACGCTCCTCTCGTATGACGTGCAACACAAGCCTTTGTGGTTGAAATCTATATCCAGCTCCTAGTCAGATGAAAGATCATCACGCCACTATTATTAGTACGCAGAGACAAAGCCCCATCCGACGGAATTCTCAGCCACTAGATTGACCGAGAACAGAATATTAGACATAGAGTTTAGATAACTGTGTGTTCACAAATGTTTTTCAGGTACCGTATTGATATTAATAAGTGATTGTATATGAAAATTATAACTTTAGATTATTATTAACTTAATGAGGTTCTCATCATCAAAAGTGTTGACTGTTGTTTCGCTTTAAGATTAAGCCAACGGTAGTACATTTGTGTGTACATGTTTCTGATTGGGACCTCTACATAGCAATAATTATCGTACGCTTCGAGCCCAAGCAGCGTCGGACATAGACGTATTCGAGAAGGACAAGAGAAGTGCACTTTCACTGCAAGTGACAACAGAAAGTGTTCCTGTAAAGGTTTTGCCTTGATATATATATATATATATATATATATATATATATATATATATATATATATATATATATATATATATATATAATTAAGAATGGCATATTGAGACAAGTCTGAGCTGTACGAGTAACGAGAGCCACCAGTACAGCAAGCACACAGCACTAACACCCTGGTATTACACTCCATAGAGTAATTACAGGGCCACAATTTAGACCCATAGAACATATAGTAAGTCACGAGTTTCGCATGAGGCAAATTATGAGCCATGCTGTTAGATCAACCCAAAGTATGGACATGGCGTGAGAACAAGTAGTTTGTTCAGAACATTATCACCAATCCAACCTTTCTGAGCATGCCCTAACTGGATGCAAGTCGTCCGTAGTCGGTCGTTTAAGTCCTGTTTTGAGATGGGACTGACATTATTGTGATAACACACACGTGCGCACACACGTGCGCACGCACACGTGCGCACGCACGCACGCAAGCATGCACGCACGCAAGCACGCACGCACGCACGCACGCAAGCACTCACAAATATTGAGAGTCAGGTTTTTACATCAAATCTACCACGTATAGCTTTTGAGCGTGGAGTGCTGGAATAGCCCGGGCTAATGTGATATGGACTCGATTATCGCGCTCACTATGTGTGTATGTTATCATGGTAACCATAACTGAAATAACGTACTTTCAGTAGTATATAATTTATAAGTCACAAGCAAATACAAACTCAACGCATATATTAGTAATAGTTTAATAGTTTAATTTCACTATGGGGAATCATAGAGATTGAAATGAGTACATCAAACATCCAAAGTATATTTGTTAAAAATAGATTGAAATAGTGTATAATTTAAAATTATCATAACAATAAATGATAATGTACAATATACAATATATAAAAATATGTATATATATAAAACTAATTTAAATAATTTATTTATCACATTAAAACATATTTTCTGTGATTATTTGACTAAACTTATTAAAAGTTTACAACCAGTTTAAACTATTAGAATAAATAGGTCTAAACAATAAATTAAGGCTTGACAAGATTTTATACACATATCCATATCAGCATGCACGAAAGTTTGTAAAGAGTCACTGTGAGTTCTTTTGATTGAACAGACACCAGTCAATGAAACATTTCTTGGTCCTGTTGGTGTTTACTCTGGGTAAAAATATCGAGTACGGTATCTTGTATTACGTGTTGTAATCTTTGCTTTTGGTAGTAGTTTATGCAGTTTGTGCTGCGGCTGTTCGATTTGTGTGAAGAAATGTTCACGTAACTGCGCACGTCTCTCTACCAGATAAATCAGCTGTGCATTCGCTAATGCTTCGATATAGGGAGTGTTCGGGTATATGATGTTCATAGCACGTCTTTTTACTCGCTCATATAATTCTGGAGACCCTCATATATCATGATAATGATTCAAAACACGCCAAAATGCTCATTTGACGTATCCAGGTTACTTAGCGAACTCCATTAAGCGGTCAACAAAATTGCTAATTTTCATGGTATATCTTCTTGAAATCCTGGTTTGGGAAGTTTATCTTTATGATAAAAACATATATAAACATTGGTAAAGTGTCAAATGTAAGTAGTAAGAGGTGCTATAGGAGATGTCATGTCGCAGTATTAACTATAATTTACATATTTAACGCTATCAACATAGTTGCAAAGACAAAGCTGGACAGAGGTCTTACGCATATTCCTGGTCGTAATGTAATCAGTGTGGTCAGTTTCGCGACCACCTCAATTATAATATATATTGAATCTCTCCAAATGGGGTCGAAAGCAGCCTTGAAGTCTATGAAATTGAAGTGCAGTACGAAAAATAGTCACTTGCCATTTGCGTGATCTCATGCACTATGAAGACAGCATTCTCTGTTTTTTTCTCATTATTACAAACTGTTGTTTTGATTCTTGTATAATCTTACAGAACACTTAACGGGAACATCATTTTAGGAAATTGCTCTACAAAATATTTAAGGAAATTGCTCTACTTCCTTGTGTATACGTCTGATTATATATCTGCTCCGATCGGTGGATAACTTACTTTGTTGCTCCACTGCATTGCATAAGTTTCAAGAGCATCTCGGCCATCCTTTTTTGTTGTTTTGGCAGGTAGTCTGGTTATTGAATACATGTTGGGTTATACAGAGGTTCCAGTTCCAGTTAACGAACATTATTATTACCATAATTAAATACCTTACATTAACTTTTTAATGCCCAGTGTGATGAGGTGATGAGAGGAAGATAGCGTGTTGTGAACATTTGATTAAATCTCCACGGAATATGTACAATATGTACATCGAAATGAATAGAGGCTTACGCAATAACAAGTGATTTAGTTAAGCGACATTAATCAAAAGTATTATTAAAATATATATATATATATATATATATATATATATATATATATATTATATATATATATATATATATATATATATTATTGTTTGTTGTGTGTGTGTGTGTGTGTGTGTGTGTGTGTGTGTGTGTGTGTGTGTGTGTGTGTGTGTGTGTGTGTGTGTGTGTGTGTGTGTGTGTGTGGGTGTTTGAAGTAAAGAACGACAGCCATTATGTATTATTTAACTTAACAACCATTCGAACTGATGTCATTAAAGTAGATATGTTTTACAACGGCATCATCACGAAAGAAAATTCAAGGGGCGGCGAGTGAATATTCGCTGTCGGTTCGCATAGATTATAATTAACAAAAGGAAGAGCTATTGGTCGACCTGTCGCAGTAACACTCAACATTTCTCCTTCTCTTTAGTTGCATAAGCACTGTCAGAGATGAGTCTCGCATGGCCGTTTGCATCAAGTCTCGTCGTAATATCCCAATTATCGCCCAGTTTCAGACAAGCACAACACTTGTCGTGACCACGCAGGAGTCTACGAGATTAATTGTTAGCCGGTATTTGTTCACATAATTCAGGTAGCGTAATGGAATTTGGCAAACGACGTCTCCAGAATCAGTGTCAGCGAAAATGTCGTATATAAAAAAGAGGTCGATATTCTTGACCAATGCCAACACCAGCAGCGACCCGCAGCATAAGCCGGCGTTGGGCGGGGTGGACAGCCGACATAGCGGAGAGCGGACGGACTTGAAGTAGGTATAGAACTAGTGTAAATTTCTAAATAGAAATAATTAAATGGGATATGCCATGGAAACAAATATAGTAGCGTATCCAGCCCTTTGAACATGTCACAGTGTGTTATCCTTCACCGTCTGGCAGAGCAGATATGTTCAATTAAATTCAATTAAATTCAATATGATTTATTCAAACATTCAACAAACTTTTCAATTTAAGACCACGTGAACATGCTATACACATAATGTTGTTTGAAGGGTATAAACAAGAAGCTAAAAACGTAGTAGTATGTTTCCCCGAAGACAATATTTGTGGTCAAACCATAATATAGGGAATCACTAAATATGCAAATATTGCATACATCCTAAATGCTTACACAAATAAGAAAGAAAACAAATAATTTAAACGTAAATAGTGATATAACCCATAGTTCATTAGTCACATTAATATGAGTATTGTAAAACAAACGGAGTTAAACATAGGAGTTAAAACAAGGAGTTAAACATAGACTACATATATATTAGTCATCATAATCAGTTGCATGAAAGTTGCAATTATATATAATATATATATATATATATATATATATATATATATATATATATATATATATATATATATATATATATTATTCATTCATAAGTATTGTTTTGTACATATGTCTGAAAGACCTTATTGTTTTTATGTTAGTTAGTTCAACATGCAAGGAATTCCAGAGACATTCGCCATACATAGAAAAATACATGACTCTAACATTTAAGTTGACAAAGCAGCTAACTAATTGCATTTTTAAGACATGTTATTAATGAGATCTCTTTTTGGTCAAAATGCTGTTGTATATTAGCTGGTAACATGCAGTTGTTTGTTTTATATATAAACACAGCTGTTTTGACGACCTTCCCCATACAGCAGTGTCATTGCTCTCTTTTGGAGTACGACAAGACAATTGACATTAGAAGGATATGTGTTTCCCATATTTCAGAACAATAACTAATGTAAGGTAAGAACAATGAGTTGTACAGGATATGCATAGACTGTATATTAATTGAGTACACTTATATAATATAACTGTGCTCTTAGAGAGTAATTTAGCATTTGCTGTATGATGTTTCCAATACAATTTCAAGACATTTAATCACGCGCATTGTGTGTCAATATTTATACCATTGATTGTTATGTCAACCTGTGCATTCAAGTTACCAAATAACACGTAACATGTTTTCGAAACATTTAAAAGTAGCTTATTTACAACAAACCAAGTACACACTTTGTCAAGAACTGTCGATACTGTTGTAACAAGTTGGTTGATGTTTTGTCTGCACAAAATAAATTATTGTCGTCAGCGAACAGTATGTATTTCACAAGTCTAGATAATGTTACATAAATCATTAATATACAGCATAAACAATTTGAGCCCTACATTGAGCCGTGTGGGACACCACATGATATATTTAACAGGTCTGAGCGGAATTCATCATAGCAAACAAACTGGGATATATTTGATAGGTAACTGCTTATCCAATTGTGTGCCATGCCTGTGATACCATAGCAATATATTTTGTATATAGCAATTCATAATATACTATGTCAAAGGGTTTTCTCTCAATTAAATGAATACACCAACAGTATACATTTTGTTATTTAGAGATTAAGTTATTTCATGTATTAACTCTATTAAAAATAGGATGTAGACATATCTTCACGGAATCCATACTGACTAGGGTTAATAATGTTATTTTTATCAATGTAGTTTGAAAAGTCTTCTTTTATTCCCGACTTGAACACTGGGATTACTTTAGCAATTTTGAGTTTATATGGGAATATCCCAGTTTTGAAAGATGTGTTAAAATATGGGACAGTGGCTGAATGATTGATGTAATTATATGTTTAGCAATGTGCTGCTTTTGTTTTTGCAGCTTTCCACTACCCCAGTAACTTCATTTTCATCAACTGGTGACAAGCATTTATCAAATATGCATGTAAAGTTTGAAATATAAGTCATATGCTTCAGTCACATCTTCTTCATTTAAAAAAAGGTTCCCATGTGAACTTACGCAGTTCATAGTTGAGTGATTTAATGTTTTCTTCTTTTGTCTGACGAACACATTTTGTATTGTGTTTCTTTTTTGGCCTCGTTCTTATTTATATATTATCCTACTGCAAATATAGGTAAGTGATCATTTATATAATTTATCAGTAGGTTACACGTGTAATGCTGTTCAATATCAGTTGTAAATATATTATCAATAAGGGTCAATATTTTGTCTAATACCGGTGGGCTTGGTTGTTAGTGGATACAATCAAATGCTATGCTAAAGTCTAGGAATTGTCTCACACAATCCTGCATTTCATGCTGTAGTAAATCTATATTACACTGCAGACCAGCAATTTTTATTGCTGCAATCATTGTTAAGAATTGGTTCAATATTTTCAAAACAGTTGATAACATTTGTCCTGGTGCGTAATCTGTATATACAGCTAATCAATGTGTTGCTTTTTTATAGATTAATTTCTACTGTAGCAAGGATTCTCAAGGATTCCGTCGATTATAACTGCTTTATGTGTTACCAATGTGCTTTCCTAAATGTATTTTATGTACAGTGCAACACCTCCACATCTCTTGCTAGTTCGAAAGCATTAACCATATTATAAACTGGTATAATGTTACCTTGGACACTACTTGATTGGTACATCCACGTTTCAGTTATTGCAATAATAACATCAAATGAACATTCCAAGGCATGTATACAATATATAATAAGACTTCGAGCATTAAACAAGTGTATTAGTATTTGCAAGACATTAAAATATAATTATACACATTATTATGTGGATCTATGTATTTTTCGTAGTCACACACTATTAAACGATTAGAAACAGTGCAAGGTGTATTTGGTCCCTAGCTATGATAGTATGAGTTAGATTGAAAGCGTTTATAGCTAAACAATACTTTTCATTTATATTTGCAAATGGAAAAGATTCAACATCATTTGCGAAAATGATTAGCCATTTGTTAGTCTGTAAATAAATTGCCTGGTTCATATTAACAGTCGCTTGGCTTCATGTGAATACAATTATCCACGCTTTAATGACTGCGCCAAAACTTTCACGTGTATTCACATAAGACTATTTAGTCTTTCACATATATCCACCAACGCGGATCGGTGGTGCTGAGCAACAATATTCTCTTCTCCTGATATTTTAGCTTAACTTAATAATTGTATAAATATATTTTAAAACAAAATTGGACGCATTCAATTGTAATTGTAAATATAATTTTAAATGATAATTTAGTCCTCTTATAATGTATGTTTACTAATTTAAATTATATTTTTAGAAGATAATTTATATATATATATATATATATATATATATATATATATATAATAATTTTAAAGGACATTTTATATATATTTATTTATTTATTTATTAACTAGTTTACACCATAATTATTGTTAAATAGATAATCTATTATTTTAATTTTGTCTTTATTTATTTATTATATTAAAAAAACATGTTTAAGAAAAATTATGTACAATGTATATCTTATATCTATATCTTATATTTATTTGCCATATTTCATTTTATTGTATATATAGGCACTTTATGAGTCAAGGCTGAGCAGAAGAACCAGTACATCGTTAAGTGTGGTGAAGTAGAGAAGATGGTGTGTCAAGAATATTTGGCAAGACTCCACGGAATAGGCACAACGCATCTATGCCGCGTCGCTGCATGTGCAACAGAAGAGATTGCATCTAAAAACAAATGAGGCATGCACAATAATGATCGATTTATTTCAGACGACACTTTGCAGGATATCTTTCCTCTGAACAGTGTATCATGAAGGCGTATACATTTTTCTTGCAGATCAACTATGCTTGTTCAGTGTAGTTTGTACCTAAAGGTGGTCATTCGTGACAACATATTTGGTATTTGACATGATTACTTTAAAGCTCATTTTACCTATGCTTTCGGCACGCCAATATTAAATATTCATGTTACACAGTTACTTTAAGCTGTTGGCCGTCAAAGGGCGAATGTGGACGATGTAATGACGCTCTCACATTACCGTTCTCCTGTTGCACAGCAATTTATTGTACAGCTAACAAATACAAAGGAGGGAGATGCAGATAGGGGTCGCTCTCACTCGATCATCAACATGTCGTGAATATTTATTAGTGCACAATATTAACTGATGTCGACTGATCCTGACACCAGTAATGCTAACTGTTGGAAAGCAACCGGAGACAGGCAATGCCAATCATATTTCGCGATATGGGTTATGAAGAAACCATAGCGAGATTGCCAACACCAGCAGATGTGATGCAGAACTCTAGACACGAACGTACAACGACCTTATCACAAACATTTCCATATTGACAGGGTTTGGTGACGGAAAATGATATACAAGTAATTGGGAATTAGTTTTGACTTTCTTGTTGTTTGTCAATAACAATCGTCAGTGAGGCAGGACAGAAATGTAATTGATTTTTTTAAGTGAATTACGAGAATGTCATTTTGAGACGCGGCAAATAAAAGTACAATAAAACTAACAATTCTGAATATATAAAAATCGTCTTAACATTGTTGTAACGGACGTTTTATTTTTGTGTTATCGAGGAACTGGGTGGGTCCGACAAAAGAAAGTTAAGTATAATATAAATCACTCGGTAAGATTCATTCTAATCGTTTGGCCGGAAAAATGCATAAATGTAAATGCCATGTCTCTCTATCAACAATGTAGAATGAGCCAAATATTGATATATATTTTAATTAGAGAACAAACCAGAATGGTTCCGTTAGCGTGGTATCTAAACATACATTATGACAATTTTATGTAAGTTTTCTATAGCACTACTGTGCTTGATGTTGCATTGTGTTAAATATGTTATGCATTTCAATAACATTTTGCAACACATGCACAACACACATGCACATTATACATATGCACATTACACACATGCATATTATATGTAATTTTTTAGAGGTCTCCTTGTCACCTGCTTATATCGTCATGCCACCAGCCCCAGGCATAACCTGGGTATTTCATCACAGATGCGACCATCAGCCCGAGACTGTCACTCAAGTAGACGTTAGCCGCGTACGTACGAGTCCGTCCCGCCTCAGCACGAGCAGCACGAGCATGTTACCGATCAGTCCCGTCATGCATAGCGGCGGCCACCCGTCTCGCCACATGTTGGCGATCAGATCGTCAGAAAGTATATTTGTGCTGTTTTAATTATATATAACCACATCCTCTAGAACCGACGACGTCTTCGACAATATACCACTGCAACTCGCCATTGCCTTTCCCGATTCTTGAACAACCCTGCCTTGTTCTACTCTTTTTATGAGCAGAATCAGGATTATATTTTATAATAGCTTTTATCATCATTGTGCAGCCACAGTGTCCCGTGGTTGGGCGAAGTCCTCAGCCTGCTGCTTCCACATATGCCTATCTTGCGCTATCCTCTGTCAGATGGTACCCTTCCAGTGGTTACCCAGGTGTTTTGTTTTTGGGCCCGATATATGATGTTTAACATACTCCTTTGCATTTGTTTTGTGCGGGTGCTAGCTTGTTTTTTGCTTGGGTGGTGAGTGTCCATGTTTCTGCGCCGTATGTCATTGCTGGAAGTACGCACGAGTTGTAGACGTGTCTCTTAAAGCATGTACCAATGTTACCCTTGAAGATGTCGCAGTGCTTGTCGAAAGCTGTCCATACGGCCGTGATTCTTCTTTGAAACTCCTTGTCTTGGTTGTTGCCTCTGGTGCTGTATCTCTGTCCCAGGTAGATGTAGCTTTCAATGTTTTCGATCTGAGTTTTGTTCACATATATTGGTGAGTCGTTTTCTATCATCACCTTTAGCTTCGACATTTTCATCTTCAGACTCTGGTTTTCACTTTCATCAACTAATTCCGGTATCATTGGTTGTAGCTCTTGTGGTGTATTAGCGCGTATGTGTATGTCGGCGAAGCGAAGACGACTAAGATATTCGTCGTCTATCTTCATGCCTCTGGTTTCCTAAGTCAGTCGTCGGAATATCTTTCGAGTGCTGCTGTGGACAGGTTGGGCGATACCGTATTGTTGATCTTGCTGCTTTCTTTGTGTATGTGGTCTGTCATCAGGCTGTTGGTATAGATTTCCTTCCGGAGTTCGATGTACACATCTTCTATCCACTGTTCTTGAAGCGAGGTCAGTTCTGCTTGAGTTTGCACTGAGTGGAAAGCTGTTACGTAGTCGACGAATGCGATGCAGAGTTGGATACTATATGCTCTGCACTTCTCCTTCAGTTAGTTTACGA
>JAODUO010000594.1:180000-207500 GCA_025642075.2 Ridgeia piscesae
TTGCGGGCGGTTCTTGCCCTTGCCAACAGCGAAGACGCAATGACGGTGTAGCAAACTGTAATTATCAAGACGCTCACAATGCCGATGCCCACTTTAATTCCGTTTCGGATGCGCAAGAGGTGTCGCTCTCTCACGTACAGTGATATTATGAATACAACTGAAGCAGCGCCGATGACGAGTAGAAGTTTCCACGCTTGCCGCGGGTTCAGTTTGAAAGAATGCGGACGAAGGGTCGCTGTGAGGCGTTCAATCGCCACAAGCACCAGAAGAAACATGGAGAAGAACACCGCCACGTTAAACACGTACATGGCAGATTCGGCGAAAATGCTATTCGGCGTTTGTACGAAAATAACTACACAAACGCATATAGCTGAGTCAGCTATAGCCAAAGCAAACATGTAGATTTTCAACGACGACGTCATATTTCGCATATACACCGCAATTACGAGCAAATTGCCTGGCAAGCCCAGCAAGCAAATGGTAAGTAAAGTAATATTAACATAATTAGTGTTCACAACTGGTGTATCTTTACTAAAATCGAAACTATCATTTGAGACATTCTGCGAAAAACGTGAACCGTTGGTCCAGTTTGATACTTCCGTTGATTCCATGTTGATGATTCGTCTCAACTGATATTCCGCTATTGTGTCGAGTTCAACAATGTGTACCCACTAGTATTGTTGGCAGAAGTGGTTATCTAATAGGGTCATTACTTTCGATGTCAATGTTGTGTGTCCACACAAGGTTAATATTGCTGCCAACGCAGAAGTGACAGAAAGTTATGTACATTGGTTTGATGATAAATGGCAAACCATATCGCAGCCTGTTTTTCATCACAGGCCGGCACACGGTCAATACGCATGCGCCGATATGCCGACTCAACGTTAAGAACTATTCTAAATTAAAAAAAAATGCACAAACCAGTTTCGTCAATTGTTCGCTGTAAATGTACTCGTATAGGCTCGTATTGTTAAATACGCGTTCGAATTGCCGATGACATAGTTGTGAATCTACGACATCACTTGTACCAACCGTTTGTATCGAGTGCATTGAAACGAATGAGTTGTGGCAGGATATTTATATGCACATGTGCCCTTGCATCTACAACAGCGACCTGATTGGTTAATTTCGTCATGAATATGTAAATCGATCACCGGTGAATCTGCCTTATTGGTTTATTTGCGTTAATATTGGACTCGAATTCCCAATATGTGAATTTGATTAATATACATTAAAGCCACATATGGGCATATGTGTATTATTCGCGAAAAGCATACATTTAACATGCGTAGCACCTCTCAGAACGGACAAAATGGTAGACATCACACGTCAGCTGCTTAATATTTAAATTTATCCGATTGTTGTACTCTTCGAAAACAACTTGTGTAGAGTTTCAGCATATTAAAATTTGAAACAACACATTGAATATTAAATCAACGTTCTATAAAATGGCAATTTATTGAAAGGAAGGCATCTTTGATCATACATTGCAAGGGCCATCAGTGAGAAAATCGGGCATGCCGTGTGTGCTCGACGTCGTGTAGTTATTGACAGCAGCCAACAACTATTCACATTTCAGGTGGACATTAAGAAACAAAACTATAGTCACGTTTCTGCGCTAAGTAAATGACTTTTTGAGTACTTATTGATTTAAATGTTTCGAAAACAAGCTACATATTATTTGGTAATTGGAATGCACAGTTTGACATGACAATCAATGGTATAAACATTGACAGAGTGCGTGTGACTAAATTTGTTGGGGGTATTAATAGATAATAAGTTGTATTGAAAAGCTAATATAGCAACTGTTAAAGCAAAACTTTCTATGAGTACAGTTACATTATATAAGTGTAGTCAGGTAATAGTCTCACAGTGTATGTATATCCGGTACAGCTCATTGTTCTTACCATACATTAGGTCTTGCTCTGAAATATGTAATGTTTGTTGAATGTTGTTTGAATAAATCATATTAAGTTTAATTGAATTGAACATATCTGTTCTGCGAGACAGTGAAGAATAAAGCAATTTGATTGTTCTAACGGCTGGATACCCTGCTATATTCGTTTCCATGACATATCTCATTTAATTGTTTCTCATTTCCCTTAGTTCTAGACCGACTTCAAATGATGTAGATTTAGTGTCTGCACAAGTAAATGTCTTATGATAAGCTGCTGGATAGGAAACTAGAGAAAGAAGTGGAATATGTCATGGAATAAATCTTCACGCTCATGCGGTGCTCAAACATCTGAGGGAGGGGGGTGGAATTTAAAGTCACGACCAGTCCTTAACGCTATGTGGCAATGTTAACACAGGGATTACCTCTGCTGCAATTAAGACGATGTTAGTCCTACTGTAAAATAGACTATCGTAGAACAGACTATAGTATAGAACAATTGTGGCAATTTTGTTAAGAATCGAGATAGACATTGACGAATTACCGTGGTATATTGTCGACGGCGTCGTCGGTTCTAGAGAATGCGGTTATGTCTAATGAAAACAACACAAATGTACTTTGTGATGATCTGATCGCCAACATGTGGCGATACGGCTGGATGCCGCTATGCATGACGGGGCTGATCGGTAACACGCTCATGCTGCATGTGCTGAGGCGGGACGGACTCACGCGGACGTCTACCTGAGCGCCCTGGTCATCGGTGACAGCTGATGGTCGCATCTCTGGCGATGTAGCCAGGTTATGTCTGGGGCTGGTGGTTTGACGGTACGAGCAGGTTGGCTTGTCTCATCACCTGGCCGGTTCATGATACACTAGTAAACGCGTCTAGGTGGCTCATTGTCGCTTTCTCCGTCGAGCGCTGCGTCTCCGTCCTCTCTCCGCTATGTCGGCTGTCCACCTCGCGCAACGCCGGCTTCTGTTGCGGGTGGGTGCTGGTGTGGGCATTCGTCAAGGACATCAACCTCTTCTTCACATACGACCTTGTCGCTGACACCAATTGGGAGGCGTCGTTTGCCAAGTTCCATTATGCTACCGGAATTATATGAACAAATACCGGCTAACAATTAATCTCGTTCGCTCCTGCGTGATCCCGACAAAGGTCGTTCTTTTCTGTATGCATTGTCCCTTTTATGTGTTTGCGTGACTCTACTCTACAGATAACTCTACAAAATCAGTACAACATACTGTGGTCCCTGGCCCTTCTACGATGCGCCAATCATGCCGTCAACGTTCAGGTTTAAACGTGCATACATACAATACACGTTCAGACGTGCACAACGTACAATTTCACGTAATGCCGCTTGCAGATATATCTTCTTGTACTTATTTATTTATATCCCTGTCTTTATAACTATACTATATAATTACTCAATTATATTATGAATGTCTTGGTATATAATTACGTCTTATTACTGATGTTGATATGATCATAATCATTATATATCCGTAGAGTTTGTTTTAGCGTGTTCCTAATAAATTATACTTATGCGAGTCTGCTATTTAAGTTATAAGCAACACGACAACACAACGGAAGTGCGACAATTCTGTGCATCTCAATTCACCCTGGGCATACCAAAACTCCACGTTCAAAACCGCACCTGGTGTATATGGCAGATTTGAAGTCGAAACTTGACTCTTGACTATGTGTGTTTGTGTACTAGTCACATTAATATCAGTGCTATCTCACTACTCACAGCAAATGACGACATGCATCCTGCTAGTGCCAGTTCAAAAAGGTCGGTTTAGCGATAATGTTCTCAACAAGGTTAACTACTTGAATGACATCAACTCGTGACATTATTACACAAACTACTAGAAACTAATGAGTACATAACTCAGTGTCTTTTTAAAATGAAAAATCGAATTGTACAGTTTAACCAAGGATTCTATAGCTTCACAAAGATACGTAACTCCTCGCGATTTTGCCGTAAATGGCGTGACATGACGTAAGTGGCGCCATCTAGTTTCTAGCGATAGCAAAGGTTCATATTACTTAGACTGCACCAGCGGTCATATATGCTCTCCTCTCCCCCTAATTCACCACACTCGCCTTGTGGATAGTGTTTTACGCTAGTCAATTATTTTAATTGAGATTAATGGCACAGTACATTCCTGGGCCTATTCCGTAATAAACGCGATCGTTCTGGCTCCTTATTATTAATTTTTTTTCAACTTCTTGCTCGAAATGCTTGTTCAATAACTCCCGTACCTGTTTTGCTCGGTTTATGAAGCGAACAAATTCCAAGAAGACATGTGGGTTGAAAATGCACATAGATAGTAAAGTCAAATTCCCATACAAGCATAGACGCATTGTACAATTAAGACAAACATAATATTATTATAAAGAGGTACAGAAGATTTATTCACCAAATGATAACAAGCCAAAACGTCTCAATTAATAATGTGTACAATTCAAAAGGTAAATGATCGTTACACTTCAGTTAACATGGTAAATAGTGTGTGTGTAAACATAAATGTTCCAATGGCGTGTACACAACACAAATACAACGGCGACTAATGGTTACAGCCCAATAAAAAATCCCAATTAAAAACGGCGACTGCTATTCAGACATAAAAAGAGAGCCGTTTGTTTATTCTTGTTTGCCTCGACGTCCTCGACCTAGACCACGTCCCCGGGCTGACGTCGGGGGTGGTGGTGGAACGTCATCATCGCTGTCCGACATCTCGGCTTCACGCGGCTTCTGCTTCGGCTTGGCAACAGCAGGGCGAGGTGTGGAGATGTCCTGGCAGCGATCTGCAGTGAAGGGGCAGATATCGTCGTACAGATACCACTGTCGCTTGGCATCCAGTCCTTTCGGGTGGACGACAGGTGGCATCATCACGTCGTCCAGATACCACTGTCACTTGGCATCCAGTTCTTTCGGGTGGACGACAGGTGGCATCGTCACATCGTCCGACATCTTCCTTCGGGCGAGGGACTCCTGCAGAAACGCACCGTCTACAAATTCCTGGAGACGCACAGTAGTCGATCCCTCCGCAAAGTGGAAGTGGTGGAACTTCTTCATGTTTGCCACTTTGCGGAAGAATGCTCCCGGAAATGTCGTCCAATGTAACGTCGGGACGATAACGATAACAAATATGCATTAACACAAAACAAATTATCAAAGTAAAAATGCCACTATGTCTATGTAAAATCAGACAGGTTATCGTTGATTCATGCTTTTCATTTCGCAAAATGTTTCTGCAAGTGTTTAAATACGAATTCATCTTGAAACTGAAAGCATGATTTAGTATAATTACAACAGAAATTTAACTGGGTACACATTAACTTAAAACCATTACAGGTGTCAGACCAGTTACTGCGGTCACCGCAATAATATTTTAGTGCGGTGTTCCAATTACTATACTCAATACTGGCCAGCCCGCAAGTCGAACACATGAATCAAAACATGTCGAATTTTCCAATATACGAAGAAACATGTGCAAAGAATACCGATATTCAAAATGCATAATACCTATTTTATTCCACTTGAGCAAATTAATAGTTAAAAAGGGTATATTTTGGCATAATAGTTAAAAATATACCCCCACGGCCACGAGACGATGTCACGCGAAAACATTTCCGTGCCGCCAGTCGAAATGGTAACGCAGGGGTTGTAATAATTACAAGATTTAGCCAAGTTTCACCATATTGCCATACGAGAGTGAACTCCACATGGCAAGTGGACAAGGAAGCCTTTGGCATATTGAGAATCCAACCAATATTATCTACGTATATTCCGTCCTTCTGGGTTATTTGTTAATGCTTTTAAACATGCCACACTCTGTAATGATATTATCATGGTGTTAAATACAGCACTTTACGGTAATACAAGACTGGGGTAATAAAGACTGTGGACTAGGGTAAAGGTTGATACACGTGTTGTTTTATGATACATGGTACCAGGAATTGGCGTTTAAAATAAAAGAACCGAAAAGATGGACAAACTAAAACCACCACATGAACTGAAAATAGCCGGTGGTAACCTGGCTGATCGGTGGGAAAGATTTCTGGAGCGTTTTCGATGGTATTTGGCAGCTGTCGGAGAGGACGGATCGGAAGACAAGAAGAAGGTTGCCATCTTGTCGACACTTGCTGGAGCCGAGGCACAAGAAGTGTTTCTTACATTCACGTACGAACCTGCCAAAGCGCCAGTGGGTGATCAACCAGCCGTCCCGGCGGAAACAGCAGAACAATTTCGAGAAAGTTCACCGAGTTCTGCGTGCCGCGAAAACACGTCATTTACGAGCGATACGTGTTTCACACTCGAGTACAAGGTGAAGGTGAGACGATAGATAGTTTTACCACGGACTTGATGCTGAAGTCACAGTCATGTGAATTTGGGTCGCTGCAAGATAGCCTGATACGTGATAGAGTTGTAGTGGGCATCAGAGACTGCAAAATAAAGGAACGGTTACTCAGAGACTCAGAGCTAACGTTAGAGCGGGCAATATGCATTTGCATATCAAACGAAGCCGCAAATGAAAGTGTTAAATGTCGGAGAAAACAGTGCAAGTGTGAACATGATTCGAAAACTGAAAAAAATTTACCTTATAAAAAACAACTCCCTGTAGTGGAACAAGCAACAAGAAACGCCCTGACACCTAAACAGTTGCGTAAACGTTGCGGGACAGTCCACAAGTTCCGAGAGTGTCCGGCATGGGGCGCCACTTGTGACAAATGTGGCGGCAGAAATCACTATGCCTCAAAGTGTCTGACGCGAAGAGTGCAAGTTGTCGGTGTAGACAATGACAGCACTGGCGACGAAGGAGGTTTCTTTGTGTCAGCTATACGCAACAACACACAACAATGTGAATGGATCGCCTTGTTGACAGTATGTGACAGTCTTGTGCCTTTGAAAGTAGACAGCGGTGCCCAGGTGAATATACTGAGTCTGAGCGATTTTTAGGGGCTTGTCAGTAAGCCAAAATTACTGTCAAAGCGACGTCCCAAGCTGAAAACGTACAATGAAGAAAACATCGAAACTCTTGGAATATGCATTGCTACAGTCAACCACATGGGAAAGAAACGTAGATTACATTGTGTAGTTTTTTCCAAAGGAAGACAGTCATCGGTGCCAGCGACAGTGAGCGACTGGGCTTGGTGACAAGAGAGTGTGGCGTACGGAAAGTTTGCAAAGTTAAAAAAACGGGGTCCTGACAAGTGCAGAAATAAAGAAAGAGTACCCGGATATCTTCAAGGAACTAGGCTGTTTGGAAGGGACAGGCAAGATACATCTGCGGCAAAACTATGTACCCTCTGTGTATCCGGCGAGGAAAGTCCCACAGTCTCAGAAGCAGAAGTTGAAGAAAGAGCTTGACAGACTGGTTCAGACAGGGGTGCTGGTCAAAGCCGAAAGACCAACGGATTGGGTGCTGCCACTGGTGATAGTGGAGAAGCCCAACGGTGACCTGAGCCTGTGTCTAGATCCAGTGGACCTCAATGAATACATCAAAAGAGAACACTACCACCTGCCACACAGGTCTGAAATCCTCAATGAGAAGGCAGATGCAAGGTACTTCACCAAAATGGACGCATCACAAGGGTTCTACCAAATTCATACTCCTTCAAAAGACTTCCATATCGGATCAACTGCGCACCAGAAATATTCCACGCCAAGATTCAGCAATTGTTCGAGAGCGAGACAGGAGTCAAAGTCTTCATGGATGACATAGTCGTCTGGGGACGAACCAGAGAAGAGCACGACGCTCGACTGAAGAGGGCGTACAGAGAGCACTTGGCATGGTAAACTACATGGCCAAGTTTGTGCCGAACTTGACGGTAAAACCACCAGCCCTGAGACAACTGCTACTCGAGAAGAACGACTGGCAGTGGGAAGCCGAACAGGCAAAGGAATGGCAAGACATAAAACACTTTTTCACGGCGGAACCACTCCTGAAGTTCTATGATCCAGCTAGAAGAAGAAAAACATCAAGTGATGCTTCAAAGGATGGCTTGGGAGCCGTACTTCTACAGGAGCATGATGGAAATTGGCTTCCAGTTGCGTTCATCTCGCGTGCCATGACCTCTGCTGAAAAGAACTATGCTCAAATTGAGAAGGAGCTTCTAAGGCTAGTCTTTACATGTGAGGAGTTCCATGAGTATGTGTATGGTGTTACTGTAATAGGATAAGCCGACCACAATCCTTTGGTTTCACTCCACAAGGAGAATCTGTGCGATCTGACGTCTCGTCTACAACGAATCATGCTGCGATTGAGAAGGTATGACTTGAAACTCGAGTTCAAACCGGGAACATACCTGATAGTAGCCGACACTCTGTCAGAAGTGTAAAGAACAGTAACACAGAAGAGGAGATCAAAGCACATGTGGATATGATCAGACAGAATGCACAAGTGAGTGATCCAATGTGGGAAAAGATTGCCATCCACACAGAGGAAGATGAGGAACTACAAGATGTCCTGAATGCAGTGCACTTCGGATGGGAAAGTGATCATGCGCAATCACTGAAACCATACTACCACTTCAGAGGTGATATCACTGAAATCGATGGGGTGTTGGTGAAAGGACCGAAAGTTATCATACCGAAAACATTACAAGGTGATAAGCTGAAGAAGATTCACGAAGGACATATAGGCAGAGAAAAATGCCAGGCCAGAGAAAGACAAGTGATGTACTGGCCCAACATCAACAACGACATTACAAACCACATAGGACGATGCGGTACATGTCAGAAACACATGTACAAGCAGGCAAAAGAGCCAATGGAACCACATGAAGTACCCGAGAAACCTTGGCGGAAGATAGGAGCAGACTTATTCACGCTGATTGGCAAGAACTTCTTGGTGGTTGTCGACTATACATCAAACTACCCAGAAGTGGTTAAACTAGAAGATTTGTCGTCCACAAACACCATAAGTCACATGAAATCCATCATGGCAAGACACGGTCTTCCTTCTGTGGTTGTGTCAGTTCAGCAGCCGTGAGTTCCGACAGTTTGCAAAGCAATATGGTTTCAAACATGTAACATCTAGTCCTGAGTACCCACAGAGTAACGGAAAGGCGGAAAAGGCGGTACAAATCGTGAAGCGTTTGTTGAAGAAAGCCAAGTAGAATGACGAGGATCCGTACCTGGCATTGCTAAACCACAGAACTTCACCACTGTCGGGAAGTGACCGATCTCCTCGAGAGATCTCAATGAACAGGAAACTGAAAGCTGTCCAGCGCAGAAGAACATGTCACCATGCACAAGTTGCCAGACATCAAACAGAAGCGCTATTATGATCATGGTAGCAATCAACTCGAGCCACTAGAGACTACTGACACAGTCAGAGTGAGAGGTGATGGTGTGTGGAGTGGGAAAGCGCAAGTACTGGCAAGGGTAGCACCCAACTCGTACGTGGTGGAGCTTGAGAGGGGTAGGCGTTTACGAAGAAACAGACGTCATCTGCTAAAGACACAAGAGAGGTTTATGCCAGTACACGATGATGACGACGACAGAGAGAAAGAGGTTTGTGAAGATCACCCGTCGGGAGGAGCCACAGCCTCAACAGATCAGTCAGCAGTGACTCCGGAGGCAGCACAATGAAGCCACTCCACAGACCAGTCACAGCCTATGTCAACAATGAGTGATGTGCGCACTACACGTAGTGGCCGTATCATAAAGCTGCCAAGTCGTTATGTACAAGATCAAAGTGATAGCAATGGACAGAATAATCCCATTCATATACCATTAGACGAAACAAAGGGCAGTATACCCTGGTTTCTTGTTATAAATTCAAGTTTCTTTGCATATAAAGTAGATAATCAGGAGTAGTCAAACAGGACATTATCATGCCTTTAAAAGAACTGATACAACGTGAACAATTGCGAACAGTGAATGAAAACTTACGAACTTGTGAGATAACATCGAAATGTGCAGAACTAATGTGCATTAAACTTATAATGTACTTTAGTTAAAGCAAGAAGGGAAGATGTAATGAGATTATCATGGTGTTAAATACAGCACTTTACGGTAATACAAGACTGAGGTAATAAAGACACTGTGGACTAGAGTAAAAGTTTATACACGTGTTGTTTTATGATACATCACCTGCGTGGATAATATGCTGTTTATTTGGTTATGAATTAACGTTTTAGTTGGACTCGGCTGCCATGTCTTTCTATATGTTTCAATGTGTTCCTGTACAGTGTTCACTGAATAATGACGTAATTTGTTGTTGTTCACTGTTGAAAATCTACAATTTAGTTAATAAGTATTGCCAAAGCAAACCAGAATATTGTTGTTACTGTATTCACGTCCCAAGTTTCGGAGACGAGCGGGATACGTAACATTGCATTTGCTATCGTCTCACGCGAAATGTTCGTAATTCCCTTAAATACGCTAATGGCGCCAAAACCGGAAGATAAATTAATCAAATAACTAAATATAATACAAATTAACCCATTCCAGAAACTGGGTGTCAAACCGTAATCAGATAATTTTCCACTTCATGATCCATCATCTAAAAAGATGAAATAATTATATATATATATATATATATATATATATATATATATATATATTCGTATAACCTTGTCTCGTGACTAATAATACTATATACCAAACTCCGTATTCATAATCATACAATTAGTCATAAACTTTATTCGATACAACGCATTTATAAACCAATTCACCTGTAGTCAAAACAGTTTGGTCGCCAGATGGCGTCTTGATATATATATATATATATATATATATATATATGACATTATATTTAATTATATATAATTAGCTGATATATATATATATATATATATATATATATATGTACTATATATATATATATTATATATATATATATATATATATATATATATATATATATATATATATATATATATTATATATATATATATATATATATATATATATATATATATATATATATATATATATAATTATAAATATAATTGCAAATATAATGTCAAGAACACATGGTGTGTTGCATGGAGAATAAAACAGTTATTGCCTCTTAATAATTATAACGATTACAATGTACAGTGCAATAACATTATGGGGTATATTCGCTTGGGGTTATACATGTGAAACAGTCAAGAAACTTCAAGAACATTGTTAGTAATAGTAAATATAATGTTCTTACTGAACCACAGTTTTAAGTTTTAAATTACGAAACAAATTGAACACGTATTGAAACCACAGGAACTGAAATTGTATAAAGAAATTGTGCATAACAAACTTCCTGTTCACAAGTTTCGGAGACGAGCGGGATACGTAACATTGCATTTGCTATCGTCTCACGCGAAATGTTCGTAATTCCCTTAAATACGCTAAAGGCGCTAAACCGGGAAGATGTATTAACCAATAACTAAATCTAATACAAACTAACCCATTCCAGAAACTGGGTGTCAAAACGTAATCAGATTCTGTTCCACTTAATGATCCATCATCGAAGAAGTTGAGAAATTATATATTCGTATAATCTTTACTTTACTTTACGTTCATATACCTTTTACATCACTGAAATCCCTGTCTCGAGACTATAAACTTATATACCAAATTCGGTATTCCTAATCATACAATTAGTAATAAATTGTATTCGATACAACGCATTTATAAACCAATTCACCTGTAGTCAAAACAGTTTGCCCTTTGGTTGACGTATGCATCGTAATATATATATATATATATATATATATATATATATATATATATATATATATAAGGCTAAATGCTGCATAGGGAGACCAATGCATATTCGACCACCTACAGGAGACCGGCCGTTATTTTTATGTAACAGATTTTCCAATTATGTCTAATTGGAACATTGTCTGTAATACAAATATACACCACATACTACAATATTGTTATAATATTGTAATACATAACATATATACACAAAAATCGGTCTCCTTAAAACCTATATGCTTAGAAGCCGCGTACGAGAGACCGGTGTGTAATCGGAAGTTAGTTATCAGTTATACTTATTTGCAGTAGTATATATTTAACGCTGACCTGGTATATCCAAAACCCTATGCAACGATAACAATAACAACGTGAATATATATATGCAGATACACAAATTGACAGCGCCGCATGTAACAAATGTACAAAGTATGGCAAGGAGATCCGTCAAATAGCTGTTTTATTAATGTGTGTATATATTTATTAAAATTAATACATATCAAACAAGCATATATTATACTGAGCACGGAACGCTAAACCCTCAATCAATATAATAAAAATGTTTTAAACTGTGTATGTGTATGTGTATGTGTATGTGTATGTGTATGTGTATGTGTATGTGTATGTGTATGTGTATGTGTATGTGTATGTGTATGTGTATGTGTATGTGTATGTGTATGTGTATGTGTAGTGTACGTGTACGTGTACGTGTACGTGTACGTGTACGTGTACGTGTACGTGTACGTGTACGTGTACGTGTGTACGTGTACGTGTACGTGTACGTGTACGTGTACGTGTACGTGTACGTGTACGTGTACGTGTACGTGTACGTGTACGTGTACGTGTACGTGTACGTGTACGTGTACGTGTACGTGTACGTGTACGTGTACGTGTACGTGTACGTGTACGTGTACGTGTACGTGTACGTGTACGTGTACGTGTACGTGTACGTGTACGTGTACGTGTACGTGTACGTGTACGTGTACGTGTACGTGTACGTGTACGTGTACGTGTACGTGTACGTGTACGTGTACGTGTACGTGTACGTGTACGTGTACGTGTACGTGTACGTGTACGTGTACGTGCGTACGTACGTGCACGTGCACGTGCACGTGTACGTGTACGTGTACGTGCACGTGCACGTGCACGTGCACGTGCATGTGCATGTGCATGTGCATGTGTATGTTCGTGTGTGCGTGTGTGTTCCTGTGTGTGTTCGTGTGTGTTTACACACATACACACACACTGGAACGCACACTCACTCACACACACACAACAAACACGAACGCGTACGCTCGCGCGCGTGCTCAGTGCAGACGCATAGCGACCACCGCGCAGTACCTGCAACAGGTGACCGGGTGACCATGTCGTCGAACTTGTCAAAGTGTCACAGATGTCGTCTGCAAAGTGACGTCAACACTTTTACCGGCTTCAAGAAACATAGCATTATTGTCGATCACAAATCTTCAATAAGGTAACATTTTCATTGACACAACGGAATACTTGTTATCCTTACTATTTAGTTACTTAAATGAAACATAATAATAATAATAATAGACACTTCTTGTATAGTACAAATCGTTTAGAAAAAATATCCGTGCGCTGACAGGTATCGTTCATACAACATTAGACGTAACATAAACAACACGAGAACACACAGAAAACACGGTCCACCTGTACAACGGACACATTCGTCGGAACATATGATGTCTTCAAACGATAGTTAAATTTACTTACGCATTCACGCTGCAGGATCTGGTCGCGTAGTCAAACAACACAGAGAATAGATTCCTACAAACGTGTCGTCGCGCTCCTGCACTTAAAGCAACTATTTTGTTCACGTAGCACGACGCGTTCACTGTAGCGTGACCCACTGGCAGTTGACAAACATCAAACAGTTGAAGTCACCCAGTGCGGTCAGCATCTACTTAGTGAGGGTTGTGGTTTGAGTTTTATCTTTTTTTCAAAACAAGTCGCTTTATTGCGCCACCCACTGAGTGAAACTGGTATTCACGCATATTGGTGTTGCCGTGCATAATATATCAGAATCGGGTAGTTTAAATACACATAAAACACGTCATACTATTAATTAATTCGAGTCACATGTTGTAGTCGTTACAAGTCTATTAGCTTGGTTTATGGTGTTTCCGTGGCGACGCAAACTCATATCAAGCGACGTGTTTTATTGTTCATATTGCCATCGAAGACAACCATAGTGTTGGTGCACATCCGGAGAGTTCAGTGCTTCTATTCAGAGCCAGTCGGTCCAGGTATTCGGTTCAGTGTTGCAAATATCGTGACAACACTTAGATTTATTATTGAAGCTCAGGGACACTCATCAAGTCATACACCATTTTGTGAATGGGTGTGAATGTTTGAATTAATGTTAAGTAAAACATTTAATACTGCGCAATATTCCATATTTATTTTACATTTTACTCGCTGGTAGACATGTCTACCGAGCACCATTTCCATATAACTTGGAAGCTATAAACAAATACGCGAATACCATACGCACACAAACAGCAGCGCTGCCTATAGCCAGGTTGTCATTCTCATATCTTAATGGAATAAATTAATGTGTGATTGAAAATATTCACAGTGTTTTTGTTTTCTGATAGTGTATAGCAGTATATTTAATTGTTTCACTCTTACATTAGCTATATGGTTGATATGTAAGTGACACGTTGCCTGTGAAGATAGTTTGTGATAAAGTCGTTGTATGTTCGTGACTAGAGTTCTGCATGTCATCTGTCAGCCGGTATTGGCAATCTCGCTATGGCTTCTTCATAATCCATATCGCGAAATATGATTAGCATTGCCTTTCTCTGATTGCTTTCCAGCAGATCGCATTACTGATACCAGGATCAATCGATACCAGGTAATATTGTGCACTAGTAGATATTGACGACATGATTGTAATCGATTTAGAGCGACCGCTATTTGCATCTCCCTCATTTGTATATGTTAGCTGTAGAATAAATTGCTGTGCAACAGGAGAACGGTAATGTGAGAAAACGCCTATAGCCAGATAATCATTCTCACAGCTTAATGGAATAAATTAATGTATGATTGAAAATATTCACTGTGTTCTTGTTTTCTGATAGTATGTAACAGTATATTTAATTGCTTTACTCATAATTTAGGTATGTGCTTGATATGTACGGGGCAAGTAGCCTGTGAAGATAGTTTTTAATAAGGTCGTTGAGTGTTCGTGATTAGAGATCTGCATGACATATGTCGGTCGTTGTTGGCAATCTCGCTATGGCTTCCTCATAATCTGTAACGAGAGATATGATTGGCATTGCCTTTCTGTGATTGCTTTCCAGCAGATCGCATATAATATTGTGTCAATACTAGTAAATTTGGACGACATGATGATAATCGACTTAGAGCGACCGCTATTTGCATCTGCTGTGCAACAGGAGAACGGTAATGTGAGAGCGTCATTATATCGTCCACCTTTGACGGCCAACAGCTTAAATTAAATGCGTTCTCTCAACATTATTTTGAGCACGAAAAACACACATCCGCGACAAACATGTAATCTTGGAGTGCCGAAGGCATATTTATGATGTGCTTTAAAGTAATCGTAACAAATCCTGAATATGTTGTCACAATTGAACATCTTTATGTACAAAGCACTTTTTAGAAGCATGTACTGCTCAAGAAACTTGATCTGCAAGAAAAAGGTATACCTCTTCGTTCAGAGGAAAGATATCCTGCATAGTGAGGAACACAGTGGTGTGCATGTACTTTGTTTCTCTCTAATGTCGTCTAAAATAAATCGATCATTATTGTGCAGGCCTCTTTTGTATTTAGATGCAATCTCTACTGTTGCACATGCAGCGACGCGGCGTAGATGCGTTGTGCCTATTCCGTGGAGTCTTGCCAAGTATTCTTGACACACCATCTTCTCCACATCACCACACTTAACTATGTACTGGTTCTTCTCTGCTCGTAAGAGACATCTTAACTTTCTAAAGGGTACGTAACTTGTTGTTGATACCAATTGAAAGTTAGTATTTAAATATGATAACATTATTGATCGTTAACAACGTTTCGTTCTGGGACCGCTGAAGAACCCGAAATTATTAAATAATCAGAACGGCTATCACACCAATCACCAACAATAAAGATGGCCGAGGTGCTCCTGAAAATTACACAATGACATCATCACGACAAATTATTCACAGATTGGAATAGATGTATCATCAACCCTATACACAAGATAGTAGAGCGATTTCCTTAAATTATGTTCCTCGTAAACTGTAAGATGGTATTTAAAAGAACAGATTACATAGTCGATGTACAGTTGTTGAAATAACAGTTTGTAATTACGACATTTGACACAATAACAGCGTTTCCATTGAATTGCAAGACGATATACGACGAAAAGCAACAACTTTGTTGACCGCTACTGCTATGCAACCTGGACACATCAATTCAACATTTTTGACCTGTTTTGAGTTGTACATTTTCACTCGCCTATCTATTTTTGATACTACAGACGAATCTATCGAGTTGGTACCTTACTCATACAACTAACTTCCTCAACGTGAAGATTATTAAAGATCAAAAATATAAACTTTTGACAAAGCTAATGCATACCTTATACATAAAACCTATAATTAAAACTATACATTTACAGCAGCATCTCCATGTCAAACCTTGGGTACTAAAATGTCAGTTATCCATTTGAGATTCCTTCGTAGTGGTTAGAAAATCCACTTACAAGAACATCTGAGTTCGAATCGCTATGCTACCGTTTTTCAAAGGACAATTTCGTCCATGCCACATAGCCTTAGGTCATTCATTAATACAAATAACAACATGATTATTACATACAGACAATAGTGGATATATGTGAAGGACTAAATAGTCTTATGTGAATACACGTGAACGTTTAGGCAAAGTCATTAAAGCGGCGTGGGTAATTGACTGTTAATATGAACATGGCAATTTATTTATATATTAGCAAATGACTAATCATTTTCGCAAATGATGTTGAATATTTTCCATTTGCAAATACAAATTATAAAGATTGTATTGCTATGCATTGTTAAACTAACTCATACTATCATAACTACGAACCAAATACACATTGCACTGTTTTTACCTTTAGTTCGTTTAATAATATGTGACCATGAAAAAGACATAGGTCCAAATAATAACTTGTATAGTAATATTTTAATGTCTTGCAAATACTACACTGAACAACAATTACATTTTGATATCCAGCTAGCTAAAGCAATGGGTATATCTATTATACACTTTAATGCTTGAAGTCTTACAAAACTTGAAAGAGTATTGGATTCTATACATGCCTTGAAATGTTCATTTGATGTTATTGCAATAACTGAAACGTGGATGTATCAAACAAGTAGTATCCAAGATACCAGTATACCCAGTTATAAAATGGTTAAAATATGTCTAATGCTTTCCGAATTAACAAGAGAGGTGGATGTGTTGCACTGTACATAAAATACATTTATGAAAGCAAATTGGTAACACATAAAACAGTTATAATCGATAGTATCCTTGAGTGTGTTTCAGTAGAAATACAGAGCACGCACCAGGACAGCAGTTGTCAACCTTTTGTGAAAATAATTGATCCAATTCTTAACAATGACTGCTTAACAATGCCGGTCTGTGGTGACTTTAATATAGATTTACTGTAGCATGAAATGTAGGATTGTGTGAGACAATTCCTAGACTTAATGTGTAGCATTTGATTGTATCCACTAACAAAAAAGCCAACCGGTATTAGTCAAAATATTGACCCTTATTGATAATATATTTACAACTGATATTGAACAGCATTACACGTGTAACCTACTCATAAATTATATAAATGATCACTTACCTATATTTGCAGTGGGACAATATATAAATAAGAACGAGGCCAAAAAAAACACAATATAAAATGTGTACGTCAAACAAAAGAAGAAAACATTAACTCACTCAACTATGAACTGCATAAGTTCACATGGGAAACTGTTTTAAATGAAGAAGATGTGAATAAAGCATATGCTACTTTTCTTTCAAACTTTACATGCATATTTGATAAATGTTGCCCTATGAAACAGGTCAACATAAATAGCAGCCGACTTGTCCCAAGATAACCATGGCTAACTACAAGACTGTTAAATGCATGCCACAACAAAAACAATTTATGTCGACTATTCCTAAAAGACAGAACAATGTATGCTGAAAACATATATAAAAATAAACTGACAACTGTCGTAAGTTGTGACAAAATAAATACTACTGTATTCTACTGCTAAAGCAAACAAACATATTGCTGGAACATGGACTATACTCCGTACAATAATAGGTAAAATGTAGAAGGAACATAAATATCCTGAACTGTTCCATAAACATGACAACGTCTTTGAAAGTAAAGACAATATTGCCAACATGTTTAACCAGTTATTTACCAGTGTTTGTCTAGACCAAGCGAAAACACAATCCTCCTGCTGGTGCATATGTATTATATTATCTAAACAATCGAAATGATGCCAGAAAATGAAGTTATTAGGGTAGTGGAAACCTGCAAAAACAAAATCTCAACTGATGCAGAAGGGTTGAATATGAGTATTGTTAAACATGCAATTACATCAACATTTAAGCCACTCACCCATGTTTATAACACATCTTTCAAAACTGGGATATTCCCAGACAAACTCAAAATTGCTAAAGTAATCCCACTGTTCAAATCGGGAATAAAAGAAGACTTTTCAAACTACTGACCAATTTCACTACTTCCAAAATTTTCCAAAATACTGGAAAAACGTATTGCATGTATTGGTAAACATAACATTATATATGTCTACATCATGTGCTTTAATTGAGTTAATAAATGAAATAACCTCATCTCTAAATAACAATATGTATTCTATTGCTGTAATCAATGAAATAAAAAAGCTTTTGACACAGTAGATCATCAATTGCTCTGTGAAAATGTATTTCTATGGTTTTAGAGGTGTGGCACACAATTGCATAAGCAGTAATTATCAAATAGATCCCAATTTGTTTGCTATGATGAATTCCACTCAAACATGTTAAATATATATCATTATCAATTGTAGGGCCCAAACTGTTTATGCTGTATACTAATTATTTATGTATCATTATCTAGTCTTGCAAAATATATACGTTTCGCTGACGACACTTATTTATTTGTGCAAACAAAAACATCAAGCAACTTCTTACAACAGTGTCGACAGCAGTTCTTGAAGTAGTGTGTACTTGATTTGTTGTAAATAAGCTATTTTTGAATGTTTCGAAAACAAGCTACATATTATTTGTTAATTTGAATGCACAGGTATAAATGGTATAAATATTGACAATGCGTTTGACTAAATTTCTTGGGGTACTAATGGATGAGAAATTGTATTGGAAAGATCATATAGCAAATGTTAAATAACAACTCTGTAAGAGTGCAGGTATATTATATAAGTATAGTCAAGTAATAGACTCACAGTATATGCATATCATATACAGCTCATTATTTTGACCATACATTAGTTATTGTTCTGAAATATGGGGAAACACATATCCTTATAATGTCAGTTGTCTTGTACTCCAACAGAGAGCAATGGTACTTCTATATGGGGCAGATCGTCTTGACCACACAACTTCAAAATAGCTGTGTTTATGTATAAAGTAAGTAACCAGTTAATATACAACAGCATTTTGTGAAAAACACATCTCATTAATAACACGTCTTAAAACTCAATTAGTTAGGCGCTGTGTCACCTTAAATGTTAGAGCCATGTCTCTTTCTATATATGGCATATGTCTCTGGAATTTCTTGCATGTTGAACTAACTAACATAAAATAATAAGGTCTTTCAGACAGATGTACAACACAATACTTATGAATGAATATATATAATTGCAACTTTCATTGCAACTAAATCTGATGATTAATATACTTGTACTCTATGTTTAACTCATTGTATACATCCATTTATTTTACAATAATCATATTAATGTGACTAGTGAACTAGTGGTTGTATCAATAATTAAGTTTATACTGTTTTGTTTTCTTTCTTATTCGTGTAAGCATTTAGGATGTGTGCAACATTTGCATATCTAATGATTTCTTATATTATGGTTGTGACCAGAAATATTGTGTTCGGGGATATATACTACTAGGCGTTTTTATATTCTTGTGTATTATTCCTTTCAAACAACATCATGTGTACAGCATGTTCACAATGTTTGTTGAATGTCGTTTGAATAAATCATATTGGATTGAATGGAATTGAACTGAATTGAACATATCTGCACTGCCAGACGGATAAAGCACTTTGAAGTGAAGGATAAAGCACTTTGACATGTTTTAAGGACTGGATACGCTGCTATATTTGTTTCCATGGCATATCTCATTTAATTGTTTCTCTTTAGACATTTACACTAGTTCTAGACTTACTTCCAGTGGTGTAGATTTAGTTTTTCCACAAGTAAATTTCCTATGATAAGCTGCTGGATAGGAAACAAAAGAATCAAGTGGAATATATCATGGAATCAATCTTCACGCTCATGCGGTGCTAAACTAATCTGAGGGAGCGAGGTGACATTTAAAGTCACGACCAGTCCTTAACGCCCTGTGGCAATGTTAACACAGGGACGACCGCTACTGCTACGACGCCGATGTTAGTCCTACTGTAAAATAGACTATCGTAACAGTATAGGATAATTGTGGCAAGTATCGAGATGAATGTTTCAATAATCGATATAGACCATAGCGAATTACAGTGGTATGTTGTCGACGACGTCGTCGGTTCTAGAGGATGTGGTTATGTCTAATGAAAACAACACAAATGTACTTTCTGACGCCAACATGTGGGGGTACGGCTGGCCGCCGCTATGCATGACGGGAATGATCGGAAACAGGCTCATGCTGCTCGTGCTGAGGCGGAACGGACTCGTGCGGACGTCGGCCAACGTCTACTTGAGCGTCCTATAACCTGGGTTGTTGTCAAACAACTACACAACGTCGACAACACACGGCACGTCAGACTGACTACCTGTCAATGGCCATGTCAACATTTGGTCAAATTTACGTTCAGCATAATCAATTAATAATAATAATAATAATAATAATAATAATAATAATAATAATAATAATAATAATAATAATAATAATAAGAAGAAGAAGAAGAAGAAGAAGAAGAAGAAGAAGAAGAAGAAGAAGAAGAAGAAGAAGAAAAAGAAGAAGATTAAGAAGATTAAGAAGAAGAAAACGAACTTTGTTGTCCATTCATAGAATGGGTATACACTGTGCACTTAGGAGGGTGGATAAAAACGTAATATTTAAAATAACATAACATGTAAACGGTAGCTGTAAAACAATTAATAATCAAATATTGAAATAAATTTGCTACAACATTATGAAAATATTATCAGATAAATACGTATGATAAAACAATATTGCAGTGGCAGCGGCTGGGACTGTGATGACCGGTCAACTAGACATGATGGTTCCATAATTATTTTGTTTGACAACCTCACGCAAGTTCTTTATGAAGAGCACAATAGAATCACGTTACTTAACATACCATTGCATTCCAAAGCAAATGCGCACACGAATGCAGCACAACTGTATTCCAATGCGAATGCGAATACTTAATGGTTGAATCCAAACGTGAATACTTATTTTTGTATTGTTGAGCGGTACGCTATTAAAATACTATTATGTAGATGATAGCTTGAAAAGCTTAATGTAAAATATATATATATATATATATATATATATATATATATATATATATATATATATATATATATATATATATATATATATATATATATATATATAGTAATAACATACAATTATAAACACGATATTAATTTACTATCAAAATATTTGCCATTTAATTTACCATTCAGCACAATGACCATGCGAGATGGGGACATTGGCACCTGACTGAAACAAAACCGTTGATCTCTATTTTGTGTATACATTTTCTTGTTCTTTGACTACCTATACTTGTCAATTGGTTGTTTTCGTGAACAGCGCCGGATTTTATTGACACTACGTACTTGTAATTTATAGGAATTCGCATCCAATTCATACAATACGTAGATGTTATATATATATATATATATATATATATATATATATATATATATATATATATATATATATATATATATATATATATATATATATATATATATAATATTATTAATATATTAATATATATTTTTATAAAACACATTATTAAAACACGATATTAATTTATTATCAAAACCATTTGCCATTTAATTTACCATTCACCACAATGGGCTGATCAAGTGTGACCATGCGAGATGGGGGGCAGCATTGGCTCCTGGTTGAAACAAAACGTTGATCTCCATTTTGTATATACGCTTTCCTCATCTTTGACTCCCTATACATGTGTTCGCGAATTGACACCACGTACCTGTAATTATTGACAATTCGGATCCAATTACCGCGTGTAACTCTTGTAGTCAGCCAACGGTGATGACATGTCAGGTTCACTTTCGCCGATGAGCGAGCAACGATGCACTAAATGTTCACTATTCATAGACATTAGCCAATCACGTCGTTGTTATAGTTGTAACAGTACAAATGCGCGTGAACACTATCAGATTCATTCCTTTCAGTGCACTCGATGCAAACGGTTGACTGAGGTGAAGTCTTCAATACACAATTGTTTGTGTCATCAGGAATCGAGCATACAAGAGTTAGTTACAACGAAGAATTGTGTATACTGGTTTGTACATTTTATTTGACTCTTTGGAATAGTTCATAACGTTCAGTCTGAATAGCGACGTGTTAGTAATCACCGCGTGCCCGACTACCACAAAAAAGAGACTGCGTTGTTTTACGGCTTATAATCAGACGACTGGCAACCACTGATTTAAGTAATATAAATAGGGGTTTGTGTCAAATGCGTACATAACATTATATCACTTCATCGGCGTCGACAACACTGTGAGCTAGTGGATCCACAATGTCTGGGGTATGTAATATTAACATCGAAACTAGCCAGTGCGCGTCCATTGCTCATATCGACACTATTATATAAAAAAGGAATCATCAACATGGAATCAATGCATACATCAACATGGATGAATAGTTCACGTTTTACGCAGAACGTCTCAAACGACAGATTCGGTTTTACTAAAGACACACCAACTGTGAACACGGACTATATTAACATTGCAATACTTATCTTGTGCTCGCTGGGTTTGCCAGGCAACCTGCTCGTAATTGCGGTGTACGTACGACATATGGTATCATCTCTGAAAGTTTATATGCTTGCATTGGCTATTGCCGATTCGGCTGTCTGCGTTGGTGCAATCATTCTCTCAACAGATCCGACTATCGTCTTCGCCACATACGCCGTCTTATATGTGCTAAATGTCGCAGTTACGTTCTCCATGTGTCTCCTTGTGTTTGTGGCAATAGAACGCCTCACAGCGATCCTTCGTCCGCATTGGTTCAACCAGAACCCGCGACGAGCGTGGAAAGCTCTACTCATCATCGCCGCTGCTTCCGTCGGATTCGTAGCATTTTCTATAGTGACGAAAGAAACTGGACTCCAGTCGACCCAGCGCGGAATTGATGTGTGCATATTCATTGTGAGCGTCTTAACAATGACAGTTTGCTATATTATGATTGGCGCTTTGCTTTTGTCAAAGGCAAAATCCGCGCGCACACGCGTCTTTACTTTCAACCCGACTGCTTCACCTAAACCTCAACCTTCTCACTTCCAGAAAAGGATACTAAAAACAGTAACTGAGGACCCTGTGTGTCTACATAGACCAACTGTGTCGACTAATATCGACACATTGGATACAATCAGACCGTTTCAGCGAACTGAGTGTCTCAATACTCCTGGAACCTCCACTGTGATGACATCAGTCTCCGTGGTTCCGACCAACAAACCAACGGCAACACAAACAGCAGCCTACAAAAATGTGTCACTTCTGTTCATAATCACTGTCGTCTTCATAGCGTGTTGGCTGCCATACTGGTTATATAGCATGGACGTTCCAATTACGATAACATTGAGGCGGGTGTTTGTTATAAACTCCGTGGTAAACCCGTTCATCTATGACGTCGCCAGCGCCATGTTCCGGGAGGACGTGAGACAGTTCTACCGGCACACTCGCGTCAAACTGTCGGATTGTTACCATTAACAGTGATTTAACAGTCAGTGGAAGCGTTACGGCAAATCACTTAAATGTACATAACGCACATCTGGCAGCCGCAATGACAGACATAAAGCTATGTAAATGAGTCACCATACTGCCACGTTAATAGGATGACATAACGACCGAACGAATGTGTGAAAGAGGTGATGGATGCAAATATCCCGCTAGACGTGAACGTTAAACTAAGTTATTTCGGTATCACTGGGACAATTAGTGATATTTCATTGGCCCTGTTTCTTGTCCGGTCGTCACGGTGATTCGCCACCTTGGCTGTATATAACATAATATTTTGAATTGCCTCTTATATACAGAGACGATGCAGCGATGGTTTGTTTGATCTAATGCGTGACAGGTAGCCCATAGCCGAGGCCCGTGCCGCGAAGTGGAAGAGAATGAAGATGAAATAATGCATCCGTCTCCCTCCAGATGCAGATAGCCTACGCCAACATTGCCTCCGCGCCAACTACTTGGCCTATCTAGTGCGCCACCCGTCTCTGAAGCACCCCTCTCCACTCTGACAATCCTGGGAGCAGATGGGCGGTTGCTCTCGTGGCGCTTCTACCAGTACCAGGTCCAGCTGAAGAGAGCGAGGAAAATGAGAGCTAATTAAATGACCTTCAAAACATAAAATATGCTATTGCTAAACGATATATGTTTGGTAGGCAACGTGTCATTGTACTCTTTGTTTCCTTCCTTGCAAACTGTATAGATGTCAAACCCCAAACCCCACATTTTCCCTTCCCTCTCTAAAGTTACGTTTTCGCTCTACCGGATGACGGCCATCTTGGATTTATGGGTAAAAATTATATCATAATGTCACACCGACGTCAGAATCGGAATCCTCATGGTCGACGTACCCGGGTGTGTTTTCATGGATGATTCTAGGTGCTCTGATTCAACAGTTACGTTTTAGCTCTACCCGAAAAAGTGTCTTCATATATGAATCTAGATGCTCTGGTTCAAATGTAAATTTGCTTAAGACGGTGCTACAGGTTATCTCGAATGTGGCCTTGTGGAGGAAATGCCAGGACATTTGAGAGGAATCTGAGGTTAATCATTCATAAAAGCTCCACAGAAGTCAAATCAGTCGTCAAACGTTCCTAGGCAGAGAATGGTCACGGAATTGCGAAACTAGACCCTACTATTTAATTGCTTAAGTTAACGGTAGTATTAACGCATGGCACGTTTAAAATTGATGTAGTTATGCTAACCATAGATTTGTTTCTTTAAAGGGTAATACTACATCTACTATTATTAGTTGAATGGGGACGTTGCTAAATATACTTACCACGGATTTGGGCGTTGCATTGCGAAATGGATACATGTAGCGTGATCAACTGCTCACGCATGAAGTTTTTAGTAGTTTATTTTGTTAAAATTATTAATTATACTGATATTTTTAGTTCACTGCGAATTGATAGATACCTAAGAATATGTTGATAAGTACGACTATATGTCTTGTTTGTTTTTTATGTGGAATTCTAGCAGAAATTCAGTTATTACTTCAAGTTATGTTACTTTGAAACTTATTTATTATTTATTACATTGTTTCTTGTCAACATTAAAACATTACCCTACACTTTGGTTTCCAATTATCTGCTACACAAATTAAATACATTTTACGAGACACCGTGACAACTACTCAATATGAAAATATCAGTCATGTTCCAATCGTATTGTTGCATTAACACGGTAACCTGTCTTAACTAATTAATATATTTACACTGTATCAATTTGTATTTGTTAGTAATGTTGTCTAATGACTTGTGTATCGTAGCGTCAGTTTGTGTCGTTTTGTGCAACAACGACATGGATATGTCGCGTTTTTAAATAAAATGGCATGGATATAATATTATTGCATTTTGGTAACATATGTCATATTGCTTGTGATTTTTTATTAATAAATTGCAAAACAAGATTTCTTGTTTTGTTACCAATCTCTAATGTTATTAAGATATTTGAATGTGACGCAAATTGGTATATCGCGTGTTTTGGCAAAGCGACAATAACACACGGCAACGTTGTTTAAACGAGAACTGCAAGAGAAAAGATGATTTAGTTGTTATCGTGCAACAGCTTATAATGCAATGAATTTGCCAACATGTGTGGTAGACAAACCTTGTTTCGGATCAAGCGCATGACTCCGATATGACGTAGTCAAAAGCGGCCAACTGGATCCATCTGTTACCAATCCAGTACTGCACGGGCGCCAACATGTGGGCGGCATATACTACGTGAATTGTACATACATTGGTATGTGTATATCTATGTAAACACCGTTTCAGGTCTTTTAAGTGGCGATTCCCATTTAATTAGTGGTGCACAAATCATGTATGTAAATATTTTGTTTAGAAAAGGAGCCCTTTAAACGTAGTAGGTGAAACCCAGGTAAAACGGGATGCTCGTGCTGCCACAAAACGTATTTTCGCAAAATGGTATATACTAATGCGGGCAAAAAGGGATCACAAATTGTGCTTGTTATGCCGTCTTGTTTTTGTATTTTTCATTGAGAAAGGTACCGCAGTCAACTTCGCAAAGAAGTATGACATTTTGCTTATACGACCTGACCGTATCGCATGTCTTCGCTATTCTTACTGTAGTTTAATAGTTTTAATATATCAGTTACTTAAAATAACTATTCTGAATATGTAGGAACACGTCACATTAGCGAATGACACAATTAAATATGCATCCCATATTTGCCGGATCAAAATCCCATTTTACCCGCATATACGGATATGTTGCGGGTAAAACGGGATAGTCAGTTTTTTTCCCAAAACAATTATGTCAACAAAAAACCAATACCATGCACAATTGTGTTTTGGTATGTTTGACCGATACACAACAAACTGTTACCCTAATGCGCAAAATGTGGGTGCGACGAACGTTAACTCTTCCATACTGTCCGGGTGTTCCTTATATATGTTGTTTATTTGGTTATGAATTGACGTATTAGTTGCATACGGCTGCCATGTCTTTCTACATGTTTCAATGTGTTCGTATATAGTGTTCAATGTGTTCGTATATAGTGAATGATGACGTAATTTGTTGCTGTTCACAGTTGAAAATCTACAATTTAGTTAATGAGTATTGCCAAAGCAAACCAATAAATATTGTTGTTACTGTATTCACGTCCCAAGTTTCGGAGACCAGCGGGATACGTAACATTGCATTTGCTATCGTATCACGCGAAATGTTCGTAATTCCCTTAAATACGCTAATGGCACCAAAACCGGAAGATAAATTAATCAAATAACTAAATATAATACAAATTAACCCATTCCAGAAACTGGGTGTCAAACCGTAATCAGAAAATTTTCCACTTCATGATCCATCATCTAAAAGATGAATATATATATATATATATATATATATATATATATATATATATATATATATATATATATATATATATATATATATATATATATATATATCAGCTAATTATAAATATAATTGCAAATATAATGTCAAGAACACATGGTGTCTTGCATGGAATAAAACAGTTATTGCCTCTTAATAATTATAACGATTACAATGTACAGTGCAATAACATTATGGGGTATATTCGCTTGGGGTTATACATGTGAAACAGTCAAGAAACTTCAAGAACATTGTTAGTAATAGTAAATATAATGTTCTTACTGAACCACAGTTTTAAGTTTTAAATTACGAAACAAATTGAACACATATTGAAACCACAGG
>JAODUO010000594.1:212500-215000 GCA_025642075.2 Ridgeia piscesae
TTTTGTCCACCCGAGGCGCTAGCGGTTGTGGAAGTGTGACGTCACACACCCATAGGCGAAATGTCAAAAATGTCAGCCTCCAGGGATGTTCACTAATCCTCCTTAAAACTTAATAAATAATTTCAGAAAAAAGTACAAAATATGGGATATGATTCAATGAGCATTGTTGAATGGCTTGAGCAATTGTTGCTTTTTGGGTTGCAAGTTCCTTTAATAACGACAAAAAGATACAGTGTAAAAGCTAAAAGAAAGAAGAAATATGGTAGCCGACTTATTTATCTCGGATATGCTTATGATGAATTGGCATGACGACGTCGTTTTTCTGGATAAATCCACACATCGTCAGCCGATACACGATCTGTTATATGTACACTGCCAGCACGTACTGTGGCTGCGTCCTGGCCGGGCGCTGTCGACGTTGACAGGTCAGTAACGTGAGTGGTCAGTATATATGCAAAGGAAAGAAACTGTGGTCAATATGTTATTCACTAAATGATGCTAATTACTGAAGAAAACACTTCGCACTACATATACCCATGGCCTTGGAAATGACCACAACTTGTTCTTGTTTACATAATGGATTAGTACTGAAAGTGAGAGTATATTAAAATCCTGTTGGTTCTTTAGTCAGGCTCCAAGCTGGTACCCATCTATGCTGGTCTCCAGATGGCAGAGTTCAGTTGGGCTTCAATAGGAGATCGTAATAGTCATTAGCAGTCTCGATCAAGATTATGGATAAATGGCTTAGCCGGACGCCATCTAAAAATGGTGGATATATGAATGTCAGCGAAGGTCAAGTGTAGCTTCGTGTATATCGCTATCCACAAAGGCTATCCAATATCATCAACATTACTGCGTACTGTGACAAAATGTTTTGAGATCTTTAAAAATAGCGGAGGTGAAAGTCGGAAAATTCAAAAAATGGTATATTTGATATCCTTGTCCCATAAGGCATATATCCACAGACCATGTGTATTGCTCTAGATGAAACAGTTATTAATATAAGGGGATCAAAAATGGTTAAAGGTAACTAGGGTTTTAAGTTCTAAATACTATGTAGACGACTTTAAAACCATTTGCAAAAATTATACCCAAACATATACATTGAATGTTTTGACATTTAACAAATGACTAGCATCATGACAATAAATCGCTGTAAGTTTGGCGTTCGATGTTTAAGCCGTCTATAAGGAAAATGTACGCAAGCTCCATTTCAACTCGAACGAAGGTTATAATATAACAACATATAAAAACATTTCTCCACAAAAATGTGGAGAATAATGTTCCCAAAGTTATTTTATCATTATATTCTTAACGCATCATCGTTAATGCTGACATTGACATGGTAATATATAAAAAATTGTGAAATAAATAAAACTAACGACCTTCTTCTTGTGTTGGCCCAGGACTCACAAACCTCGTATGCGGCTCGAGACATTGTCGTGTTTGGCTTGGCATCAGCCCGCCTACTCGCAACTGTCCCCATGTTACACTTTCGATCATGTTGAGAGTAAAGTATTCTTTATGCCTGAGAAGTATATCAATGTCGCAGAGCAGTACTATACGTGCAGACGGTGTAAATAGGTGTGGCTCGTTGGTTTCCTTTTACGATTGAATGGTATCGTTGACTTCACGTTGACGTGGTCTTTGTGACTGGCGTCAGTCAGGGCAGGTGACAGTCGACAGGTCTGTCAGTTACAGTCGTTACCAGGACGATTCGTCGACAACGCCCACCTGTGTCTCAACATTGCGCTGAAACAGCAGACTATAAGCTCCTTCTTATGGGTGGTGTCAAACACGTTCTCAACCTACTACACAGTTGTTTTGGGTTGTCTCAAAAGCGTTCTCAACGTCCAAACACATCTTGTATCTGGAGCGCGGTGGCACAGGAAATAGAACATGATATTCTAAATTCAATCAATGAAACATTTGTTCGCCGCCGTTTCAATGAACAACTTCGTTCAGCATAATTGATTTACATGTTACGTCTGCTTTAATGTTTTATTAATTTCCTTTGTTTCATTTTAATCCACTCACTGTACTGTTCAGCTTATATTTCAACAGAAGAAACGGAAGTTGTTTACGTACGCATGTGTTCTGTCAGTCAGGGGGAATAGAAAGCGCGGAAACAATGATAGTATAAGACTTAAACCTCGATTTGGTGAAGATGAAAGATACACAATTAAATGTGAATTAATTTGACTTTTTCTAGTACAATAATAAGCATCAGTGAGGCTAGGCAGAAATGTAATTGATGTATTTCTTTTGTTGAAAGTGAATGACGATAATTTCATTTTGTGACTCGGCAAAGTACAATAACATCAACAATTCTTAAGATATTAAAATCGTATTAACATTGTTATAACATATTACATGTTAGCCACATACTCCTGGGATGGAAAATAATAATAACACACACACGCCACGCACACGGACATATGGTCACTTATATTGAGAGTCAGGCTCAAATATACCTCGTCCATACAAGAGCGGGTTTGAG
>JAODUO010000594.1:220000-245000 GCA_025642075.2 Ridgeia piscesae
CAACGCAACGCAACGCAACGCAACGCAACAAAAGCTGGCCAAATGTATACGGCGTATGACACGTAACAGGTTTCTTCGACGACACTGCGCCGGCTTGTACATGTATAACATTTCGCTTGAATTCTGCGTTGCTCTGCGTCCAAAACACACATGTTGCTGACAAATGATGGTGAGACATATTCTTAAACACTTTTCAACAAGGAATAAATATGTTTTTGCCAAACTATTCCTACTGTTTAGATTATCGATTAGTAGGTAACGGAATTATGCCTCCGTAGTTTAAGATTGAGATTAATATAATGAACACGTTAGTTATACCCCTTCTTGGCCATTCTCTGAATTTTCCGTGAGATTCTGTTTCAGGATGGATTTTGAGAAAGAGTATAAAATGTTAAAGAAAATGTCCCTTGATATGTGACTATACACCTCTCAGTCGTGTATATACGGCATTGGAGCCTTCGCCAACGTATGGGAATTTACTAAGTAGACGACTTTCGCAAGAAATCGCTCCCTGTTCGACGTAGACGGAACCCCGGCCACACTGAAGCGAATATCGAGCCATTTGCCTTGGCAGTCGCCACTTAGTTTCACGACATATTGCGTGTCTGCTGCCAGACCGACTCGCCGCCGTCGTGCTTCTTTGAGAACGGAACGCAGCAACTGCCGAACAATACATTATACGCAGTCTTCGATGGTCAGGTTTAACAAGGATGCCATACGAAACACGCAACTGTCGTTTTATTGGCCAGCAAATCAGCCACGCGAGCAGAGCCCAACACTCGGCCGCTAACTCGTCCGGAGTCTATGGCGGCGACGAGGCGACAGGGAGTGGGTGCGTTTGTCTCTCGCTCGCTCACTCGCTGGGCGGCGCCACGAGTGGGTGTACGGCTCAGCTCTATGTCCAAATACACTAACCCTAAACTTAGCTTACGCTATAGCCCTAAAACATTCCCTATACAATACTGATGTTATGGTAATCACAGAGCTATGGGTAACCCACACTGATAAATTGTATTTGTTTCAGTAATGAAAGTGATGTTATATTATAACCTAGTGTGTATTTATGTAAATACGATATGTCAGGAGACCTTTGGCGGCTGTACGTTGTCGTTTTAATCGTTAGCTCAGAAATTACAAGATCGCACTAATGGCTATTAATATATCAACACAACGACGCAAACTATATGTTGCAATGAAGACATTTTGTAAAAAATTGTGCAAAACATGTACAAGATAATAAATAGGTAAACTAAAATTAAACAATTAATAAAAATGTAATAAACTGACGTATGTCTACAATCCGTACTCAGCCCGCATTAGTAAAGTTTTCAACAATCTTTTAAAAGTCACGAGGCAATATGTTTTCTTCATCTCAACTGGAAAGAATTCCATAGTCGTGGAGCAGATCCTACACCTCCGTTTTCTGATTTCTGTCAACTGTGGAGCGAACAAACCGACGAGACTAAAAGTTTATTTGTATAATTTATATCAGTAACCAAATGTCACGTTATATTAAAACACCAAAAATTATACTTTTCGTCTTGTCGGCTTGTCGGCTAATTGCTAAAACGAAAAGTGTCTTAACTCTTCCAGTCTTCCGACGCCACGATCTGCCGCAGTACAGCGTAAGCGGAGTGCTGCAGAAGCTCCGACCGTTCTCAGACCCCGAAACACTCAAGACGATGACATTCTAAGAAGAATTAGGACCGGCTGGTGGCTGGTAACATTACCCAGCACCACGACTTTGGAAACTTCGGAACCCGCTTGAATAGCAAGTGTACAGCACTAGAATATCGGTAAACGTTAATTTAGTGACACTAATTCTGATAAGTGATGATCGTTATATCATTTTTACGACAGTGACGGCTGTGAAGTCGTTAAAGACGACGCGACGTCGCTGTATTGGTTTGACGAGCGACTGTGTCGGACGTTCGCAGCCTCCTTCGCTACTAATCTACTTTAGATGTTGCGTCGAGCGATTGATGTCAATTTCTCTAGAGCCCCAATGAAAGGAATCAAAATCCTTAACCGTACGACCTTGTCATGTGCAGCATTCAGTTATTTCGGATGCGAAGGACATTATTAATGGGAGACTTTATAAGTCAGTTTCGGGCTATGATCGCTAGGTGGCGCCAGGCGTCACCGGGCCTACAGGTTTCGCGGTAAACAGGTACTCCATAGGCACGACGTAAATAAGATTAGCCTTTTCATTTGTTTTTAGTACAGATTATCATAATTATATCGCAATATGAAGACATGTCTTTACCACATATAACATGTATACTGAGTAAACGTGATGCGAGAGTTACGGGAACAAAATGGGAATTGTTTCAGCAAGCTAGGACTGCCGAAAATCATACATGTCGCACAAATTGAGGTGTCTGTCGAACAAGTCTGATGCTAGAACATTATTGCAAGATTGCTTGTAATGTCTAGTTTTTCTACACGTTTCACCTTGTTATGTTTATTTTTAATTAGCTGAACTAGCATATATGTTTTAGTATTTATTAATTAATAGTTTACTTGTTCACATATTTTTTTAAATTAATTACAAATGATACAAATATTGTATTGTTGTAGTTATTTATTATTAGTTAACTACTATGTAAAATATTATATATTTATTTATTCTGCAATTGCCTACATACGTTTTTATATATATATATATATATATATATATATATATATATATATATATATATATATATATATATATACATACATACATACATACATACATACATAAATACATACATATATATTATATTTCTTGACTACATTGACATATAATATGAGGAGCCTGCGAACGTCCGACACAGTCGCCCGTCAAACGAATACAACGACGCCGGGTCGTCTTTAACGACCTCGCAGCCGACACAGTCGTAAAAATGATTTAACGATCATCAATTATCAGAATTAGTTATACTAAAGTCACGTTTACCGATATTCTAGTGCTGTACACTTGCTATTCAAGTTGGTTCCGAAGTTTCCAAAGTCTTGGTGCTGGGTAATGCTACCAGCCACCAGATTCTTCTTAGAATGTCATCGTCTTTGGTGTTCTGGGGTCTGACAACCGCCGGAGCTTCTGCAGCGCTCCGCTTACGCTGTACTCCGGCAGATCATGACGTCGGAAGACTGGAAGGGTTAGGACATCTTTCGTTTTAGCAATTAGCCGACAAGCCGACAAGACGAAAAGTAGAATTTCTGGTGTTTCAATATAACGTAACATTTGGTTACTGATATAAATTATACAAATTAACTTTTAGGCTCGTCGGTTTGTTCGCTCCACAGTTGACATAAATCAGAAAACGGATGTGTAGGATCTGCTCCACGACTATGGAATTCTTTCCAATTGAGTTGAAGAAAACATATTGCCTCGTGACTTAAAAGAATTTTGAAAACTCACCTAATCCGGGCTGAGTACGGAGTGTAGACAAACGTGAGTTTATTACATTTTTATTAATTGTTTATTTTAATTTTACCTATTTAATAATTTTACAAAATGTCTTCATTCAATTATTATCAATAATTATACCCTCAATTTTTATAATCATCTTTAGCTAACTTATTCATTTAATAATAGTATTGTATACATTTGTTATGTATTTTATTTACTTTATAACAAATTAAATATTATTAATTAACATTAATATTGTGCATGTATACATGTATATATGTTCATGTACTCACAGCACCTCCAAATATATTTTATCTAGATTGATGGCGCTATATAAATATTCTTCTTCTTTCTTCTTATTATTATAATTCTGTGTAGTAAAATATTTTTCTTGCCAAACCATTTAAAATATGTCTCTGTTATTCGCATAGCTTAAAGTACTTTTTGGCTATTTTTAATATTCCAACGGACAGTGATTGATATTGATTCATACGTGCAGTATTGTGTTGGGAAAGTTCAGGGACGAAACGAACCAAAGCAACTTGCGTAATCATAATTGGGGACAGACAAGAGTCATCTCTGGGACTTTGGGCCACCGAAAATATAGTGAATAAATACAATTTCAAACAAATACGTTTTGAGGTTTTTACCAAAAGTGGCTGTACTTTCAGGAGACTTACTTATACTTGGGAGTTAATTTCAGTTTGTTGGCGTAGCTACAGGAAACAATGCTTGCTAATACTGGGCTTAGTTTTTGGAACAATATTCTGTTTGGAAATGGGTGACTTAAGGGTCCCAATAAATCAAATAAATGTATCAGAATAACTAAGTATGTTGGTTATTGAGTAGAAAGAGTACGGTATATAAGAGGAACCAATTTGAATTTGATTTGACAAGCAACAGGAAGCCAGTGCAACTATTATGTAGGGGAAGTCATGGTAAGAAACAGCGTCCTTGTAAAGTTCGTCGCATGCTAAAGAAGTCTGTATCCGTCGTAGTTTAGATACATTCTATGTGGCGATGTTGTTCAGAAGTGATTTACAATATTCGAGCATTTCTTTCTACCTATCAACATGATGCTATGTTAAATCTATTATACAATTCATATGAATTTTTGTGAGGGATTTTTCGTGACGTCGCTCGTAATATAAGTACTTGAGGGAAAAGGCAGTCATCCGACCTAAATGATTTTAAATCATACGCGAAATTAGTTTAACACAATTGCTGATGGCGTAATTATGTTTAAGATGATATAGACAAATAAATGACATTCGGGGAATTGAACTCCACGGATAGCCAGCTGAAATATTTCAAAATATAGAACCAGCAACTTGTCCAACACCTGGACAATTGTTTTGAAAGTTTAAATGTGTTGACCATCCCAATGATCCCAATATATTAAATGCAACATTTAAGCCCGATACATCCAAATCGAGAGCGCTCACTGTCCATCTATTACAATTATTGAATATACCATTAAGATAAATATATGAATATTAAATTATTCAGCACATTGTTAAGAACATGAGACAATTAGAAAATGTTAATTATGTTTAAAAGAAATAATGAAATCCACAAATACATGACACATCATAGGGGTTTACTGAACTACTGCATTTTCAAAATTACGATAAATATCATGTCATAGAAAACGACAAGAGATCGTGGTGTAAACAGTAGAAACAATTTATTGTAATCATGCATTCTTAACATAAAAACGTCAACTGGAAGTTTGTTGTCATTAAACAATATTACTGTATTATATATTTTCATCATCATTGTGCAGCAATAGTGTCCCGTGGTTGGACGAATGCCTCAGAATGCTGTTTCCACATCAGCCTATCTTGCGATATCCTCTGCCAAATGGTACCCTTCCAGTAGTCGTTTAATTCGCCTCGCCTCCGTATACACACATATATACATATACATATACATATACATATACATATACATATACATATACATATACATATACATATACATATACATATACATAAACATATACATATACATATACATATACATATACATATACATATACATATACATATACATATACATATACATATACATATACATATACATATACATATATATATATATATATATATATATATGGAAAAATACATACACACATACATACATATGATGAAGTTGGCTTGTCCGCCGGCGGCAAGTTCGACAAGAGTCTGCGGTGGTCACTTTCGAACGACGCCGGTTGCAAGCCTAATTGCAAACGTGACGAGCACAAAGAGACACTGAACATCAAAACATAAGTCTCGATCAAAGCCACAGGTCCATCTTTCGCCGATTTGTTTGCACACAAGTACGCAGCGACGAAGTAATGTTTGGCGAACTGAGAGGGAAAACCGGACACGATTTCCTTATTTGGAAAGTGAAGCGTCGCATAGGAAATTACACGTCGAAACCAGCTTGTTGTTGCCAAGCCGACTCGGCACTCACTAGTACCAACGTGTATCGTTACGACTACAATTTAGTCCCACAGTTGTATTTCATCGTCTGCATAATAAACGAATGTGACCTAAGTAAGTTTAAATGTAATACAAAATGTGAATGTAATAAAGTAAAAATATGTGTGGATAGTATTATTTAATGTGAAATAAAGAATGTTTATTATAATCCACGGATTTAGATCAACGGGTCGCCGGCGAGTAGTGCTGGACCTAGGCCTAGCAACCAACGCCGGTACGTTGGTTGCTAGAAACAGGTCGAGTTTCTAGGTACAAGTAAACAATTTAACTTTTGACATAGACAGTCGCCGGTGGTGGAATAACCTACTTCAAGATAATGACATAACAAATAAATTCTAACTACGACCGTATGACGTTTAAAAAACATATTCGTCGTCATATGCTAATTAAGGTGACTCGCTAATTAGACTAGTCAACAACACTCAAGAACTGTCAGTCATATTACAGGCATTACTTGTAATTAATTAACAGAAACAGCAAACTACAAATTTATGTTATTATTTAAATTATACTGTTAACTGCATTCAAAAAAACACTAGCGTATATAATGTAATTGGTTATTGGCATATAATAATAACCAGGTTGACACATGTACTTAAATTGAAATCCTCAGGATTGCTGAAAGTGCTTTACATTTTATTTACGTGACACACCTGTTCAATCAGATATACCATCTCAACTTCTCTGGGAAGCATCCAGCAATATGCTACAATTAATGCGAGAAAGCTATTCGTACACATATCCATCACTGTCTATAGCCATGCAGGTACTCATTTATACAGCTGAGTGAACTGGAGCAATGTAGAGTGAAAACAACATTGCCCAAGGTTTAAACATCAAAGCAGAGAATTGGTGACATACCTGTTGACTTATGAATAAAGTCTGTTGATCACTAATTTGTATGCAAATTAATCTTGGCCATTACATGAGGACACGGTTTTTGACATTATGCAAGCTGAGGATGTACTGTTTATATGCATTATATCATCGAAGCCAGAGACCAGAACGACAAGTAGGAAACGGCAAGTGATGATCGTTATATCATTTTTACGACAGTGACGGCTGTGAAGTCGTTAAAGACGACGCGACGTCGCTGTATTGGTTTGACGAGCGACTGTGTCGGACGTTCGCAGCCTCCTTCGCTACTAATCTACTTTAGATGTTGCGTCGAGCGATTGATGTCAATTTCTCTAGAGCCCCAATGAAAGGAATCAAAATCCTTAACCGTACGACCTTGTCATGTGCAGCATTCAGTTATTTCAGATGCGAAGGACATTATTAATGGGAGACTTTATAAGTCAGTTTCGGGCTATGATCGCTAGGTGACGCCAGGCTCACCGGGCATACACGGTTCGCGGTAAACAGGTACTCCATAGGCACGACGTAAATATAAGATTAGCCTTTTCATTTGTTTTTAGTACAGATTATCATAATTATATCGCAATATGAAGACATGTCTTTACCACATATAACATGTATACTGAGTAAACGTGATGCGAGAGTTACGGGAACAAAATGGGAATTGTTTCAGCAAGCTAGGACTGCTGAAAATCATACATGTCGCACAAATTGAGGTGTCTGTCGAACAAGTCTGATGCTAGAACATTATTGCAAGATTGCTTGTAATGTCTAGTTTTTCTACACGTTTCACCTTGTTATGTTTATTTTTAATTAGCTGAACTAGCATATATGTTTTAGTATTTATTAATTAATAGTTTACTTGTTCACATTTTTTTAATTAATTACAAATGATACAAATATTGTATTGTTGTAGTTATTTATTATTAGTTAACTACTATGTAAAATATTATATATTTATTTATTCTGCAATTGCCTACATACGTATTATATATATATATATATATATATATATATATATATATATAATAAAAAATATGTAGTTGCAAGAGTTGGCCGTTTTCCAAAAGCCACAATTATTGATTCAAGTAGGCCACGTAAATGCTTTTAGTATGATGTCTTGCATTGGAATCTTGTCTTCAACTGGATCAAAATAGTCATCGTCTCGACAAACCATGTGGTACCTGGGATGGCTTTCTCCAAAGGAATTCCGTGGATAACGTAGAATACAAACATTTCTGATTTGTTTATGCGCAATATATATACGTTTTACATATGTAATATAATTAAAATGTAATGGATTTTGGAGCTAGTTAAATACATAATACCTTGATATGATTGTTATTAAAATGATTCAGACATTTGTGTTAAATACATGCGTAATGAATTAAATTAAGCAACTAAATCGTGATAGTGTGTTCATTCAATGATACAATACACACTATATTATATCATTTAACATTTGGAGCATTTATGGAAACATCAACATCTGAAACGTCTTGATGAAGTAGCGTAATTAGCATGACAAATTAAATTGTACACTGTTCAGATAACGTAGAATATATACGAATGCAATAATTTCTTATCATTGATCTATTGAAAGATAGTGTTAAATATAAGATTACCTGAACACATCTCAACATGTTCTAAAGTATTGCAGCACATATGTAACGTTTCATAGCACAGGCATACGTATTCGTGTTTCAGCAATCACATTTGCTGATAACGTAGAATACGAAATAATGCTGTGCATTATGGCAGCATTTTAACATTAAATAGGGATACAACTGTTGTGATATTACAAGACCACACTCTTGTCGTATATGACTGAAGAAATAGCAGTGATCTGGTCATTCGTTGTTTCGCAAAATGAGTTTAGATAACTTGGTTAACGTTGAATACAAATAACGTAGAATACAATATTGGATAACCACCTATCAGTTCAGGTGAGACACGACCTCAGCATCTAATGACATTGCCTGAATACATGCTGTGACCTGCCTGTTGGAACAGGATGGACTAATATTGCCAAGTTGTCCTTACCAATTACCCACAGATCATGAGGTCGTGGTCCTGTAACAATCCAATACATTGCAAACATTTTATCAGCTGCACGTTTCACAGCTCCACATATCCCATCGAATGGTCCTTTACCACATTACCTTGCGCGGTTTCGAAGTACTGCCATGACGCAGATAGGTCCAATATGACTGCCATGGCATGACCTCGTATAATTGACATCAGATTCACGATTGTGCTGTTCCTGTACTGACTTGGTTGATCAAACCAACGATGACCTTTATGATGCAACACTGCGCCATTTCATCTGACAATACCGCGAGGCTCTTGTGTTTCAAGTACACCGTTAACTCCCTTGTAATGTATCACCGCAGGACAAACTGTCACTTGGTCCTTAGAGTAGTACACGCTGCTTATTTCCTGCAAAAAATGATACATGTAGTTATCGGTGAAGTATACTTGCAAGTGCATTAGGTTTCTGCGAGAGTGTGTTGTAAGAATGGCAAGGTTCTCGTTTTATGGAACGCCACTGGCTGCCTGCCCACCAATAGGCATTGCTGTTGTTAGCATTAAGTAACTATACCATAAGCATGTTGTGTGCCTGGATACACAGAGAGAACGGGGCACATATTCAGCAGTGTGTAAAGACAGTGCATAACGTCATGCGGAACGTTTTGCGGAACGTTTGTGTAAAGGGATTAGAAACAAGTCTTAACCTAAAATTCGCTTTCAAGTACATTTAAGTACGTAAGTAACATTTGACAACATTCGATAAATAAATAAAAATACATTTATAGTAAAAATGCTGTCATAAACCCGTCAGCATAGCGATTCCAGCGGAAAGATGAAAGCAAGGCGATCACGTGGTATCGTGGTGTCAAAGATGACAAACGGACCCTTTCTACGTATTCAGAGCGTGTTTACAGTGATAGTTTTGGGTCATAATAAATTATTATGCGATATTCCGTTGTAATCCAAACACTATTCATCACAGGGGACAAGTACTAGTTAGCTTACGGTTCCACACGAATGCAATTTGGTTACAAAATTGAAGCCAGAGGTTTCTTGGAAGCCTCGGATTCGCCACCGTCTGCAGCTCGTTTTATAAGTAATTGTGTCGATTGTAATCAACGCAAGGACACATACATTATGAACATATAGCTTCAGACAGTAATGTTATATTGTATATTAATATCAGTAGTTTGCCGATGTATGGAGGAGTTGTAAATTAACCTAGCACGTTAAATCCGGGACACGAATATCGCTGGTCTGTATGACTCAGTTGGTAAACGTGTTCGTTTTGCGTTCGCTTTTACAGTCAGAAGGACACCGGTTCGAACCTAACACAAAACCATTCATATTTATTTCGTTCGTTCGTTCGTTCGTTCGTTCGTTCGTTCGTTCGTTCGTTCGTTCGTTCGTTCGTTCGTTCGTTCGTTCGTTCGTTCGTTCGTTCGTTCGTTCGTTCGTTCGTTCGTTCGTTCGTTCGTTCGTTCGTTCGTTCGTTCGTTCGTTCGTTCGTTCGTTCGTTCGTTCGTTCGTTCGTCTTCGTTCGTTCGTTCGTTCGTTCGTTCGTCGTTCGTTCGTTCGTTCGTTCGTTCGTTCGTTCGTTCGTTCGTTCGTTCGTTCGTTCGTTCGTTCGTTCGTTCGTTCGTTCGTTCGTTCGTTCGTTCGTTCGTTCGTTCGTTCGTTCGTTCGTTTTCGTTCGTTAATTCGTTTCGTATTAAGTTCTGTCATTTACGAAAAGTTTGACATCGTTTATAAGTTCGTATCAGTGTTGCATGATCATTCATATATATTCTATTTAACACACCAGTTACTTATTACTACTAAAATTTTAGTGCGTAATGACTCGAAGAAACGTTATTACTTACACATTTTGTGTTCAGCATTGTATTATGTTACGTGATACGTGACAAGTTCTTACGTAGTGCTATGTAGTAGACACAACTTGCGAAATTTGATCACCCTACGTGATAATTTTGATTGGTTTTTCTTTATATATATATATATATATATATATATATATATATATATATATATATATATACAATATATAATGCATTTGTAAAATACGTTTATGTATGAAACATGAGTAATTTGTACAACATATAATATACATATAATATACATAAAATATATAAATATATATATATATATATATATATATATTTATAAATAATATTGATAATATATATATTAGGTAATATATGTATACAATAATTGTATACTTATATATAAATATATAATTATTGTATAACATTTTATACAATTGTTTTTTAATTATGATTATTTCCTTGTAGTATTTAATTATTAGAAATTCATAACTATGTGCTCTTATCTTATACTGATCCGCTATTTGAATAAAGTAATCTGTGACGATATTACAGAAAAAAACGTGGTCTGACCACACGGTTTAAAGGCGACACGCTGGTGGCCCCACTTGACGGAGTTCACAGGCAGTACTGACTCGAAGACGAAAGGACGTTATTTACTTACACATTTTGATCGGTTTGAGGCATTCATTATAACTTTGTGATCACGTGATCAGTGCATTCGCCTAAAACAGGTGTAGTAGATACGCCGTGCCAAGTTTCGTTACCGTAGGTGATCATACTGAAAGTTATGTACTATTCCAAAGATTCAAATAACATGTACAAATAACTCTTCATTGTACCTAACTCTTGTACGCTCGATTCCTGATGACACAAACAATTGTATTCCAGTGTTTGACCATTTATTTTTACAGCTACCGTTTACCTATTTATATACTTAATTTCACTGGGTACATGCATTACTGTGTGTTTTAAATCATTTGTTTTGTATGCACCCTCCTACGTGCAAAATGTATATTCATTGTATGAATGGTCAATCAAGTTATTATTATTATTAATTGGTTCAGCGGAAAGTAGTATGACCAAGCTTTATGGTCATTGGCAGGTGGTCAGACGTTCATGTGTTATCGACGTTGTGTAGTTGTTTGACAACGACTCACGTGAGATCAGCGTCAGGCGGACATTGTGAAACACAACTACAGGCATGTTTCTGCTTTCGGTAAAATATTTCTCTACGACGTCAGCATTTTCATTATATAATGTCATAACATATGCCTCATCATCTCCCTCACGTTCATTTCGAGGCATAATTTCCAAATTTAGACACACTGAATGTAATCATTGACGACAGCCGATGCACGCAGGCAATCTCGTATGCATGCACATTAATCCTAAAAGGTCAAGCAAGATGAAACCCAAACCATAAGATCAGCGTTGACACGATAAGTCAAGCACACTTGAGACAAATTACTTAAACTGACTAGAAACAGCGATTGAACATCGGTCGACGTTGGTGCCAGAAACTGAGGTTGAACTTGGGTCGACATTGGACATATAAACCGAGTTTGGATATTGGTCTGCTATATTAGCGTTCAAGGTGATAATGCAAGGACATAGTGGGCCGGACTATTGCAAGTCGGGTCGTTGTTGGCTTCGAAACTGCGCTAAGACGGAATAGTGTCTAATGTAGACATAAGGATGAAGCTAAATGGCGGAACTAACACATGGAAGCATAATCGTTTTGGCAAAATCATAGCTATAATTGCGTATCTGAGATGAGTGTGTAAAATGGATGTTTAATTGTTTGTCCTCATTTTCATATATTTGGGGTTGCTTTATATGGTATGTAATTTGCCGACGCTTACAATATACACTTACTCATATGTATACATGTTGTGCAAACTCTAGTCACATTTGAGATCATACGATATGACTGTTTCATGAGTCTACAATTACTGACAAACTGCTCTGTAAATTGGTCGTCGGATGTAAGTCTCTTACATAGAATAAGTCAAAATAATTCCCAATTGTTTGTCTATCATTCACTGTGACTCTAAGAATGAGGCAGCCAGTTATCAAATCAGATTTGAACTTATGTCTGGGTTTGACATTTTGAATGTTATAATCACAGTTATCCCATAGTTCTGTACAATTATGTCTAGGTAATAAAAGAAGACAAATGAGTTGTGGACTTTTTCGTACGTATGTGATTACGTTATCTCGTAATTCTGGTGTTAGTGACTAGATTAATTTTTGGTGTATATTGTTCGAAGGATTTAGGCAGTGTATTATGGCGATAATCGTACATAAATTATGAGATATTTTATTGGTCCTCCGTTCCTCGTCATCCCATTTTTCTAGCGTGTTGTTTTCGTTTTTAAATAAATAATGTATAATTAATGCCTGTAATAATTGTTATTGGCATTGCCATTGTTTATACCTCCAAAGAGCACCATTAGTTCTGACACGAAACATTCGAGGAATTCTATGTCGACGCCGTATTGCAAAATCCCACATTACAGCCGCCATATTGCACAGGCCAACTGCGATACTTTGCCCGACTTACGAGAACTTGTTTGGCATCGTAGATGTTCGACAGTTTAGGATCGAGGTTCTACGTGGAGAAGTTTCGAGATACGCATTTATTATCGTAAACTGAGTTACGATGCACTTACAAGCATCGTATCTATTTACGATGTTTCGCGTTACCCGACTTACGAGAAGTCGCCACTTACGAGAAAATTCACGACTTACGACCAACCTTACTAGATTGTAACATCCCTTAACATTTACGAGAAATGTCTATATCGATTTTTCTCGTAATCACTAGATTAAGAGATCGTATGTATTTACGAAGTATCTAGATATCCACCCCTGGTAGTACAGCAATTACTACGCAGTGACCAAGGCCCAACCCATGTAGAAAGGAATCAGGGAACCGTTTGTATAAAACAAATCTGAAAGAATATTTTTAGTAAAATAAAATCAACTGTTTTTCAAAACGCATGTTTTTATATACACATTAACCTCAACTGGCACTTCCTTACACAATATGATTAAAAATATATAACCATGTAAATAGCAAATAACATAATTATTTGTGAAAGTGTAACACCTCTAATCACAATACCCCCAAAAACATCCAGATTGTGTATGGGAAGTCATTATTGGTATAAGTAATGTTTACAGTTTTTTCTGTTTAATTAAACAAATTTCAGGTCCCAGATCGAAAATACCAAAACGGAACGCCGTTTTTGTAAAACATTTATTATCATCATCATCGAACGACAACATTAAATTATTTAGAACAACAAATGAACCCAACTTGTAAAATCCATCGTTAGTTATTCTTACCACACAAGTGATATAGTCATGACCAGCAGCTGCCCCGCCAAATTGTATTGGCAATATAGACGTGACATGGTTTATAAGATGCATATATAAAAACTGTTTCGTCGAGAAATACATATTGTTGAGCTCTGATAGTGGCAACTCCTTGGCAGTAATTTTGCAAATGATTCGCCTTGTAATTATAGAGCTGCCGAGTTCCACCTGGGCCAAGTAGTGGAAAAGCTCATTGATCAGATGAAGACCATAAGGCAGATTTAATTGTCTGATAATTGCATTGGCAGGACATGCAAAACCATGATAATCTCTCAGACACAAATTACCTCTATAACGGTACGTGCATCTGATAACTAACATGTTGGAGTATGTTGTTTGGGAAAATGTCAGGAAGAGAAACTACTAATAATACATGAATTTAAGTAATCTTAATGAGTGTTAATATTTCGAGTGAAATTAACGCATGCAAGAATAATTGCAATATTGGTAGATTCCATGATTTTTAAATGAACAATAACAACTGTTTTTGGTCTAAAATATTTTGTGTTTTGTAGAAGACAAATTCAAAATTGACACAATATGGCGTGCAGTCATTGACGACAGCAGACGCACACACAATCACGTACGCCTGAAATATCAAGATATATGATTCTGATTTGCGATGATAGCAATATACAAAGCTGCCAGAGAGAAACACTTTGTATGCGTTTATCGGCCAAAAGCCAACTTAATCATCATCATCTCTACATCACCCAAAACAATCTGCACGTTTACCGTCAATACCCATTCGTAAAACAGTATCATTATAAACGCAGACAAGTCGTAATACGTAGTCCGTTCACTAAAGCCAAAACGTGCAGTCGGGTGCATTCCTCTCTTTGAGGCATTAGAGAAATTGACATCAGTCGTTCGAGGCAATGTCCAAAGTATCCGATATTTGTAGCGAAGGAGGCTGCGATCGTGTGAAGCCGTCGCCCTTCAAACGACCACGGCGACATCGCATCGTCTTCAAAGACTTCGCGGCCGCCATTATCGTATAAAAGATATAAATATCATCCATTATTATAATTAGTGTCATTAAAGTCACAGTTACCCATATTACAGTGTTGTAGACTTGCTCGTCAAGCATGCTCCAAAGATACCCTTCAAGACGTCGGGGTGCTTCGTAAATGCTGTCCAGGCGGCCGTGATTCTTCTTTGAATTTCCTTGTCTTAGTTTTTTTGGGGCTGATAACAGCACTCCGTTTACGCTGTATTACGGCAGATCGGAAGGCCAGAAGGGTTTTACACTTGGAAACCTTTCGTTTTAGCAGGTGTTTTAATATAACGTGACATATGGTTATCGATAGAAATAAAACAAATTAACGGCTAGACTCGTCGGCTTGTTCGCTACACAGATGACATGTGTGTGTGTGTTTTGTTTTTTTTTTTTTGTGTGGTTTGTTGTGTGTTTTTGTGTGTGTTGTGTGTGTGTGTGTGTGTGTGTGTGTGTGTGTGTGTGTGTGTGTGTGTGTGTGTGTGTGTGTGTGTGTGTGTGTGTGTGTGTGTGTGTGTGTGTGTGTTGTGTGTGAACGTCTTTTGATATATTTTGCAGTATTGTCGTAACTTCCCAATCAGAGGATGGGAACACTCTATGTCTGCCTTTCGTTGTTGTTTGCAATTAAATATGAGTTTTAAATATTCAGACCATTGGTCGGATGCAAACATATATTTAACGCATCAACAAAAGTTGAGTGGAGCTGTTCGATAGATTCTGAAAGAAAACTGCCGGACTGCTTTCGAGTAACCGGCTATAGCCCCATACGGCGAATAACTCATTAATATATAAATATATATAATTTATATAATATATATATATATTGTTTTATATATATATATATATATATATATATATATATATATATATATATATATATATATATATATATATATATATATATATATATATATATATATATATATATATATAACGTCACAAATATTTGGTACTGTCATTTATGAGGCGAAGAACTGCTTTCTCTGCACGATCCTAACTATACTACTATAATGTAGAATAATGTACTACGTGACTGTCATTTACGAAAAAATAGAACGAACCTTCCTACGTACTTGTTGATCATATAATTGACTGATATCTCTCTGAGTGTATCAAAGTACACTGTGGAGCTGACCCATACAATCTTATATATACGTACAATCTTTTTAACTGTTTTTTTTTTAACACTCAAGTTAAAATATCAGAATATATATAAAATAACAAAGAACGCTCTCGAGAAACGACTTGTAAAACATATTTCAGATGAGTTTATCAACAAAACTTACATTCATACATATATACGCACAATACAACACAGTACAATACAATAGTACTATAAAAGCGATTACATTATCGTTTGGACAGGCATTGTGTATACAATGTGTGAACATAATAAGATGCATATATATATATATATATATATATATATATATATATATATATATATATATATATATATATATATATATATATGTGTGTGTGTAAGATACTTTCATTTCACATCATTACCTACATTGATGGCAACCGGAATAAAATATAACATCGTAAGGTCGTAAGGTTTGTGTTTTCACGCGAGACACCTAAACCGACGTGCTGACGGCTGTGTCAACATGGAATAAAGAACATGACTGTAATTGAACGAATCTTCCTAAGAAAGTATTGTTCACACAATTTAGTGATATCTCTCTGATTGTCTCCAAATATTTTGGAGCTGATCCATATAATTTCCTATACACGATTTTTATTCTAAACACCAGAAGATATACAAAGAACTGGTTGAAAATAGTTTAAACATAACATACGTGCATACGTACACACGACTACACACACACTACACATCACACCACACACACACACACACACACACACACACACACACACACACACATACACACACACACACACACACACACACACACACACACACACACACACACACACACACTACACACACATACACTCACACACACACACACACACACACACACACACACACACACACACACACACACACACACAACACACACACACACACAACACTCACACACTCCCAGACTCACACATACACACTCACGCACACACACAACACACACACACACACACACACACACACACACACACACACACACACACACACACACACACACACACACACACACACACACACACACACACACACACACACACACACACACACACACACACACACACACACACAGTAACACTTCATGAGACAATTAATGATAACACATCGACAGTTTGACGCGAGTCTGCCGGTAGAACTGGCGCACGTCCTCCCGGAACATGGCGCTGGCGACGCCGTAGATGAGCGGGTTCACGACGGAGTTTACAACGTACATTCGTTTCAAATGAAGCACAAAGGGAACGCCCATGCCGTACAACCAGAATGGCAGCCAACACACAATAAAGACGACGGTGATTACAAACAGCAGCGACACATTTTTGTAGGCTGATGTCTTGGTCGGAACCAGTGAGGCTGATGTAATCACAGTAGCGGTTCCAGGACAATCGCGATGTTCAGTTCGCTGATACGGTCTGGGTGTATCCGACGTGGCACGACTAGTTGATGCTGTTGGATTCTGTCCAGACTTAAGGTGCTCAACTGGTGTGATTGGTGTTTCTTTCTGGAAGTGAGAAGATCGCAGTTTACATGAAGCAGTCGGGTTGAAAGTTGAGACACGTTTGCGGGCAGTTCTTGCCCTTGCCAACATTGCGACCGCAATCAATGTGTAGCAAATTGTAATTGTCAATACGCTCACTAAGCCTATGCCCACTTTAATTTCGCTTTGGATGCGCAGGCGTTGTCGCTCTCTCATCACGAACAGGGAAATTACGAATACAACTGTAGCAGCGGCGATGATGATTAGAGCTTTCCACGCTCGCCGCGGGTTCTTGCTGAACGAATGCGGACGAAGGATCGCTATGAGGCGTTCTATCGCCACAAACACAAGGAAAAACATGGAGAAGAACACCGCCACGTTAAAGGCGTTCATGGCAGATTCGGTGAAAATGTTATTCGACGTTTGCACGAAAATTACTCCACAAACGCATATGGCCGAGTCAGCGATAGCCAACGCAAACATGTAGATTTTCAACGACGACGTCATATTTCGCATATACACCGCAATTACGAGCATGTTGCCTGGCAAACCCAGCAAGCACATGGTAAGTAAAGTAATATTAATATAATTCATGTTCACAACTGGTGAATCTTTACTAAAATCGAAACTGTCATTTGAAACATTCTGCGAAAAACGTGAGCCGTTGGTCCAGTTTGATAGGTCAGTTGATTCCATGTTGATGATTCGTCTCAACTGATATTCCACTATTGAGTCGAGTTCAACAATATGTATCCACCTAGTGTTGTTGGCAGAAGTGGTTATCTAATAGAATCATTACTTTCGATGTCAATGTTGTGTGTCCACACAACGTTAATATTGCTGTCAACGCAGAAGTGACAGAAAGTTATGTACACTTTGGTTTGACGACATACCGAAAACTATATCGCAGACTGTTTTGTCATCATAGGCAGGCACACGCATGCGCCTATATGCAGACTCAACGTTAAGAACTATTCTAAATACACAAATGCACAAACCAGTTTCGTGAATTCTTCCCTGGAAATTAACTCGCGTAAGCTCGTGTTGTGAAAAACGCGTTCGAATTGCTGATGAAACAGTTGTGTATTTGCGACATCACTTGTACCAACCGTTTGTATCGAGTGCACTGAAACGAATGAATTGTGGGAGGATATTCACGTGCATATGTGCCTTTACACCCGCAAGAGCGACCTGATTGGTTAATTTCGTCATGCATATGTAAAATAAACCGTATCGTCACTCGATCACCGATGAATAATTTATGAGAAACATGAAAACTATCTTAGCTATATCGGAATGTATTTATGTAACAATAATAATATAATAATGAGTTCTTTTGCGCGAATATCAAGCTCAGTTGCGAGACAAAACCAAGGGATTAAGCAAACTCGTAATCGAAAGCAATGCGGGAGTCGTCAATGGATGGATGAAGAAGCTAGGAGGATAAGCAGCATTACAGTGATATGTTTTTAGACGTTGGCGAAATGAAACTATATTTCCTTCTGATTTAACAATGGCAGTAAGCGAATTCCACACCGTTGGTGCGGCAACCGAGAAAGCTCGGGTCACCGCTTTCGTTTTCACCCGAGGGATGTAAATAGGGTTACTACTGGTTAAGCGTAGCTGTCTGGAATTTCTTGCTGGAGTTAGCATTGAATTTATATATGCTGGTTGTGTAGATGAGATTGCTTGATAAGCTGTTGTACAAATTTTGAAAATGATGCGATAATGCACAGGGAGCCAGTGCAATGATTTTAGAAGCGGCACAGAGCGAGAAAAACGAGGAGAACGCGTGACTACCCTTGCTAAACAACTGTGAACGCGTTGAAGGTTTGCGATATCCTTGTTTGCGGTATTGTAAAGGAGGAAATTGCAGTAGTCAAGTATGCTGCTTACTAGAGCTGTTGCGATGGATTAGCAACGGAAAGTTATATAAACCGGCGAATACGGCGAAAATCACGGATATGGTGTAAACAGCAACGGCATGTTTTCGATATATGTTGTTTGAAATTGAAGGTTTCATCAAATGTTACTCCGAGATTTAAAACTAAGGCGGCTGGTGTGATACTCTGACTCAGAATATGTGTCGGGAAAAATGCCATCGAGTTTTGCCCGCTGCGTTGAGGTACCAATGATGAGAAATTCGGTCTTATCTATATTAGCTTTAATTTACTGTTTTTCATCCAAAGGGAAACACCTTGGAGACAATCCCTGAGTTTATGGAGCGACAAGTATCTGGTGTGGTCAAAGAAACATATATTTGTTTGTCATCTGCATAAAGGCGATGACCCAGGTTGTGTCTCTGGATAACAGAGCTTAGTGGTGTTGTATACAGAATGAAAAACAACGGCCCCAAAACAGATCCCTGGGGACACCACAATAGGTGGGCAGACTGTCCGAGAAACCATTTATTATTGTTTTTGATGCGAGTACATAATGTCATCGCGTTCTAGAAGAACACATACTGGATATAAATGCAGTATGTTCTGCACACTGGTGCTCAATGACTATATATTTACAAGAATGAAAATAAATCAAAATATATTTAATGGTTTTTGAACTAAAGGTATTCAACATTGCTAATTATGTGAAATAGTACGTCAGGGTCACTATTATGTCAGACATATTGGACATCCAATTTGCATAATTTACGTGAAACGTAAAACATATCATACCTATGTTGGAATGTATCTATGCATAAATTATGTTCGATACATATAGGTTTATATTTACATAATCTCGTTTAGTCGTTTTCTGTGTTCCTTTTTCGGTGTGAGTAGATAACGTCGGCGAGCACTATTCGAGTCAATAGTGGGTATAACAACAACATATTGAGCAACACATTGCCTTTTGAGGATATCTACTGCATGAACTAATCGAATGCGTAATTTATTTAATTATTTCTGAACTATAAGTATATATACGTATTAATTCAGTGAAAAAGTACCTACTTGTAAAAATTAAGGCCTTATTGGATATCTAATTTGCGTAAGTTATGCAAAACATGAAAACACCTTAATTATGCATACTTACATCAGTTAACACAACGATTCTAATAGATATACAAAACAGACATATTATTGAAGAAAGGTATTGTTTATGTTCACTAACAATTAATTGACCATGACATTTAAGGTAGAAGACCCACAATCTGATGTACAATACCCTCCAGTCTAATTCGCCGTGAAACTTAGTAAAGTATGGCCTACTGTTGGACCTAATTGTAAATGCCTAACCGTTGGTTCAGTTAGTTGTCTTGATCCTGTGTCTGTCATTATACCTACCCAGTATTTGTGTCTAATGATCGGCTCCATTCATTGATTATATGTGTTTCCGTTGGCCTTTTCCTTGTTGGAAAACCTATGTGGCCAAGAGGATTCACCTTGATTAGTTTGATCGTGGTTTCACAGCCTCATCTACCCTACGTAGGGGAGAGGTGGACATGTCACGTGGTCGTGGGGTGTGACTATTATAGTCATATGTCTTTGCATCATCTCTGCTATGATACTTCGCCCGATCATGCTCCCTATCGCGAGATGTATCACTATGGTCACCACTGTGATCAGTTTGCCGTGCGCCATGCCCGTGTGAGCGGTCGCCACGTCGGGGACTCCTCCGACTATTCTGGTTAGATAACAATGTGGCTCCGGCTAGGGCTGTGTCTATGATTTCTCCGATGGATACGGGAGTCATGAGATTCAGAGTCAGCAGAGCTGTTATTTGAACTACTGCTACTGCTCCGATATTGATGTTTGTGGCGTGCTCTTATTGTCTCCTTGCGACGGCGCAATCTATTCGAACATTCGCTAGCGATATGTCCCTTTCTATTGCATTCGAAACAGGTGATCGGTGAAGGCGGGCGCCTCCTTTTGTTCGCGCAGTCCATTGATCGGTGACCAGATCCCTCACAAGTGTAACATGCATCACTTGTTGGTGTTACCTTGCTTATAACCGCGAACAGTTGTAGCTGCCTAACTAGCCCTTCGAGCAGGTCTATATCAGTCGAAGGGGCGGCCTCTGTTATAGGCCTACCCTCGAAAGAGACCTGTCGAGCAATGGGCACTCACCGGTTTCCAAATATGCGTGACGCGCCTTGGATGTGCGTTTCTGTTACCACTACTTCCGGGATAGACTTGGGATCGCAGACCTTCATGACCTCTTGTGCCGCGTTCCTATCCCTAAGTCCCTTCAGAAATGTAGGTACCTCGAGTCTTTGGACCCGATCTCCAAACGTGTCTATACTCTACCCCTCTTCCTGTCGCACGGTAGACAGTTCTGCCCGAAGTGTTATGATTAGGGCGGGTCTCCTGCTCCCATATCTTTCCCGGAAAGCAACAATGCAGTGTGTATATGTGTTGCGTGCTATCTGGGAGAAGCTTCGGTAAGCTGTCAGTGCAAGGCCCTTCAAACATGACACGAGCCGTATTAGAACTCAAATTGATGGTACAAATTGTCCCAATCTCCGAGTTTCCCATCGAACTAGTCGAGATTCACATATCTATTTTTATTGTGAATCTGCGACACTACGACGAGTTTCATCGGGGACCTGGTGGTTACCTCTCCTACTAGTTTGGGTGCTGTAAGGGGAGATGTAGCGTGATTGCGTGTGGTCACCATTACTAGTGTCGTCTATTTGTGGACCCTGGTTAGGCTTACTTGGTAAGTCGGCCAAAAAGTAGTAGTCAAAGCGTTCGATGTCCTCTTGTTGTTTAATTATTCTTTTTATTGCATCCGGGAAAAAACAATTTCATGAATTTCAGATCATCCTCGCTAGCTGTTCTTAGCTAAATGGGTATATTTGATGTCGCCATTGCGGGGTGAGTGACAAAATACTAGATTGGTCGTGGGTACACATAGTAGGTTATTATGAAATGTGACATTCTCCAAATGACACATGACCGACGCATTGGAGGGCACTGGGGTCGTGACAAAACATTCGCAAAATTAAGACAGAGCTTCTTCTGTTTGGTCTTCTATGCGTAGAGACTGCCGACTGTTCGTGGAGACCTGTAGAGTGTGTCACCTAAACAAAGGGAGACGGGCACAGCGTGCACAATTACTCCACTATCAAGCAGGGGTACCCGGGAAATAAATACATCCTCAAGATGGTCGACCAATTTTCTCGATGGCTTGAACTGTATGCTCTGCCGGGAAAAAACATTGTAATTACAGTCAAAACATTCTTTGAACAATGGATTGCCAGGTTCGGGGCCCCACCACAGATACATACCAACCAGGGTAGAAACTTCAATAGTTTCCTATTCACGGACGGATTGAAATCACAAAGACACGGACGGCCCAGTTCAAACGGACAGGTGGAGCTCTATGATCAGATGATTATATATCTCATCAGAAGTTATCTCAACGACAAAGTAACCAAGTGGGACGAACACCTGTCCGCCCTAGGCATGAGTTTACAAGCTACGGTAAATAGGAGCACGGGCCTCACACCTAACATGCTATTTCTAGGCATGGATGTTTATATGCCTGAAGAAATTATGTTTGGACTCTCTACTGTAAATGCACAGAAACAAACGTCATTATGTTACTAACATTTCTGGCTGCACGTAAGAATCTCCGGATGGCTCAGTGTCGTCAAAAGAGAGACTACGACGCACGGACTCCTATACGGGAAAGGAAATTCGATGTGGGCGATTTTGTCTTCCCCGGAATTCCAGTACCGTAGTACGACAAAGCAAGAACCTGCTACAGGAATGGAAGGGCCCACTAATAGTCATAGAGGCAATATCTACACTTCTGTACATACTAGCTGGCCGTAATCGAGAATATGTCAAACACCATGACAAACTCCGTATATGTGAGGATCGTGATATTCCAATGTGGGTCAGACGAAAACGACACATGGTCCTCACGGACGGAACCCAGAACACGCCAACAGCAACTATTGCTGATGACGACAACCTACTGGCTTGAGTAGAACAATTATTCCAGTCCAAGCAATCAACAATTGAGCAAGGAACCACTTTAATGCCACTTCTGACACCGATGTCGCAGTGCATTATTATAGAAGAAGTGTAGTAGCGAAGAGCGCGTTCGTCGTTCCGTTGCAAACCTTGTGTGCCGGTGTGCAGCTCCTTTTATACCGCGGTCACGCTTGGTTGGCTGCGGTGTGACCGCTTGGATGGATGGTGTTGTTGCACCGCTGTGTGGCGCTGTGAACTACGACAATGGTGTCAGCGGCCATCTTGAATCTGGCAATCTAACGGAAATGCCAGGATTTTTTAGAGGAACCTGGGGGTCAAATCTTTTATAAATGGTCCATAGAAGACAAATCAATCGTCAAACCTTCCTAGCCAGAGAATTGTCACAGAAATGCCATTCTAGGCCCTACTAAAATTAAACAACATAATTGTATGTTTATTCAATATTGACTTTGCGTTTGGCTTACGGAAAGAGTTTATGTAATGTCGTAAGCATAGCAGCTTAGGCTTGACATATTTCATTTCTAACCGCATTTTGATGGATGCAGCCGTTTTGGTATATCTTGCTAATGCCACAATGGCGACCGAAATTAACTTATCTACTTATACATGCCGTCTGAATTGTGTTTTCTAAGTCTTGAGGATGGTTTAAAGCCGATGACATATAGAATATAGACCCCCCTGGAAAATTGACCCCGGGTCCGTATTCCCTATAGGATACGGACCCGGTGGGTTCAAATTATATAATAGAATATGGATCCGCCCCATAATTTTCACCCGGGCGGGGTCCATATACTATGGGGGTCTATATCCTAAACGTCTCATAGAATATGGACCCCCATACAAACAGAAACTTAGAAACTGAGCCATATATGTTGCTCCAATTCCCAGAATTGAATTTAGTTTCTCGTGCAACTACAAACTCTTATTTGTTTCTGTTAGCACTGTTGACATGGAGACGGATCTGTTAACTCAAAGTTTCAAAGCATCAATTGGTCTTACATGAAACATTAACACAACTTTCTTTTTCCGTGTTTTGTATTTTTGTGAGATGAATATAAATCATGAATACTCTTAATTATATATATTCAACCATCCCACAATAAAAATATTATAGAACAATTCACATATATTAGCTGACTGACTGGCCTTTTAATGGCAATGGTGGCTAACATGTATAAATAATAAAAATAGTTTTTACCATTTTTTTATCAATGATGCAGTGCTATCTTAGTTACGATTTATGAACAGTACAATACTATTTAATAAATTTATTCTGCTTTATAAAAGGGGGTCCAAATTACATAAAGGTTTCCATATTCCATAATAGAGTATGGATGCCGGGTGCATTTTCTGCGGGGGCCATATTATATATGACACCATCACTACAACAAGCGGTCGCTGATTGGATAAATATGATGTATCGCTTTTTGGAGAAAAAACAGCGGTTATCGC
>JAODUO010000594.1:250000-285300 GCA_025642075.2 Ridgeia piscesae
TGCACAGGCTAAAACCTATGAAAGTAGCCACTAAAACTACGGCATTGACAACTTAATAATATATTATTAGCTTTGTGACGATATAGTTTTTGATAGCAAAGCCCACTGCGGCCTCCCTGCTTTCTTCTTCGGGTTTGTCACTCCAGCAGAAAGAGACTTCCAAGTTGTTGAGACTAACAGACTCTGAGAACCTTGTTTCACATTGGGCGGCGGAGAGTCCTGACGTTCCATTGTGCAATGTCAGTAGTTGTCTTCTTCTTCTTCGTCCTAGCTGATTTTCCACTGTCAACGGAAGATGAGGTCGAGCAGCGCGGTCCGTGATAACCCCGGCGACGGCCGATCCAGTATGGTGTTTCGTGCAGTTGTACATTTCATTAAAGCTACTAACTCTCTCGGGGAACAAATAGAGACATCACACCGACAAGAACATGTCAAGACAGGCGCAAACTATTTGTCCCTGCAGTGGATGGTCGACGTTGGGAGTGCAACACATCAACCGCCCTTGCACTGTCATAAAGTAAACAGTTTATAGACCGTTTCTTGCAAGATCGCTGGATTATGTACACCCGATCCCAGTCTAGAGCAATTATGCAAGTCAAGAACACGGCAAATGGTAAAGAAAATCTTATCTGACTCCATCCACATTTTACACGGCCAGTACGACCTTCTTCCCCTTTGGAAGGAGATACAGAATGCCAACTATAAGAAACCAGCATATCCTTAAATATATCAGCCCTTCCTCCATCAAGTATTTGAACCAGCCACAGAAAATCAATCGTTGACCGGTAATCAAAGTCCCTACCGCAGCCACTGCTATATCGTTTTATCATATTTATTTGTCTTATAATATCGTCATATTATTGTTTGGCTAAATATTTATAGACCGTTTACTGGATACATACATTAATATGTGATTTCAGTATTAAGTTTTGTATGCACCCTCCTAAGTGCAAAATGTATATCCATTCTATACATGGACAGTAGAGTTATCATTATATCATTAAGTGTTTTAGCTTAAAGTAATTTGCCCAAGTGTTATGACTATTGACAGGCAGTCAGACGTGCCGTGTGTTCTTGACGTTGTGTAGTTGTTTGACAACGACCCACGTACGACCAGCGGCAGGCGGACATTGTGAAACACATCTACAGGCACTTTTCTGCGTTCAGTAAAATATTCCTCTATGACGTCAACATTTTCATAATATCATAATTTCATAATATACGCCTCTTAATCTCCTCACACGTTCATCTCGGGGCATAATCTCCAATTTTTTACACGATGGCTGTAATCAATGAATACATCCGATGTACGCACGCAATCTCGTATGCATGCACATTAATCCTAAAAGATCAAGAAAGATGAAACCCAAACCATAAGGTCAGCGTTGAAATCGGTCAGACAAGGGCACTGGAGACCAATGCCATAAAGACATGTGTTGACTAGAAACCGAGATTGAACATCGGTCGACATTGGACACGGAACCGGTGGTTGGACTTGGGTCGACATTGTACTCAGAAACCGAGTTTGGACATTGGTCTGCTATATTTGCGCTCACAGTGATAATGCAATGCCGTAGTGGCCCGAACAGTCGGAAGTGGGGTCGATTTGTTGGCTTCCAAACTGCGCTAAGACGGAATGTGTCTACTATAAAAAATCAGGATGATGCTGAATGGTGGAACTAACACATGGACGTATAATCATGTTGGAAAAATCGTCTAAAAAGGAGGGGGGCGGGCAGGGTGACATTGAAGTTTTTTCGCAGCTGGATCGCCGTAACGTCTGATTTACTAGTGGGAGTGAGGGGGCAAACCATATGTCTGCCCACAGCGAACTTCCAAGAGAGCAGCTATCGTTTTGTTCTTCCCGCGCTTATGAGAAAAACGGCAGTGTTTGGAGATGCACGTGTGTGTATGTGTGTGTATGTATGTATGTATGTATGTATGTATGTATGTATGTGTGTGTGTGTGTGTGTGTGTGTGTGTGTGTGTGTGTGTGTGTGTGTGTGTGTGTGTGTGTGTGTGTGTGTGTGTGTGTGTGTGTGTGTGTGTGTGTGTGTGTGTGTGTGTGTGTGTGTGTGTGTGTGTGTGTGTGTGTGTGTGTGTGTGTGTGTGTGTGTGAGCGAGTGAGCGTGTGTATCTGAGTGTGTGTATCTGAGTGTGTGTATGTGTACGTGGATGTGTACGTGTCTGTCTGTGTGTATGTGCCTGCGTGTGTGTATGTGTGCGTGTGTGTGTGTGTGCTTGCGTGTGTGTATGTACGTGTATGTGTGCGTGTGTGTGTGCGCGCGCGCGTGTGTGTGTGCGTGTGTGTGTGTCTGAGTGGGTGGATGTCTTTTGACATATCTTCCAGTCTCGTCGTAACATCCGATTAGCAGGATGGGAACAATGTGTGTATGCCTCTTCTTTTGTTTAAAATTAAATATGATTTTATTTAAATATTCAGACCATTGGTCTGATGCAAACATATATTTAGCGCAAATGTAAAAGGCTGTTGGATAGATTAAAAAGAAAACCGCCGGACTGCTTTCGAGTGACGCGGGCAACATCACCAGAACGCATGCGCGAAAATATGCATACATAAATAAATATGAATAACTTAAATATATATATATATATATATATATATATATATATATATAATCAAAAATGTGTCGCAAATATTTGGTACTGTCATTTATGTGGCGAAGCACTGCATTTCCTGCACGACCCCAACTATACTACTATAGTGCAGCATAGTGTACTACGTGACTATGATTTAGTAAAATAGAACATGTTGTTCATATAATTGACTGAAGTCTACCTGAGTGTATCCAACTATATTCTGGAGCTGACACATACAATCTTATATATACGTACAGTCTGTTTTAACTGTTTTTGTTGTTGTTAAAACTCATGTTGAAATACCAGAAGATATATAAAATAACACAGAACGCCCTCGATAAACGACTTGTAAACATATTTCAGATTGTTTTATCAACAAAACTTACATACATACATACATACATACATACATACATACATACATACATACATACATACATACATATATACAGACAATACAACACAGAACAATACAATAGCATTTTGTGTATCCCTGTAAAGGCGATTACATATCGTTTGGACAGGCATTGTGTATAGAATGTGTGAAAATAATAAGATGCTTATATATATATATATACATATGTATACATACACACGCACCCACGTCATAAAGGCAGTCTCAACATGGAATAAAGAACAACATGACTGTAATTGAACGAGTCTTCCTAAGAATGAATTGTTCACAGAATTACGTGATATCAAATAACTCCGCCTCCCCTTCTTCCTAATCTATCTTTCCTAAACATTACATACCCTGTCATTCCTAATTCGGCATCTGATATATCGGGTGTGGCCCAAGATTCAGTTATACCTATTATGTGAGGGTCAATATCTTCTACCATAATGTTTAGTTCATTTCTTTTGTTTACTATGCTCCTTGCATTTAAACAAACACATTTATAACCAAATTCCGTAGGGCTTTCCAGGCTGTTCTTTGCTGATGTCTTTTTGCTATCTTTATCTATGCCTCTAGTATTTGGCTTCTCTGTGTATCCCCCCTGCGAAACTAGTTTAACATAAGGCTGACATAAATCGGAGAGCCATGCGCATGATATGATATTTGTTTCAAATTGGGAAACCTCACGTTGTGTATAACATATCCGACACTACACCACTGATTTGGAGAATAATACATGGCATGGCTATGACTAAGAAGAAACTCGCCGAATCCCGGGATCGAATGCGAGTTTCAATGATGAAACTCGCTGAAACTTCGAAACACTGACAGGTATTTTACCTGTCAGTGTTTCGAAGTTTCAGCGAGTTTCGACCACTTGTCAATGTCGCCTCGGCTTGTTACTCGCCTCTGCATTTCGGCTTCCGGCGGGTCTTCTTTACCAGGTTTACCAGCGCGTTCTGTTCTATCTTGAAAATGTTGGCCCTTATCGTTTCAACCGAAATTCAGCTATTTCTGAACGAAAATCATGTTCGCTTTCCTACACGCCGGGTACACGAAGCGGATGTAAACATCGCGACGCGCCACCTGGCGATTATTTTAACGGAATTTTAAATACAGATTTGCCCGATCTGTCGCTCAATGAGCCAAACATTCGCTACGTCACACATCAGCCAAAATGGCGCGACTTACGAACTTTGATAGAAAAGGTGTTCAGATTTTTTTGTTTACTAATAAACCACTGACTTTAAAAATGTGATTACTATTCAGAATAGTACGTTTTTTAGTAACTCTTTCACGTGCATAGCATGTACCTTTTCCCTTTTGATTCCCTTTAAAATAGTCAATCAAACAATCAATATGTACTACGTTAAAATAGTTGAATTGACCCCGGAAACTAAAAACAGAAGAAGCCATGAAATTCTATGGAAAGATGCGAATACACCGAGCGAAGAACTGACAGAAGTTGGAAATCAACGCCTATACAAAAATGCTACAATAAATAAACGACACTTGTATATGTGAGACTATTTCGAAGTTCATGGTCACTTCAAAGATGATTTCTTGGAATGCATGGATGCCTCCAAACCGCACTAAATACGAGAACCTTGCCATTCTTAAAACACACTCTCGCAGAAACCTAATGCACCTTGCAAGAACATTCCACCGAGACCTACATGTGCCATTTTCTGGAGGAAATAAGCAGCGTGTACTGCTCTAAGGACCAAGTGAATGTTTGTCCTGCGGTGATACATTATAAGGGAGTTAACGGTGTACTTGAAACACAAGCGCCTTGCAGTGCTGCAAGATGAAATGGCGCACTGTTGCATCATAAAGGTCATCGTTGGTTGGATCAAGCAAGTCAGCAAAGGAACAGCACAGTCGTGAATCTGATGTCAATTATACGAGGTCATGTCATGGCAGTTCATCGAAACCTCGCAAGGTAATGTGGTAAAGGACCGTACGAGGGGAGATGTGGGGTGTGAAACGAGAATCTGTTAAAATGTTTGCAATGTCTAGGGTTGTTACTGTAGGACCACGTCCTGAAGATCAATGGGTAATTGATAAGGACAACTTGAGAACATTAGCCCCTCCTGCTCCAACAGGCAGGTCACGACATGTATTTAGGCAATGTCCATTAGATGCTGATATCTTTCAATAGATCAATGATAAGAAATTATTACATTCGTATGTATTCTACGTTATCCACATGTTGCAGTGTACATTTTAATTTGTCATGATAATTACGCTATTTTATCAAGACATTTCAGTTGTTGATGTTTCCATAAATGCTCCAGATGTCAAAATAAATGTTAAGTGATATAATATATTGTGCATTGTATCATTGCTGAGGATTGAATGAATACACTATCACGATTTAGTTGCTTAATTTCATTAATTACGCATGTATTTAACACAAATGTCTGAACATTTTAAATAACAATCAAGGTATTGTGTATTTAACTAGCCCCAAAATCCATTATGTTTTCATTATATTACATATTTAAAACGTATCTATATTGCGCATGAACTATCAGAAATGTTTGTATTCTACGTTACCCACGGACGTCTTTTGGGGAAAGCTACGCCAGCTACCACTTAGTTTTTCGAGACGATGACTATTTTGATGCAGTTGAAGACAAGATCCCAATGCAAGACATCATACCAAAAGCATTTACGTGGCCTACTTGATTAAGTAATTGTGGCTTTTGGAAAACGGACAACCTTTGCAACTACAAATTTTTCAGCATCTTCAAAACAAGCTCACATTTTGTAAAAAAAGAAGTATCATATTAAAAATAATCTGAACCTGAATCAGTTACACGTACTTCATAACCATGACATCAGCTTGCATTGCGCGAATTGTTCATTTATTAATTATAATTTTTAAGTATATCCACGCATATTTAGTACGACAAGGTGGCGAATAACGTAGGATACATTGGGGAAAAAGACGGACAATAATCCTGGTTTGACAGGTTGGTGCAATAAAACAAGGATAGATTGGATGAGAAAAACGATTGTTCCTAGAAGCTCAACATATATACTTTCATACGGAAGCAAATATTTTCAAATACATTGAAATATAATGTTTCCCATTTTAAAAACTTACCGGAGACGTTTTCTGTGTTTTCAACTGTATAATGATACAGTTTGACGAACTGTGCAGATTTTGATTTATTTGGTGATGATGATAGTTGAATACTATGATGTTGATGCTATTATCGTAATGATGACGTTGTTGATTATGATAATGATTATGGCTATGTTGATGTTAATGATGATCAATCTTATGTGCAGCACGTTTCTGTTCTTGGACCCTTTTTATTTATCATTTCTGTACGTGACAAAGCCAATGTTACTATAGTGTTCAATCATGCGCGTTGACCGTAGTGATATAACTAGTAATTTAAATGGTTTAGTTACGTAAATAATAGCAGCAACAGTCAAAATATAACACTATGGTTTCAAGTTAATAAATTATCACTTAAGGTTGGATACGTCATGTAAAACAATAGGTGATACAAATGTACATATTATTGGGACCTTTTAAAAATAAAACTGAATGAGATTTATCAACTCCAAATTATGTTATTTTATTTAATGCCTTAATGACACGACGCCCATTGTACACAGCCAGTAACTGCATTATACAGTATACACAATGAGTTTATGTTTTTTCATGACTGTACCTAACGAATTCGCATTTCAGAGAGTTGTGACATAGTATAATTGTATTTTATACTGTTAATATTCTGAAGAGAAATTATAGTTACGTTTTTTTGTTTTCTAATAAATAAGTGTTATTGGGCAACAGTTTTAAATGTTATTGTAAACTTATAACAACATGTCACTATAGCATATGGCAATACAGCATTGTAATGCAATGAGGTAATTTATTTACTATTACGCTAGTGCATAATTGTGCTGGTTTGATGTTATAATTATCAGATAAATTAGACTAGTTAAATACGTAGTTAATTATTATAATAAAACATTGAAAACACATTACTGTTATTACATACACGATGATATATTAAACAATGAATGTTGACAGAATCACTTGGAATTACAGTTGTGTATAAAAACAACAGAGTGGCGCAAATGACGCGTCTAAATGAACACTCTGTGAAAAGAAGAGGCGTCGTAATGAGAACACAGACGTTTAGTCTAGTGTGTTCCGGTGAAGTTAAGGTAGTTTTCATGTTTCGCATAAATTATGCAAATTAGATGTCCAATACGGCAGACATACAGTACATTTTTCATATAATTAATAATTTGTAAAGTCTATATTTCATTAACCAATATGCATGTTACATTTTTGTTTTAGTCTTGAAGTACATGTACATATTAGGCATTGTGTTACAGGATCTGGTCCGCTCTGACATAACAACGAAATGAGATTTGTTTAATATAAAACAATTTATTTTATTTTAGAATAGTCACTTTCATAAGCAATACCGTTATATGGTGCTTTCTGAGGTAGCTAAATAGCTAAATAAATGGTGGACATACTATGTCAGCTGTTTATTTTTTATTGCTTTTACTGATGTAGAGTTTCAACAGATTACAACTGGAAACAACACATTCAATATTAATTCAACGTTCTTTAAAATGGCAATTTATTGAAATGAAAGCAACTTTGATCAAACATTACAAGGGCCATAAATGAGAAAGTCAGGCATGCCGTGTGTCCTCGACGTCGTTATTGCCAGCAGTCCACAACTACTCTCATTCAGGTGGACATTAAGAAACAAAACAATAGTAACGTTTCTGCGCTAGGTAAATGACACATTGTGACGCCAGTAGTCTTATTGTTACGCCTCTGTATCACGACGTTATTATCATTATATATATATATATATATATATATATATATATATATATATATATATATATCATTATTCTTATTATGGAGTATATATGTGTAAATAGTCTTCAACGTGGTATTCCCGCTTTAAAAACGTCAGCGATCTAGATTACATATATATATATATATATATATATATATATATATATATATATATATATATATATATATATATATGTGTGTGTGTGTGTGTTTTATATATGTATATATATATATATATATATATGTGTGTGTGTGTGTGTGTGTATACATACCAGCTTCTTGCAGTAGCCATGCCAAGTCTGGTCCCGCTAAGAGTCATCTTGGAAGAGCGAGACCGATGCGGTCTCATTTCCCATTCACACCTTCATTGCCTGTTCCTGCACCCGGTCAACGGCCATTGCCAGGAATTGGCTATTCGTTTTGGATTGTGTGAACACCTTGAACGCTGCATGTTCTCCAGGTGCACAGGAAACGTTTGAAACTGTCTTAGAAGGGTTTCCATGATGACATTACACCATATAAAGGTATTGCTTATGAAAGTGATTATTCTAAAATAAAATAAATTGTTTTATATTAAACAAATCTCATTTCGTTGTTATGTCAGAGCGGACCAGATCCTGTAACACAATGCCTAATATGTACATGTACTTCAAGACTAAAACAAAAATGTAACATGCATATTGGTTAATGAAATATAGACTTTACAAATTATTAATTATATGAAAAATGTACTGTATGTCTGCCGTATTGGACATCTAATTTGCATAATTTATGCGAAACATGAAAACTACCTTAACTTCACCGGAACACACTAGACTAAACGTCTGTGTTCTCATTACGACGCCTCTTCTTTTCACAGAGTGTTCATTTAGACGCGTCATTTGCGCCACTCTGTTGTTTTTATACACAACTGTAATTCCAAGTGATTCTGTCAACATTCATTGTTTAATATATCATCGTGTATGTAATAACAGTAATGTGTTTTCAATGTTTTATTATAATAATTAACTACGTATTTAACTAGTCTAATTTATCTGATAATTATAACATCAAACCAGCACAATTATGCACTAGCGTAATAGTAAATAAATTACCTCATTGCATTACAATGCTGTATTGCCATATGCTATAGTGACATGTTGTTATAAGGTTACAATAACATTTAAAACTGTTGCCCAATAACACTTATTTATTAGAAAACAAAAAAACGTAACTATAATTTCTCTTCAGAATATTAACAGTATAAAATACAATTATACTATGTCACAACTCTCTGAAATGCGAATTCGTTAGGTACAGTCATGAAAAAACATAAACTCATTGTGTATACTGTATAATGCAGTTACTGGCTGTGTACAATGGGCGTCGTGTCATTAAGGCATTAAATAAAATAACATAATTTGGAGTTGATAAATCTCATTCAGTTTTATTTTTAAAAGGTCCCAATAATATGTACATTTGTATCACCTATTGTTTTACATGACGTATCCAACCTTAAGTGATAATTTATTAACTTGAAACCATAGTGTTATATTTTGACTGTTGCTGCTATTATTTACGTAACTAAACCATTTAAATTACTAGTTATATCACTACGGTCAACGCGCATGATTGAACACTATAGTAACATTGGCTTTGTCACGTACAGAAATGATAAATAAAAAGGGTCCAAGAACAGAAACGTGCTGCACATAAGATTGATCATCATTAACATCAACATAGCCATAATCATTATCATAATCAACAACGTCATCATTACGATAATAGCATCAACATCATAGTATTCAACTATCATCATCACCAAATAAATCAAAATCTGCACAGTTCGTCAAACTGTATCATTATACAGTTGAAAACACAGAAAACGTCTCCGGTAAGTTTTTAAAATGGGAAACATTATATTTCAATGTATTTGAAAATATTTGCTTCCGTATGAAAGTATATATGTTGAGCTTCTAGGAACAATCGTTTTTCTCATCCAATCTATCCTTGTTTTATTGCACCAACCTGTCAAACCAGGATTATTGTCCGTCTTTTTCCCCAATGTATCCTACGTTATTCGCCACCTTGTCGTACTAAATATGCGTGGATATACTTAAAAATTATAATTAATAAATGAACAATTCGCGCAATGCAAGCTGATGTCATGGTTATGAAGTACGTGTAACTGATTCAGGTTCAGATTATTTTTAATATGATACTTCTTTTTTTACAAAATGTGAGCTTGTTTTGAAGATGCTGAAAAATTTGTAGTTGCAAAGGTTGTCCGTTTTCCAAAAGCCACAATTACTTAATCAAGTAGGCCACGTAAATGCTTTTGGTATGATGTCTTGCATTGGGATCTTGTCTTCAACTGCATCAAAATAGTCATCGTCTCGAAAAACTAAGTGGTAGCTGGCGTAGCTTTCCCCAAAAAACGTCCGTGGGTAACGTAGAATACAAACATTTCTGATAGTTCATGCGCAATATAGATACGTTTTAAATATGTAATATAATGAAAACATAATGGATTTTGGGGCTAGTTAAATACACAATACCTTGATTGTTATTTAAAAGGTTCAGACATTTGTGTTAAATACATGCGTAATTAATGAAATTAAGCAACTAAATCGTGATAGTGTATTCATTCAATCCTCAACAATGATACAATGCACAATATATTATATCACTTAACATTTATTTTGACATCTGGAGCATTTATGGAAACATCAACAACTGAAATGTCTTGATAAAATAGCGTAATTATCATGACAAATTAAAATGTACACTGCAACATGTGGATAACGTAGAATACATACGAATGTAATAATTTCTTATCATTGATCTATTGAAAGATATCAGCATCTAATGGACATTGCCTAAATACATGTCGTGACCTGCCTGTTGGAGCAGGAGGGGCTAATGTTCTCAAGTTGTCCTTATCAATTACCCATTGATCTTCAGGACGTGGTCCTACAGTAACAACCCTAGACATTGCAAACATTTTAACAGATTCTCGTTTCACACCCCACATCTCCCCTCGTACGGTCCTTTACCACATTACCTTGCGAGGTTTCGATGAACTGCCATGACATGACCTCGTATAATTGACATCAGATTCACGACTGTGCTGTTCCTTTGCTGACTTGCTTGATCCAACCAACGATGACCTTTATGATGCAACAGTGCGCCATTTCATCTTGCAGCACTGCAAGGCGCTTGTGTTTCAAGTACACCGTTAACTCCCTTATAATGTATCACCGCAGGACAAACATTCACTTGGTCCTTAGAGCAGTACACGCTGCTTATTTCCTCCAGAAAATGGCACATGTAGGTCTCGGTGGAATGTTCTTGCAAGGTGCATTAGGTTTCTGCGAGAGTGTGTTTTAAGAATAGCAAGGTTCTCGTATTTAGTGCGGTTTGGAGGAATCCATGCATTCCAAGAAATCATCTTTGAAGTGACCATAAACTCCGAAATAGTCTCACATATACAAGTGTCGTTTATTTATTGTAGCATTTTTGTATAGGCGTTGATTTCCAACTTCTGTCAGTTCTTCGCTCGGTGTATTCGCATCTTTCCATAGAATTTCATGGCTTCTTCTGTTTTTAGTTTCCGGGGTCAATTCAACTATTTTAACGTAGTACATATTGATTGTTTGCTGACTTTCGCGGCTTTTTACTTGAACTTTAAAACAACACAAGTACAATAGCACTCCAATCACTAAAGACAACAGGAATATACCCAAGATATATTACACGCTACAATTAAATGATAAATTCTCAGAAAACATAGTCATGTGGATTCTACGTTATTTATTCCACGGGCCCCTGAAACGTAGTATTATGTTGCATGTGTCTGAATGTGTTGAAATGTTTCTGTTATGAATTCCACTCGATACTATTTGGGTTAATAAAAGCATTCCCTTTCAAATATTACGTATGTAAATGTGTATTTTACGATATCAATAAGTGTTTACTACAATGTTTTATATGCCCTTTGTGAAATAATGAAACACCATTAGTTAGATATCATTTTGTTTTCCAGATTTCTGATTTAAAACAGCTGCAAGTGGTAGTTTAATTTTGCATACAAAAATATTTAAGTCTAAGAGGAATTATACGATAGTAATCTTTCGTTTTTAAGTAAATATCACTAGTACAATATCACATTTGTTTGTCATACATGCATTGCTAAATACAAATTTACCTATGGTTTTGCAAATTGGGCGTCAGACCCGCAGCAAAACTACTTTCGTTTGGATTTGGCCCAAACGTTGCCGATAGAACGCCATGGAATGTGTTACAATGCTTCCTTCCCCGCAATAATGTAAAATACCGGATAACATAAAATACATCATTTGGAATTATTGAACCATATGTAATTAAATTAGGTATGTATATCATGCACAATTTGTATTTCACAAAATAAATAAGGTAATCTCATATAGTATACCTTGAATATAAACTCTAAAAACAAAATTATTTCATTATTAAAAGAATCTAGCTAGTACAAAGTCACATTTGTTTGTCATGCAAGCATTGCTAAATACAAACCTATCTTTGGTTTTGCAAATTGTGCGTTAGACCCGCATCAGAACCACTTTCATTTGGATCTGGCCTAAACTTTGCCATGAGGACGGTATGGAATGTGTTATTATTATGCTTCCTTCCCCGCGATAACGTAGAATACCGGATAACGTAAAATACACCATTTTATATTATCGAACCATACGTGATTAAATTACGTCTCTATATTATGCACGACTTGTATTTCACAAAGGAAACAAGGTACGCTCATATATTATACCTTGATTGTATACTGGGGAAAGAAAGTACATGATAAAAGTGGATAACGCAGTATACATTTTTAACGATGACGCCGTTTTTCTGCCACTTTGATGTCTTCTGACGATCAGAAAAGTTGATTATGCTCATTGCTTATGTTTTTAGGTGACAACCCCATATGTATTGTAGCGTATATTAAAATAATGCACTCGCACTTGTTATGAATATATATATATATATTTATATATATATATATATATATATATATATATATATATATATATATATTATATATATATATATATATATATATATATATATAGTATATATATATATATATATATATATATATATATATATATATATATATATATATATTATGCGGATAGCGTAAAGTACATGAATGTTGTGGACAAGTTATATATGTGGGTAAGGCAAGGAAAATAGATGCGAATATTTTAGAGAACATAATAAAATAATAGGTTTGTATTCATATAATGAATTAAAGCATGTAGTTAAGCAGCTAACAGTTACTAAATATTACAAATACCATCCTTTTTAATACTACCCTTTGCTGTGGACAAGCCAAAATGGGATTTGTTGTGTGTTTCATAGACACAAACTCATATAAATTATCATATCACCATGACATCGCAACTATCTCAAGAAAGAGCAGGCCGAGCTCCATTTGATTAAGCTATTTATATTCCTATTAAAGTCATACCACTGAGTGTATAGACCAAAGACACAACATTTGCTATCGACCACATTTTCTGTGTTTTCAACCATAAACCTATATTGCATTAGATCGTCCGTTCGCTATTTAAAGCCGCCAAGTGCAGTCGGGTGCAATTTAAATGTCACCACACTTCGCGGACAACCTAATAAATCTATTAATCCTATTGCGTCCATCATAACAGAATGCTGCATATTACAATGTCGTTCCCTTTCATAGCAGTACTAGAAAAATGTACTTTAACGTTTCAGTGATTAGTAGCGACGCTGGCTGCGATCGGCCGAAACACGGCGACGTTGTGTCGTCTTCAAAGCCTTCGCAGAAGCAATCGTCGTGTAACGATCATCAACCAGTTCACCACTATGATAATTAGTGTCATTTAATTCATGTGTTGAATTCTACTGTTGTGGACTTGCTCTTCAAGCAGATTATAAATATACCCTAAAAGACCTAGTGCCTAGAGTGAACTTCTGCTTTGGCAAACATCAAACAAATGCAATCATTGCCTAGATGACACATACGGATATGTCATCGCAGAAATAAAATGCTCGGTCAGAATTCAGTCGTATCAATGTACTAGGTGCAAAAGGTTGATAGACGTGTCGTCATATCACAACTGTCCAGTGTTATCAGCAGATCGAACGCGCATATCTTCACTCACGCGTATAAAAGTCAACATTCAACGATGAGTTGAATAAACTGGTTTGTTCATGTTAATGGAATCTTTCGAATAGTTACTCACTTTTAATTTGCATATACGCGCATTAGCTTTAATTTTGATTTACGTTGACCAAATAAATTGTCTTATTATATGGCTGATCATCAAACGGCTGTCAGCTACAGATGTACGTGACATTGTCACTGGCATTATTGAATAACCAGTAATGATACCAGAGAATACAAAGTGTGTACTCCGATACTACTACACAGGAGATCAGTTGATAGGAAAAACATATATATGGATTCAACATACGCATCAACTTTAAACAATGGCACACGATTTTCGCCGAATGTCTCAAACAACAGCTTTGGTTTTAGTAAATACCCACCAAATGTGAATACTGACTTTATTAATATTGCGTTATATACCCTATACTCACTGGGTTTGCCAGATAACCTGCTCGTAATAGCGGTGTATGTGCGACATATGACGTCATCGTTGATAATCTATTTGTTCGCATTGGCTATTGCTAATTCGGTTATCTGCGTAGTAATATTCAACAAATTGGCCTCATTATATGCGCTTAACGTTGTGGTGTTCGTCGCCATGTTTCTCCTCGTGTTTTTGCCGATTGAACGCCTCACAGCGATCCTTCGTCCGCATTCGTTCAACACTAACCCGCGGCGAGCGTGGAGAGCTCTACTCATCATCGCCGCTGCTACAGTCGAAGAATTGTTGATGAGAGAGTTACGACTCGAGTTCATCTGAATCGGAAGTAAAGTGGCCACTGACACTGTGAGCGTCTTGACAATTACAATTTGCTACACTGAGCTGTTGGCAAGGGCAAGAACCGCCCACAAACGCGTCTGTACTTTCAACCCGACTGCGTTACCTAAACCGCGATTTCCCCACTCCTAGAGAGGGAAACTAATCACAGCAACGGAGGACCCTGCGCGTCGATATAATCCAACGTCAACTAATACTGAAACATTGCATACAACAAGACCATTTCAGCGAAATGAGCGTCTCGATATTTCTGGAACCTCTACTGTGGCGACATGTCGCTGTTGATTGTAATCACCTTTTATAGTGTGTTAGCTGTCATTCTGTCTGTACGGCATTGGCGTTCGCATTGCGCCTAACTTGAATCGATTGTTTATTGTAAACGCCATGGTAAACCCGTTCATCTAGTGCGTCGGCAGCGCCATGTTCCGGGAGGACGTGCGCCAGTTCTACCGGCAAATTCGCGTCAATCTGTCAACCTGTTACCATGATATGTCATTACATTGTAACTGCTTAAGAACTGCGTTGTGTCAACGGAACGCATTTCCCCATCTAATATCATATTTGGTATGCCTTTTTTCAGTCAACAGATGGTTTAATATATGTGTGCCGACTTTAGTCTTATTAACATATTTTGACAAAGTCTGTCCCGTCTTACTTTTAACGTATCCATGTTAACACACGTGACTATCTCAGCGTAACTCAATCCAGAAAAAAATTCTGCTATTTTTAAGATGTCACTAAGAGAAAGTGTGCTCCCTATAGAATGGAAAATGACCAATGTAACACCGCTGCCAAAATTAACCCACTTGTGTCGATTGAAAACGATGTTAGACCAATCTCATTAACTTCAATAGCTGGTAAGGTTTTTGAGTCAATAACAATGAAATGGGTTGATGGATGAAAAAGTGAAGGTAAAATTGATGCTAAGCAACTAGGAGGCATTAGCAAAACCTCCACAACACATATTCTTGTCGAAATGGTTCACGTGTGGTATAAGGCGACCGATAAATTCGATTCTTATGTCAGAGTTGTAATGCTACATCTTAGGAAAGCGTTTGATCTTATTAATCAGCATTTGTTACTAGAAAAGCTCCAGATGTATAGTTTGTCCTCACATATTGTAGTATGGATGGCAACCTTTGTATTTTGCAGAACTCAACGAGGAAAAATAGGAAATTAATATTCACTTCCTGGTCATCCCAATGGGGGAGTATCGCAAGGAACATTATCTGGAGCTAAATGTTTCCGTGTTTACATAAATGATTTAAAACGACTGTTCCTCTGTACAAGTATGTATATGACAGTACATTAGTTGAAATATGCGACAGAAAGGATGGATCTGTTATACAAGAGTCGGTTGATGTTGCAGCTAGGTGGAAAAAACTGAATGACATGGACACTATTTCGGAAAAATCTAATGAAATTATTATTAGTTTTGCATAAGATGGCAATTTCAGAAACACTATGTCGAATATAAGGATTGAGGGGAGGGATATAGCACAAGTTTGCTGCGCCTATCTGTTAGGTATGACCTTTAGGTGGCGCTGCTCGGCTGCAACGTCACGACGCACTGAACTCCAGCTGTTTTCTAATGTTTATTTACTTATCTACAAACTCGTTCTACAAATCTTAATGCGACATTGACTTCTTTAGTGCAGCATGCCTTCAATGGTAAAGGTATTGTGTATATGCTTGTTCGTGCTCTTGAGCGACTTATGTTCTGGACTTCGAACCGGAGACCACACCCAACAACATGGCGGATTCGTTTACACGCGGAATGAACTGCTTCGGCTACGCCCGCCTCCATCTCCGCCGTCTTCACGGCCGCTGATGCCGACTGTCAACACCACACAAGATGCGTCCAAGAAACGCAAACGAGGTAGGCGTGGTGGTGTAAAGAACAGACTTCGTAGACGACCAGCAAAATCCCCGTACCATCTGTTGTATTTGCAAACGCTGTACAAGAACACTGACGAGTTTCACGCAAAGTGCCGATACGACAACGTCAATCGAGAAGCCTGCGTGATGGCCTTTAGCGAGACATGGCTGGACTCTACCCGTCCAGACGATGACATCATTCTGGACGGGTTTACTGTGTACCGTTCAGACAGAACCAATGAATCGGGCAAGACGAGAGGAGGGGGTTTGTGCATTTACATAAACAATCGGTGGTGTTCCAACGTTAAAATACACACCACACTCTGTTCACCGAACTTGGAACTGTTGACGCTGTTTGTTCGCCCGTTCTATTTACCGCGGGAATTTAGCAACAATGTATTAAATTGTGTTTATGTTCCACCCAGTGCAGACGCACTCGCCGCTGCCGACACAATAGTTATGGGCGACTTTAACAGCTGCACGTTGGATACTGCGTTGCCGTCATTTCATCAATATCTTCATGTGCCAACACGGAACAACAAGACAATAGATTTATGCTATGGGAATATTCCCAGTGCTTACTCCGCTCGTGCTCACCCTCCCCTCGATCGTGCCGATCACAATGTCATCAACCTCATCCCAGAGTTGTTGAAGAGAGTCAAGCCGACCAAGGTCAACGTTCGACAATGGACTCAGGATGCCACCATGCAGCTCCAGGGATTTATGGCTTGCACAGATTGGGGTGTGTTAGCACCTGATTCCGTGAACTTAAATGAACATGCTTTTATCATTACGGACTACATTACCTTTTGCATGGACTCTACCATTCCAATGAAAACTGTGACTGTTTATCCTAATTCAAATCCTTGGATCACGTCTGATATAAAAAAAAACACGCTTAAGAAAAAACAAATCGCATACCGCACAATGAAAAACGCACACAGACAGCTACAAACAGAAATCTCGCAAGCAAAACAAAGGTATCGTGAAAAGGTAGACAATTTGTTTAGCTGCATGAACACTAAATAGGCCTTTGCGCATTTGAAAAAGAAGTTAGGTCGTTTGAACAGTTTTTCTGTCCCTTCAACTACTGATCCATTGAAATTTGCTTCAGACTTACATTTGTTTTATAACAGATTTGACAGCCATGATTTTTCTATTGAGTGTGAATCGCTCCTAGCTGCTGGCCCTTTACCCGTACCAGGTGATATTGACATTTCTACCGTGGATGTCACAAATCAATTCAAAAAGTCTAAGGCTAATAAAGCTCCTGGTCCAGATGGCATTCCAGGCCGCTTACTTAAAGAGTGTGCATTTGAGTTAGGTCCGGCATTTCAGCCACTGTTTAAACAGTCTGTGGATATAGGTGTGATTCCTACCATCTGGAAAACGTCTATAGTGGTACCCGCCCCTAAAATGTCATCACCGTCAGAGTAAAACCACTTCAGACATCTGGCCCTAACGTCCATCGTCATGAAATGTTTTGAAAGACTGATTTTGTCTCACATTCTCCCACTTGTTCAATCTCAACTGGACCCATATCAGTTCGCTTACCGTTCCAGAAAGGCACTGACGATGCAATATCTTGCCTTCTACACAAACTATTTGAACACATGGAGACAGCTGGTAACTTTGCTCGAATCTTATATATAAATTTCAGTTCAGCATTTAATACAATACAAAGGCATGTCATGATTGATAAACTACAGAAACAAGAAGTTCCAGCCGCACTTGTTCACTGGGTTTTCAATTTCTTAAGTAATCGCCCGCAGTGTGTTCGAGTGGGTGACATAAAATCACCAGTGCTTATAAGCAACACAGGTGCGCCTCAGGTTTGTGTTCTGAGTCCATTTGTGTACACCTTGTATACAAATGACTGTCGGAGTGTTGATAATAATATAAATATAGTATTTATCTACCCAATTTGTGAGGTTTTCTGATGATACAGCCATGCTCGCTCTTTTGAGTGATTTTGCTTCATACCAGTCATATATTTCTTCAGTGGTACGTTTCTGTAGTTGGTGCAGTAAAAATGTTTTGCATCTGAATGTTTCCAAAACGAAAGAAATGTGCATCGACTTCCGTCGTAATAGAATTGTCATTATTGCCATCAACGGTGAACCTGTGGAACAGGTTGATTCATTCAAGTACCTCGGTGTTATGTTAGATGGAAAATTTTCATTTACAGAGCATGTTACCGCCATGCAAAAGAAGTCTCAGCAGCGACTGCACGTTCTTCAAAAGTTACGAGCTTTCTACGTTGATCCACTACTTGTCATGCCTTAATAATTACCAGGACGTGTGCCAACATACGTTTTTGTATTAAAATCCAACATATCTTCAATCCCAACATATAATGTATATATGTATGTATGTGTGTATGTGTGTATGTGTGTATGTGTGTATGTGTGTATGTGTGTATGTGTGTATGTGTGTATGTGTGTATGTGTGTATGTGTGTATGTGTCTATGTGTGTTTTGTGTATGTGTGTATGTGTGTATGTGTGTATGTGTGTATGTTGTGTGTATGTGTGTATGTGTGTATGTGTGTATGTGTGTATGTGTGTATGTGTGTATGTGTGTATGTGTGTATGTGTATATGTGTATATTGTGTGTGTGTATGTGTGTATGTGTGTATGTGTGTATGTGTGTATGTATGTATGTATGTATGTATGTATGTGTGTATGTGTGTATGTGTGTATGTGTGTATGTGTGTGTGTGTGTGTATGTGTGTATGTTATGTGTGTATGTATGTATGTATGTATGTATGTATGTATGTATGTATGTATGTATGTATGTATGTATGTATGTATGTATGTATATTTGTATGTATGCATGTATGTATGTATGTATGTATGTATGTATGTATGTATGTATGTATGTATGATTAAAATAATAAACCAGCCGTATATGTTCTCTCCAGATCAAAATCAACTCACTACGAAATGCATTAACACGTGTCGTTCATTTGGCTACAACGTGGACTCACTCGTCGTTTTAGCGTCGATCCTGGCGACACAGAACAATCGTCAGCAAACGGACAAGAGTATGTTGACGTTAATACCCGACACTGAGTGGATGACATCACGAGACTGGAGAGAATACCTTCTGCAGCGGGAAAACATGGAAACAACGGGTGTTTGGAGTATCTACGCACAGAAAAGACCATGACGTCGTTCTTGAACAGTTAGGCGCAGCACACGAACTGGTGCACACACGCATACACACACAACTCACACACACACACACACACACACACACACACACACACACACACACACACACACACACACACACACACACACACACACACACACACACACACACACACACACAACACACACACACACTCCGGAAGGTATAACATTAAGCAACACTGGACAGGTTCGTGGATAATGGGATAATTCTAATTCATAGAATCACGTAACCCTTTATTTGATATAATCGCAGTCTCTGCGTTCGTAAATTACGTCTACTCACCAGATTGATGAGGTAGTAGATGCCGCCGCCGTTGTATTAGTGCTCTTTGATTTCACGTTTCATGTTTCACATTGCCTTTGTGTGTATATTGCTACATGTCTGTAGAATAAATCTCGCAAAAGTCGGATATTCTCTCCGCCCGGAGATAATTGGGTTCCACACATTCACGTTAGTCGCTAGAGGCGCTGATACGCAACTACGGCCCAGTCAGAGCCTTAGATAGATATAATTTGGCCACTGACGTACCGAATTTTTATTGGTCCATGGACGTCGACGCCATTTTCGGTCTAAATTAAAGCGTCTTCAAGCAGTATAGCATATAATGCCTTGCTGTTCTGCTTGGCGATGCTCCAATAACAGCAACAAATTTAAATTATATGGATTCCTTTTTGATAGGAAAATATTAGAGGCATGGGAAGGTAATGTCAATCGTGAGGGATGGAAAGCAAAGCCAGAAATTTCGAAATTGTGCGAGGTGGGTGGCAATAAAATTGTCATAACCGTAGGGCCTACTACTAGTACTAACTAGCAGTAATATAGATATAGTCATTCGAAATATATCGTATCAACAAACAACGCACATTTTTCCATACGATGCCTAAATGCCTATCGTTCATATATAAGCAATTTATACTTTAAAACTGATTAGACTTAAAATGAAGTTTCCTCTCTCTGACTGTAAAATAAACATATTGATTGATTGATTGATTGATTGATTGATTGATTGATTGATTGATTGATTGTTGGTTGGTTGGTTTGTTGACTGACTGACTGACTGACTGACTGACTGACTGACTGACTGACTGACTGACTGACTGACTGACTGACTGACTGACTGACTGACTGACTGACTGACTGACTGACTGACTGACTGACTGACTGACTGACTGACTGACTGACTGACTGACTGATACGACTGACTGACTGACGACGACACTGACTGACTGACTACGACTGACTGACTGACTGACTGACTGACTGGCTGACGACTGACTGACTGACTGACGACTACGACTGACTGACGACGACTGACTGACTGACTGACTGACTGACTGACTGACTGACTGACTGACTGACTGACTGACTGACTGACTGACTGACTGACTGACTGACTGACTGACTGACTGACTGACTGACTGAATGAATGATTGATTGATTGAATGATTGATTGATTGGTTGAATAGGACTCACTACTGACTAGGTGTCGTGATTATAAATCAGAATGGTGTTGGTGGAATATAAAACTTGTTTTTCTGGAGGTACAGGAATGTATGTATAATGCAATGTTGCGAGTTTTATTAAAGTTTTATCAAAGTACAGGAGAATTGGTTAATTTAACTACGTGTCTATAGTTAAGCAGTTCTTTTTAAATATTCAGCAGTTATTTAAGCGTCTACTAAGACCTACTTAGACAATATGTAAACATTAAATGTGTAAACGTAAAGAAGTACTTTCATGGCATAATTTCAAATAGTCGCGCATTCCAGGCACACTTTGAAACCAACCAATTCGAATTACACCGCCTTGATGGAAAACATGAATTAAAACCACATGCAGGCCCAACAGACCGGGACAGACCGTGGCCACACCGGGGAGAACCGTGGTCATACCGGGAAGAACCGAGATAAACCGGCACCAAACCGGGACGACACCGTGGCACATCCTTGAAACTCCGGGGTGACACCGTGTTAGGCCGTGTGACACAATGGTTTTTATTCGCTGTAGTTTTCAATTGTTCGTAGTTTGTTTGGCAGGGTATGCTATAATTGGTACTTGCTCCAGTTACGAAGAACAAAACCGTACAAACTTCCTCCAAGAACCACCATTATTCAATTACTTTAGGTAGTGTGTTTTGCAAATTAATCGAAATCGTTATGTTAGACATAACATAGTGAAATAACACAAATACTTAATTTGCAACAATTCAAGAAAAGGCTCACGCCATTGTTCCTTTCTTCCTACTTATGAATAGTTATTGCAATGTTAACAAAAAATTACTGTTACTTTGTACTCTATCTTATAAAGCTTATTACGGTTATTTGATAGCCTATGTGTTTCCATATGAATAGTAACGTCTGCTATATCCATTCAACAGACGAAACAACTCACAAACCATGAAATTGTATTATACTGTATTTTCTTTACAACACTGTTTTACTAAACAATACTATTACTATGATGTTGTTGTTTAATAAACTTTAATTCATTCATTCGAACACTACCATTCACTGCGTACTAGACATCTTAAATTTTGGAATACGCAGAGATAATCACCCAAGTCAGTTTGATTATAAGAAGACAACCTGTCCTATATTGATGAATGTGTGTCCTAAAAGAAATGATTTACTTGTAAATGTCTAGTAATTGTAGCATGTGCTTGCGAGTTACGGGTTTGACAGGGGGCATTATTTATGAAACATGGAATAGATGTGTTCCACGGTATTTATTGTATTTGTTGATTTACTAGTACACCAGATCATCACATAGGGGACTATATATAACATATAACAACACAACGTATACAAATGTACATGATTATATGTATGATCTTTAAAAAAATATGTGCAAGTTCTGTTGAGTCTACAATAAATGCATGTATTTGAATTGAAATGAATTTTATTAATTTCTCATGGAGATATATTAATGGTTCTAACAATACGTACATTAATAATCCCTGTAGACAACAAGAGAAGTTATTGTTCTTATTTTCATTTCTTATCCAGGTTTACCTATAAAATACCACATGAATGCGAAATACTTTAAATTTGATGCTAGAAAAGATGTGAACATTGCAAGTTTTCCTTTTAAAGCCGACGCTTTGCAGATATATTTAAATTAATGTCAGTGAGTGGACTATATCAAAGCTGAGAAGGACAAGTCTCGGTACAATGGCTTGTAGTGATGTTCCAGCTTCACTACTGTTACCCGTTCCCGACGTAGCTGCTTATTAGAGCACAAAGGCATCATACCATTAACAAACTGTCAGTGTTTATAAACCTTATAATGACATGCTGACTCTCCACCATTTTAAAGCTACACACGAAATATCCTTTAAATGGATATCGGTTGCAGGGGGACTTTGACTCATCCGAATCTCCAACTTTACTCGCCTTGATACCGTGAGGCTCTTCTTAGACTTAGACGTCCATCTACCCCCCCTCCCCATTGCAAAAAATAACATTCGGCTAAACTACCAGCCCTCTGCCTAAATTATTGGCATACATATGTGTAAAATGTAATCACGCAGGCTACTCGATAATATACCTGTGGTAAGTATTATGAAAAGCTGCTTGCAATTTCGTTCGACGAATGGAAATTTGACGGTTGTTTATAACACCGTCACGGTTTATGGCGATTGAAATTCTGTGCACTGCGTTTGCGTTTTCGTTTCTCAAATATCTGGTTGCTTTGTTCATTTTAGTTTGTTACAAATAATTTTTCCTGGAATTTGTGATTGTGTGTTTTTATATATATATATATATATATATATATACATATATATATATATATATATATATATATATATATATATATATATATAAAATATATATATATATTCTACAAAAAATCTCGACAGAAACGGCAATGGTGTGAGCAATATACTGTAATGTTGTAAGACACATTATGTCCTGCTACCTTTAGTCAAACACTTCTTTATTACATAGCGACTTTAAACCCATAATTACACCACCGAAAATAGCACATCGTTCTATATGTAGCGTCTTCAACAACAAAGCGTTCGTCTCGCCTATGGCTGTAACATCGGGTTGTTTACGTCGAATCGACGGCATTAAATTGGTATAAAACATAATTAAAAGTAATAATATATGTCGTCGTTATACCGGAAGTAATGTAGAATGGATTCCAAACACATACACATCAAAACGTTAGTAAAAACCATTTTGAAAGGCCCTAATACTTTAGGCCAGTTAACTGGACCTGACCTTCACCTTGGCGTATAACTAGTTGACATAAAAAATCAAATGAATCCTTGACAGAAACTATGTGTAGACAACCCCAATTAACTTAAATGCAGAAAATAAACACATCTGGTACTCACCCAACACTACATGGTCACTCGGTAATGCTGAAGAACTGCTCATGTCTTCTAGTGAGTGCAACAGCCAACATACAAATTCAAACAGCCAGTTTCAAAAATGGCGGTGTAGGATAAACTCGCAGTAAATAGAAGAATGTCAAGGAATACCATAACTATTGTTAATACAATATTGTGAATCAATGCATATTTTCTTGCTGAGTTGTTTTATGGGTTACTCATATTTTCTAATGTGTCAGTACTAATGATGCACACTAAACATAACTTCAAATACTAGCCAATAAGAGCGGTATAATTTGTGAATCACATAGATATAGTGTTAAATATCACTATCCCAGGCGGGAAACTTCCGCTGAGTCGTGGTGATTCACCACCCGCGAAGCAAGTGAAACTTGAGATGGGTGCAGAATGTGCTAGCATCCTATGACCGAGAGGCCCGAGGAATGATAAAATGGTCATCAATCATGTCCCGCAAATGCACCATCAGACATGCGGCAAACTATCGGCGTGGAGTCGGCGGCCGCTTGTACAATTATTACCGATGGTTGCCACACGTAGGCCAAGGGGGGCCCGATATTAATGGCTAGCTGGGTTGCAACAAAACAAACAGCAATTAAAGCAGTCTGATAACAACACACTGTCTATTATTGTAGCCTAATCTGACTTGACAGAGATGTGACCAGTGTTGACATTTTGGCCACCGGTGTGTCCAATTTGTTTGTCGTGAACCGGGCCTTCCCAACGGGGTCCCAAAAATTTTATTCCCTTAAAAACCAGCCTTTTTCCAACGAAAAATTTTAAATTTTAAAAGACGGTCCCCGGGGGGGTAACCTTTTAAAGGGGGATAAGGGAAAATAACAAATAAACCACTATGGACCTTGCCCGTGTAAAGGTAAAAATTTAAGGGGAAGGGACCAATACGCCGGTGGATTGGCCGGTAGTAACCCAAAAGAATACCCAAGGGGGCCATAATGCCCAATCATAAACCATTCAAACCAACACACACACTATTTTTATTTAATTAATTTATTTTATTTTTTATTAAAATTTAATATTTTTTCTCAATTTTTTTTGGGGGAAACCCCTACCTTTTCCCAACCCCCAAAACTTCAACAAATAAAAAAAATAAACAATTTACCAACCACCCATTTTTGTTTGGGGTATTACTATGTAACGTTTTTTTAATAATGTTAATATTAAATATTATTAATTTAATTAATTTTTGATTATTTTTAATATATTTTTTTTTTTGTTTTTGTTTTTTGTGTTTGTGTGTGTGTTGTGTGTGTGTGTGTGTGTGTGTGTGTGTGTGTGTGTGTGTGTGTGTGTGTGTGTGTGTGTGTGTGTGTGGGTGTGTGTGTTTGTGTGTGTGTGGTTGTTTTGTGTGTGTGTTTGTTTGTTTGTGTGTGTGTGTGTGTGTGTGTATTGTGTTGTGTGTGTGTGTGTGTGTTTGTGTGGGTGTGTGTTTGTGTGTGGGGTTTGTTTTTGTTTTGTGTGTGTGTGTGTGTGTGTGTGTGTTGTGTTTTGTGGTGTGTGTGTGTTTTTTTGTGTGTGTGTGTGTGTGTGTGTGTGTGTGTGTGTGTGTGTGTGTGTGTGTGTGTGTGTGTGTGTGTGTGTGTGTGTGTGTGTGTGTGTGTGTGTGTGTGTGTGTGTGTGTGTGTGTGTGTGTGTGTGTGTGCGGTTCACTATGTGTATGTGTATATGTGTATATGTATGCTTGTATGAATGTATGTATGTATGTATGTATGTATGCATGTATATATGTATGTTTTATATATATATATATATATATATAATATATATATATATATATATATATATATATATAAAATATATATATATATATATATTTATATAAAAAAAAACCACAAAACACATAATGACATACTGTACATGTATATGTGTAAACAAACATAATTAAAAAAAATTTAATGAACTGTATTGCTAACAGATATACAATGATTGTTAGTAAGCAACGTTTCACAAACTACCACGAAAGGATTCCTGCAGAAAAAGCGGGTTAGAGATGATGAAGAGGACGTGTCTGCCGGCGGCAATTTCGAAAGAGTCTGCGGTGGTCACTTTCAAACGCCGATTGCAAGCCAAATTTTAAAAACGTGACGAGCACAAAGAGACACTGAACATCACAGCATAAGTCTCGATCAAAGCCACAGATCCATCTTTGGCCGATTTGTTTGCATATAAGTACGCAGCGACGAAGTAATGTTTGGCGAACTGAGAGGGGAAACCGGACACGATTTCCTTATTTGGAAGGTGAAGCGGCGCGTAGGAAATTACACACCGAAACCAGCTTGTTGTTGCCAAGCCGACTCGGCACTCACGAGTACCAACATGTATCGGAACGACTACAATTTAGTCACACAGTTGTATTTCATCGTCTGCATAATATACGAATGTGACCTAAGCAAAGTTTAAATGTAATAAGAAATGTGAATGTAATAAAGTAAAAATATGTGTGGGAAATATTATTTAATGTGAAATAAAGAATGTTTATATAATCCACGGATTTAGGTCACCAGATCGCTGGCGAGTAGTCCTGAACCTAGGCCTAGCAACCAACGTCGGTGCGCTAAAATTAGTTGCTAGAAACAGCTCGAATTTCTAGGTACAAGTAAACAATTTAACTTTTGACATAGACAGTCGCCGGTGGTGGAATAACCTTCTTCAAGATAATGATATAACAAATAAATGCCAGCTATGAACGACCGTATGACGTGTGAGGTAATAATTCAAGTGATGATTCAAGTAGCGACTTCTGGTGGATTAGGCCGGTAGTAACCTCAGTAGTACCCTAGTGGCGGCCGTAGTAATCAGCCCGAGTCTTTATAAATCCAGTTCAAACCAGTACTGAGTTCGTGGAGCAGCATCGTATCTTTTATTGCTAAGTTCAATTTATTTTATTCGTCTTTATTGCAAAATTATAGTGTTGTTGGTGGTCGGTCACATTTGATTTGTGGGTAACCTAGCGGCGTGTTGACCACCACCAATTTCGTGTCAATCGTAAATAATGTGTAATGATAGTGTTAGTGTTGGTGTTGGTTGTTGTATAATACATGTAGGTGTTGATTTCCAATGCCTTTGGAGCCGGCATGTTTGCTGAGGCTATATACTGATGTAACTGTTGTTGTTTGTAATAATGTGTACATATTAAAGTCATTCAGTTGGCCAATTTCAATCTAACTTGGTCTTGCATTATTGCTTTACATATATGTGTGTGTGTGTGTGTGTGTGTTTTTGTGTGTGTGTGTGTGTGTGTGTGTGTGTGTGTGTGTGTGTGTGTGTGTGTGTGTGTGTGTGTGTGTGTGTGTGTGTGTGTGTGTGTGTGTGTGTGTGTGTGTGTGTGTGTGTGTGTGTGTGTGTGTGTGTGTGTGTTTGTGTTGTGTGTGTGTGTGTGTGTTGTGTGTGGTTGTGTGTGTGTTTGTGTGTGTGGTTGTGTGTGTGTGTTGTTGTGTTGTTTGTGTGTGTGTGTGTGTGTGTGTGTTGTGTGTGTGTGTGTGTGTTGTGTGTGTGTGTGTTTGTGTGTGTGTGTGTGTGTGTGTGTGTGTGTGTGTGTGTGTGTGTGTGTGTGTGTGTGTGTGTGTGTGTGTGTGTGTGTGTGTGTGTGTGTGTGTGTGTGTGTGTGTGTGTGTGTGTGTGTGTGTGTGTGTGTGTGTGTGCACTATGTGTATGTGTATATGTGTATATGTATGCTTGTATGAATGTATGTATGTATGTAATGCATGTATATATGTATGTATGTATATATATATATATATATATATATATATATATATATATATATATATATATATATATATATATATATATATATATATTATATATACCACACAATGACACGATAATGACATACTGTACATGTATATGTGTAAACAAACATAATTAAACAATTTAATGAACTGTATTGCTAACAGATATACAATGATTGTTAGTAAGCAACGTTTCACAAACTACCACGAAAGGATTCCTGCAGAAAAAGCGGGTTAGAGATGATGAAGAGGACGTGTCTGCCGGCGGCAAGTACGATAAGAGTCTGCGGTGGTCACTTTCAAACGCCGATTGCAAGCCTAATTAAAAACGTGACGAGCACAAAGAGACACTGAACATCACAGCATAAGTCTCGATCAAAGCCACAGATCCATCTTTGGCCGATTTGTTTGCATATAAGTACGCAGCGACGAAGTAATGTTTGGCGAACTGAGAGGGGAAACCGGACACGATTTCCTTATTTGGAAGGTGAAGCGGCGCGTAGGAAATTACACACCGAAACCAGCTTGTTGTTGCCAAGCCGACTCGGCACTCACGAGTACCAACATGTATCGGAACGACTACAATTTAGTCACACAGTTGTATTTCATCGTCTGCATAATATACGAATGTGACCTAAGCAAAGTTTAAATGTAATAAGAAATGTGAATGTAATAAAGTAAAAATATGTGTGGATAGTATTATTTAATGTGAAATAAAGAATGTTTATATAATCCACGGATTTAGGTCACCAGATCGCTGGCGAGTAGTCCTGAACCTAGGCCTAGCAACCAACGTCGGTGCGCTAAAATTAGTTGCTAGAAACAGCTCGAATTTCTAGGTACAAGTAAACAATTTAACTTTTGACATAGACAGTCGCCGGTGGTGGAATAACCTTCTTCAAGATAATGATATAACAAATAAATGCCAGCTATGAACGACCGTATGACGTGTGAGGTAATAATTCAAGTGATGATTCAAGTAGCGACTTCTGGTGGATTAGGCCGGTAGTAACCTCAGTAGTACCCTAGTGGCGGCCGTAGTAATCAGCCCGAGTCTTTATAAATCCAGTTCAAACCAGTACTGAGTTCGTGGAGCAGCATCGTATCTTTTATTGCTAAGTTCAATTTATTTTATTCGTCTTTATTGCAAAATTATAGTGTTGTTGGTGGTCGGTCACATTTGATTTGTGGGTAACCTAGCGGCGTGTTGACCACCACCAATTTCGTGTCAATCGTAAATAATGTGTAATGATAGTGTTAGTGTTGGTGTTGGTTGTTGTATAATACATGTAGGTGTTGATTTCCAATGCCTTTGGAGCCGGCATGTTTGCTGAGGCTATATACTGATGTAACTGTTGTTGTTTGTAATAATGTGTACATATTAAAGTCATTCAGTTGGCCAATTTCAATCTAACTTGGTCTTGCATTATTGCTTTACATATATATATGTGTGTGTGTGTGTGTGTGTGTGTGTGTGTGTGTGTGTGTGTGTGTGTTGTGTGTGTGTGTGTGTGTGTGTGTGTGTGTGTGTGTGTGTGTGTGTGTGTTGTGTGTGTGTTTGTGTGTGTGTGTGTGTGTGTGTGTGTGTGTGTGTGTGTGTGTGTGTGTGTGTGTGTGTGTGTGTGTGTGTGTGTGTGTGTGTGTGTGTGTGTGTGTGTGTGTGTGTGTGTGTGTGTGTGTGTGTGTGTGTGTGTGTGTGTGTGTGTGTGTGTGTGTGTGTGTGTATGTATGTATGTATGTATGTATGTATGTATGTATGTATGTATGTATATATAATCTCAGACAGAAACGGCAATAGGTGTGAGCAATATACTGTAATGTTGTAGGACTGCTACTTTTAGTCAAACACTTCTTTATTACATAGCGACTTTAAACCCATAATTACACCACCGAAAATAGCACATCGTTCTTTATGGCGCGTCTTCAACAACAGAGCGTTCGTCTCGTCTTGCACTATGATAAGAACTCCTGTAGAGATAACACACTTGGAGAGATGACTGATTACACACGTTTTTATTCCGTGTCTACGACCATCGGCAGACGACGGAACAACCAGGAAGTGACAATCTGTGACTCATTTTTCTTTATTCCTCGTCTGCACGAATAAACAAAAGACTTTGCCTCATCTTATCTGCCGCAGAAAGGACGGTGAAGCAATAAATAAGTAATCTATTTGCACTACGGCTGTGTCATTCTGGTCAGCAAAACGTATTTTCAATATAGACATTCAAAGTATTGGTAGTATGTTTGGATGAAATATGTGTGGGATTCACTACGTGAGAGATATGTTCATTTTGGTCTCAAATGTGAAATGCGCTACAGAAGAAATAAGAAGGAGGCGTTGTGTGACTATTGAAGTCATACAAAATAAGATAGGGTGTGTTTTATTAATAGGGGGTGTGCGTTTTAAGAACAATGTTCTCCAGACGCCCAGTTTCCCACAAATGACGTTTCATATCAATCAAATCAAATAAAAATGTATTTCGTAACACAAAATTACATTCTACATAATCAACTAACAAGAACAGTATTGCTACGTGGTGGTCACATGGCATATGTTGTGCCGTCTTCCTGTGACCCCATAACATAAACTTCGAAATGATATATATATATAGGTAGAGTATTATGGTGATAATCATACATAAATAATGAGACATGTAACTTGTGTATATCAGCAAATTTTAGTATATTTTCAGATCTAACTTCAAAACTAAAAAATATATCCACGTGAAATGGCTACCAGCTAAACACAACTACAATCTAAAACAGCCAGTGTCATTTGTTTTGCTACTGGCATACTATGTTGGGTTGTACAATGCATCAAAGTTGAGGGGGTGCGTTATAGGCACTGTCCTCTAGATGGGATGATCACCCAGCGGATTTTGTAAGAATTATAGCAGAAATAATGACATAAATTGCAATGAATGTAATAATACCTAACCACGACGAAATAGTCGTGCGTTTTGAAACATGTTTGATTAACGTTATGTAAGCATATAGTCACGTACGCACGAAAGTACTATCTACAGACATGCGCAGATACGCGTACACATGTGTGTTCACACGTCGATACACATATGCACAAATGTACTTGCATACATATATGTACCCGATTACAAACACATACATACTTATATAGCACACGTGCAAATAAATAATATAAACTTAATATATGAATTATAAATAGCCGATTAATTATAGGTATGTTTGTAAACCAATTTGTCTTCTTTAGCGCATTAGTTGAATTTCTATTGTGTGCAGTAGCCTTCGTGCATATATTGAAACATGAAAATATAATATTACTAAGACACGGCATGAATGGTGAGGTTCTTTCATAGCACATGTGTGTGTCTAAATATAACTCCTACCTTATGAAGACAGCTTATGCGGCAACAATTGCTATCGACGCTGTGATCAGTCTGCATTGGAGAACAACTACGATAATTACAACATGACCAAAGACTTAATCGGTGTAGCTGTTTTGATTCTTTGGTTCAGCTGAGTATTTCTGTGGCCAATGCAGACCCCGGTTTTTCTGCCGGTGAGTGCGTGCGCGTGCGCGTGCGCGTGCGCGTGCGCGTGCGCGTGCGCGTGCGCGTGCGCGTGCGCGTGCGCGTGCGCGTGCGCGTGCGCGTGCGCGTGCGCGTGCGCGTGCGCGGCGCGCGCGCCGTGCCCGTGCGTGTAAGTGTGCGTGCGTGTAAGTGTGCGTGCGTGTAAGTGTGCGCCGCGCGCGCGCCCGCCCCCGCGCCCGCGCCCGCGCCCGCCCCCGCCCCCGCGCCCGCGCCCGCCCCCGCCCGCGCCGCCCCGCCCGCGCCCGCCCCCGCCCCCGCGCCGCGCCGCGCCCGCGCCCGTGCGTGTGTGGGGCGTGCGTGTAAGTGTGCGTGCGTGTAAGTGTGCGGCGGCCCCCCCGCGCCCCGCCCGCGCCCGCCCCCGCGCCCGCGCCCGCGCCCGCGCCCGCGCCCGCGCCCGCGCCCGCGCCGCGCCCGCGCCCCCGGCCCGCCCCCGCGCCCGCCCCCGCCCCCGCGCCCGCGCCCGCCCCCGCGCCGCGCCCGTGCGTGTGTTGTGCGTTTTTCAGTGTGGGTATACATATATATATATATATATATATAATATATATATATATATATATATATATATATATATATATATATAATCTCAGACAGAAACGTTAATAGGTGTGAGCAATATACTGTAATGTTTGGACACATATGCCTTGCTAGCTTCAGTCAAACACTTTTTTTATTACACACCGACTTTAAACCCAAGAATACACCACCGAAAATAGGTCGCTCGTCCTGTGTGACGTAACTGTTTGTGCCGGATCTTCAACGCTATACAAAGCGTTCGTCACGCTTTTGCGCAATTATAAGAACTCCTGTAGAGATAACACACTTGGAGAGATGACTGATTACGCATGTCTTTATTCCGGGTCTACGACTAATGGTAAACGTCAAAACAATCAGGAAGTGACAATCTGTGACTCATTTTTCCTTATTCCTCGTCTGCGCCAATACACGAAAGTCTTTGCGTAGTCTTTCCTGCCGCCGAAAGGACGGTGAAGCAATAAATAAGTAATACATTTGCACTACGGCTGTGTCATTCTTTCGATGATGAAATCTTGGTCAGCAAAACGTATCTTCATTATAGACGTATAAGGAGGTACTGTTAGTATGTTTGGATGTAATATGTGTGGGATTCACCACATGAGAGATATATTCAGTTTGTTTCTCAAGTGTGAAATGCGCTAGAGAAGAAACAACCGTTGTTGTGTATCGCTATACATCTCTATGATGCTAAATTGCTTAGTAGGCATTCGTTCATTGCGACGAAATTAGTCTATTACATCTTGCAACAAAGCGCACTATAATCGAACTGCAGTATTTGCTGCGCCTTTACTCGAACGCAAAGTTGTTCCATTGTCGAAACACACAACGGATCGTATCGCATCACGAAAGCAGACCATGAAACGTCTGGGCAGATTGGTTAATACCAAATAGACTTCGTGCAGTTCGTCCAATACATGTGTGTCATATCGTACACACATTTAGCGTGCACCTGTGCTGTGCACTCAAGCGTGGTGAGCATACCCATGACGAGTTATTGAATTGTTACGTCGAGTTAGCATTCAGTCATACAAAAGAGAAAGCGGTAGAAGGAAAACATTGACCACGTAAAACACTGGTTGGTCGTGAATAACCACCAATGACAGCCATGAAAGCCATCCCTTTTCACTGTGCCCTCGAGGCACCGGTGTAGATTACACATTATATCAAGATATACATATATATCTTTTCAATTCAGAAGGTATAAAAACCAACGCAACATTCGAGCGAGCGCACACACACTTTGTCAACGGGCTCGTTCAGGTCGTCTCATCTATGATGGCCGCTGTCAGATTGTACGTGACTTTGGCTGTGGTTCTGCTTGCGACGTGTTTTCACACGGGCCACGCGTTTTGGTGGAGTCGCAGCTCGTGTTCCAGGGTCCATTGTCGCTGGTTGTCGTGGTCATCTTGGGGCTCGTGCAGCTATTACTGCAGGTGAGTGTTTCAAACTTGTAGCATCTTGTCTTTTGTATTTAAATTATTATACTACGTCAATGATATTGTGATAATCCATGACGGATTAGCCCTGGCAACACGACTGCCCTAGCTGTGTAATGATTAGCAGTTCAATGCCATGCATAAATATAATTTTGCTTTATTGCTGTATGATATACAGGGACGACGAGGTAATTATTTGTTACAGTTATATTTATCATCGTCTTAATTCAGTCATCGTAACATTTATTGTTGTAGTTAGACTTTTTATTTATTTTTTGTGTAATAAAAAGTAGGTTTTCTCAGGTACAATGTGATTATGTTCGGAGTGCAGTGAGCTGATGCGGGCATCCTTCCTGTTATGGACGGAGCGATGAAATCGCAGCCGTCAAACTGTTCTCATTACCGCGTGGTGCTTGCAGTTGCACTGTTGGAGTAGGTCCGCTGAGTACACAGGTGACTAACATGTACTGGCACCACTTCGTTGATTCTGTGTTGCAGCAAATACAACATGCAGAAACGAACACGTAGTCACACGAGCAGGTCCTGTGGCGGGAGGTCATGCTCGGGTCCCTCCAAGCAGATTCGCATCTGCAGTTGCGGCTACGGACAATGCATGACCTTCCCGGAGAGTGCAGTCAGGTCCATCCCGTCTCAGTGCTGTTGAGAGGTAAGAACACACGACTGTTTAGACAAGTTGTTGTTAGGTCGGTTAGCATACCTTTTTAACAAAAAGATTTTTTTTACAATTATACGTGTTCTAACGTTGTGATATTGAGCATAACCATCCTTCATACACAATTTGCATGCATAGTTTTGTGTTAAAAGATCAAAGTAGGAAATGTGTATTTGGGATAAAATATAGGCTCGCTATGTATTACATGTTATCGTCTTAACTTGAGATCTTAAAATAGAAAGTTCCTGTCAACGATTTTATTCCTTTCACAAACAACCTTTTTTGTATCAACATCGTAAGTTATTCTCCGTTAAGATATTCTGACAAGAGGACTGGTTGAGTTGGACCAACTACACTGTGCTTCCTTGATACTGAACAAACAAATGTAATTTTGCACAACTGGAAATGTTTTGCACTTGCGTTTTGCAATTTGCGGAAAACCCATTACATATTCTTAATATGTAATGTATTCTAAACTATAAAAAAAAACATTAACACCAATATATTTACTTGGTATCAGTAGTGAAGCAATCATAAATTGTATCAGTATTGTTATATCACGGTCTGCGTATATATTATATATATATATATATATATATATATATATATATGTGTGTGTGTGTGTGTGTGTGTGTGTGTGTGTGTGTGTGGTGTGTGTGTGTAATAAAAATAAAATCTAGAGCTGTTGGTTCTTCTGGTACATTTATGAATCGAAAAATCACACAAGTGGCATGTTGATTTGTACTATTTCACCGATACAAATGCATAATTGCATATCGTATGTAGTAGCTTTGTTCTGCTGTGTATATGTATATGTATATGTATATGTATATTATATGTATATGTATATGTATATGTATATGTATATTTTATGTATATGTATATGTATATATGTATATTATATGTATATGTATATTATATTATATATATATATATATATATATATATATATATATATATATATATATATTTTATATATATATATATTGTGTGTGTGTGTGTATGTGTGATTTAATAATTGCAATATTGAGTAGCATTTTCTTCGTGTCATGTCGATAGGTGCACCTTCCCCAATGGGCTGCGGAATGGCTATGCCTGTGGGGGGTT
>JAODUO010000595.1:0-10000 GCA_025642075.2 Ridgeia piscesae
ATTTAAATTTATTAATTAATTTATATTTTTTAAATTTTTTTAAAAAATTTTTAAATATTTTAGTTTAACAATTTAAAATTAAAATTTTTTTTTTTAAAAAATTAAAAAATTAGTTATAACAATATTATATATATATTTTTATTAAAAAATATTATATATATATATATATATATATAAAATTTTAAAATTTTTATAAAAATTTTCTATGATAGCGATATTACATCTTAATGGGGCTCATTAATACAAAAACTGCACATATTCTTGAATAATAATTTCCCTCCACGCACGCACGCACGCACGCACGCTCGCACACACGCTCGCTCGCACACACGAACGCACGCATGCACACGCACATTAAAAAACACGTATGCACGCACAGTTGGTTGATTGTTTACGTGATGATGACGTGAAGACCGGCTAAAGTCCGTGTGATCTAACGGGCCAACTATCAAGGTGATGGGGAACCGCAGGTACGTGTTGACTAACTTGAATGGTATATACGATTTAATACGGGCACATACTACTATGTTACGTAAATTCCCACAACTCAGCAGCAATACAAATTAGTATATATACGTGCACCGACTGTTGGAAGGATTGGTATTGAATCATATGGGATCTAGGGTCATATCCATGACCCCTGCCTCCCTCCTGTCTACTCTGATCGACTTTGCACATGCCCGAACCATCGCAGGCGGCCACTACGAATGACCTCATCGATTGGTGGGAATTCAGTAGCCTTCTTATTTACTCCTTCCGTATGTGATCCAGTTTTCATATTCCACGAATCCCACGGAGTTTCTTGTTGTTCGTTTTCGTTGCCCAACATTCACAATGTTAGGGCGGGCCTAAAGATAACCTCGCATACCTATGATTTCAGCAAGGGCAACTTCTTATCATATAGGATCCAGGTCAGTTTCCGTGACCGTGCGGCTTACACTCTTAAGCGCACATCTTTGTCATTTGTTTCATCTTTATTGATTACTGATTCCAGGTACTTGAAATGATCTACGTTCCTCAGGGCTTCTCGGTTCCGATCTGATAGTGGCACTTTCTATCCCTTGATAGCTAAAGTGTCCGAAATGTACGTCCGACCCCCCGCACAGCCCACACACACACACACACACACACACACACACACACACACACACACACACACACACACACACACACACATATATATATATATTATATATTTTATATATATATAATTATATATATATATATATATATATATATATATATATATATATATATATATATATTAACAATAAAAGGGATATACATACCAAACAATACAAACATCGTTATAATAGAGAAAGATTCGTCATACATATACATCAAGCTTTAATATGAGACTGATATACATGCAATAATAAGTCCAAATAAAATACAGTAGGACAACATATAAAGCAGTGTACCGGGGTATATTAGTATTGGGCATTAGGCATGCAGTACTTTTTATCAGTTTAAACATCCTTATACAAGAATTCTATCAATAATTCTAAAACTTGGATTAAAGTATTAATACCTACAAGCATTCTCATTATTTGTATGTACCCATTATTGGGTAAAGTGTAATTATAAATCCATTACACATGTAGCAATTTGTAGGCAAATGTTGCTGCAGTATTCTAGTCAATTATGCTTTTGCAGTATAAATGTACAAGTAATTAAATTTTAAATTATTAATAAAAAGTTCTTAATTGTTTGCAATAAATAATGAATGCCAGAAAATGCACAAATAAAGATTTTTTTCTTCAAATATTTGATGTTATATGCATTATGTATGGTGTCGGACGTACTTATTTTATATACATCCGACACCACTTTTTACGGCTAAGTAATACAAAATAAAACTAAACATTGTACTGTATTATTAAAACACATAATTAACATTGAATCTCAGTTAGCATAATATTACAACAATCCTGTTGTTCTTGAAATTAAAACATGTACCTTTTTGGTGTCGGACGCACGTAAGGTACATACTTATCATCACCTTAATTAATAGTCAATTTAAATTACACCTACATTTCTTATATTAAATAAATGAACAAAGCACATATATGGTATCATAATGTATGAAGAGGAATAATCTGACTAGTAGTGTAATAGTAGATATAATGAGATTGTTTGGTGGAAATAATAGTGAACTATTTTCATTCTTGTTTTCTTATCTTTAGTTGCATAATAAATTATTACATAATGTATACTAAAAATAAATTAATGCGATAGCTGAAAATTGGGAATATTACTTTTCAAATGACACCCTACTTGCCCCAATTGAAGCAATTTAAAAAAATGACATGTTGGTTTACCTGAGCGCAGAATTGCCCATATACAGACCACACGTCTTTCGATCAAATTATTTTCGCGTTTTGAAACCTAAAACTCTTCGTATGATAATCAGAAGTAGGGATTACTTTATAAAAAGACTAACATATTTCTTTGTAAGTAATGTAAAACTTCTGATACACACACTGTTTTGTAGTATTATTGGCGTAATTATAATTAGCATTGCATTTTATTTCATATGTTGTCTTCGTACAGCTCCACCTTTACGATGGTGCCGGCTATATTCGTCCTCGTCTGGTACTTGATGATCGTTCTACCTACAGTTGTCATTGCTGACATCTATGACGTCAAAGGGCAAGATGGCGCACTCAGTGATACAGATCTGGGAAGAATAAGAACGGAAACAAGTACTGTTAAATACTATGTAAAAGGTACCTTTAATAAACATCCAAAAAAAGTTCGTATGCGACGAAGTCGAACTCAAGATGGTAAGTACTTTGCCAAATGTGTGCGTGCGTGCGTGCGTGTGCGTTTGCGTTTGCGTGTGTGAACGTGTTTGTCTGTGTGTATGGTGTGTGTGTGAGAGTGTGTGTAAGTTCTACATAACATTCATTCTAACATGCTAGCTCCCCTCCTAAAGGGCTTATATAGTCTTAGTGGAATCATTAGTAAAAAAAACTACTGTGTATTAGCTTACCTAATGTTGGATACAGTATCAGTTAGAGTGACTATCAAAACTGGAATAATCATATGAATGTCCGATGCGTTTATTTGTGTGTTTCTGTATAAATGTCGTCGACAATCCTCTTTAGGAAACAATGTTTTGACATGTTTGATGGGTGGAAGACTATGTCATACAGGCAGTTGTTGCCGTGCTGTAAACTGACGTAACGCGATTTAAACTGATGTAACCCGATGTAACCTGGTATAACCTGTTGTAACCTGGTGTAATCCGATGTCGCGTGATGTAAACTGATATAATCTTATGCAACCTGGTATAATCTGTTGTAACCTGGTGTAAGCTGATTTCAGATGATGTAAACTGATATAATCTGATGTAATCTGATGTAAACTGATGTAACATGATGTAGCCCGATATAATATGATGTAACCTTATGTAAAGAAGACGGACATTTATTTCGACAAATTAAACCAAAGGATCACATTTTAGTTTTTATTAACCATTAAACTGCGAATGTTGCTTAAAGCTGCTCCCTCCACTCGTTTGCTAATCGCCAAACCGGTTCTTTTATGACCAGATGTGTAATGTGTTAATAGTTTAACAAGAATGCACAGTCAGTGATTTTTTAAATGCGTACTTGTCTTTTTTTATCGTAAAAAAAGAATCGCCGTTACACCGGGTATAACTGGGCCTGCAAGTGGGTCACGACACATGGCGTGACTCCGCGCGACTGGAGCTTATTGGGGACTAAGCGAGACTAATTCGGGACTGGACACAAGAATAATATTCTAACGATGGATGACAGTTGTAGCTTCTGACTGATGAATACTAGGACAATCAGTTTATAAATATCTTGTGTTATACGTTTCTTATCTTAAATGTTCGATTTAATATTGAGTTTACCACACTATCTTAGGCACATAGCGATTTACGTAGTGCAGATAATCGACACGATGCTAGGCCGTATGTCTTTTACTGGATTTGCGTTTTACATTGCTGTACGTTGTGATTTCGATAAGCACTTATATCTGACAAGTTGTCTAAATGCACATAATCATAACACATGTATACGTTTGGCCCAAACAGGTTGTACTGCGCGAAAACTGGCACTCTTCATTATTAGTTAAGATCGCCAAACACAATTACTTGCCGCTATTGCCATGGCAACCACCATAATAATCGATTAAAATTCATGATTTCCGTGATCATTGTCACGGGCAAAGTGTTCCACTGCTTCTGCTTGTAATAATCCTTCGGACAATATAACTGAAATACGCTATTTCGGAACAGTTCGATTATTACGACCAAAAACAAAACAAAGTCCTATACGTTAACATGGAGTATATGGACCTCCTGCCCCCAGCTTCGTTTTCGCGCGCGAGACTTGCAGGCCCTATTGCTTTTTGGGTCACGTGCTTTATGCGAGATCGACCTACTGCGGCACAATAACAAATCGCACGTGCTTTTGCGCGTCATGACTAAGATTCCAAAGGCAAAGTGATTATTCAATGGAGGTACGCATTAAGTGCATTAACGCAGTTAGCAACAAGAGCGAGTAGTCGGGTGCTAATCCACTCTTGTGAACGTCTACTCGACGTGGATTCTCTAACTTGTAAGATTATCAGTGTCGCTGACAAGGCAAGCCAGTTTGAGTTGACAGTCGCCAATATCGCTCGGCATCACTCAGCCAGACACAACCTGTGTTGATATGTACCGGTATTGTATTTGATTACGCAGGATCTTGTTAATAAACTTAGTAATTACGAAAGTACATATCCATAGAGAATAGATGACGGGAAGGACGAAATGATAAATAAAATTGATATGGGGGACTGGTAGTAGGCTCTTGTTGGTCGGGCAAGAAGTATTTTTAGGGGAGGCATCCGTTATCTCGTTAACAGAACGTCAAACGGAGAATTACATTAATCTCACAATTATTAAAACAGTGTTTTGCGACTCACATTTCAGTACTATTACTGAATGTTGTTATTTCCATTACATTTTATGCAAAATAATTTAGATTTTTATGACAGCGATGATTGATTAAAATGTTAATACAATAGGTGTACACTATTATATCATGCAAGTATTACATATAACATTCTTGCACTTGTTTCCATTGTAGTCAATGATGCCTGGCTGTAGTCTATGTACCTGGTACCTTTCAACTCACACGTGCCAGCTGTTTTCAAATATTTATCAACATTTTCATCACAGCATTATATGAATGCATAATATATTCGAATTATAATATTGTTACAGGCCACACTACAATGCAAAAGTGAGACAAGGCAGAGGAGGGGCTAAGATTAAGGCAGTCACATGGGTATGGCAGATGCCGGGAGGATACGTAGTCTGCGGGAGGAATGCCCTTTGTTCTTGTTAGTCTTGTATAATGCATATTATACCCAGTGTGTCAACACAGACATTAATGCACATGCACTATGTGAGTCGGGGGGGGGGGGGCATGGCTACGTAGATCAATTTAAAAAATTACCTTCAAAATGGTGCATTCTGAAGGATGTTTTAACTTATTCCCTGGGAAATAGAGAGGAAACAAATGCACAGCTACAAGTGTAAACATGTTTATAGCAAGAAATACCTATGAGGCATATTTTGAGCAAATTGGCTTAGAAAAACACTGAGGTGGTCCACCTCACTCATCATATAGCAGGGTAAATACTGCAGCGATGACTAAAAAAATCAATAATACAGTGTTGAAGAAGGTAGACATACATATTATGAATGCTTGAATATTTTCTGAGGGAATATGCTGTTGGCATCACAATAACCTTATTTTGTCATTTCCAACATTTGCTTTGACCAAACAACCTCACATATTCATGTTTGACATAAAATGTATCAAAAATGAATATGTGTACACCATGTAATAGTTATTACATGGCATCATTATTTACTCCCAACTCCACTACCATGATGCATGTTTTTTGTTTACTGAAATTGAATACATGCTTTTCTCTACAGGTCAACAAGAAACTGAACAATGCTTACTACCACTAGTTCAACAAGTTAATATGCTATACAGGACAGTTGTATTTGTGGACAAGATTATACAACAATGAGCCGTGCAATATGCTGCATATTAAATGTCAAGTATTTGAATGTCGACCAAGTGAAGTGATCCCAGTTGTACTGTGTGTTGCATCATGACAGACTCCACAGTACTGGTGGTGTGTACACTGGCTTCCATGCCGGTCAGATACCCTAACTGACTAGAGACCAATGCAGAATGCAGAGTGCTTGACATGCGAATATGGTGAAGCCTGACTAGCTTTGCAGTTGGTGATGGAACGGTGGATGCCATGGTCTGTCAAACATGGCATAAGCCTTTGGTCAACCTCTCTCGACACTGTTAGACAGGTTCGACATTCTTTAGTGAACTACATCAGCTTGGATATCGGTGACATTGTGTGAGTTCACCTCTTTGATGATACTGCATACCAGCTTCCTGGCATTTTACTGTACATCCGCATCTGCCTATACAAGAAACAAAGTGACAATTAACATGGCTCTGACATGTATGATATTTTATATGTGACGACACACTTAGCCAAAGTCAATACCATGGTAATATAATGTTATATATATACATTACTCAGACCTGTTATATTGAACATTTCTACTAATGTGGGAAACATTCTGCCACACTGAAATTAATATGTGAAAATACTAATTGTACAAAAGAAACGTATTCACCACTATCTCTAGCCAGTACTCTTCATAGAATTGAGTAAACATATCGCAATTGCACATGTAATTCTCAGCCACATGACAAGGACCCTGACTAGTTTAGTTACTTTTTAGGTGTAAAGATACATAGCATTAAATTAAAAAAATTATATCTACTGATTTTTTTTAAATAAAGCATAATCTAGTTACTTTATGTAATATATTTATTATTTCTAAAGCACAATATCCAACATGGTCAAAGTGCTGTACATAATGTTATTATATGTACATAGTATGTATATGATATCTATTTACAACATGTTTCTGTAACAATTGTGTGTGTGTGTGTTATGGGTGAACTCTTTGCAAAAGTAAATTTCCAGAAATATGTTTTAGTACGACAATTCTTTCATAATATTGAACAATTTTCCCATGACATGTATCACTAAGCACATGTTTGCTAAAGCTAATGTATTCTCTGTGAAAGGCATAATTTGAAAGCCTAATGAATGGGATTCATGTTTTTGAACTACCTTAATTAGTATTTGATATACCATGTGCTGGATGCCAGAGATGGAGTGAGTACAATACAAATGTACTCGAGTACGAGTACGATTACTTTGAACATGCATGAGTATGATTACGAGTACGAGTACTCAGAAAACAAATGTACTCGAGTACGAGTACGATTACTTTACAATGTACTCAAGTACGATTACATTAGAATGTAATCATGATTACTTTCATGATTACTTTAATGAATATCCTGTTTCTAATATAAAGGCGACTTTCATGGAATCCCTAGGTGTCATTCTTGTTCTGTTGTTGTGTCACTAATGTTCTAACTAATTACTGCTATCCACTATCCAGGTGTTATTATTATTAATAATTAGACGACTTTCTCAGGTATTCGATGAATCATTTAATGCTGGATTAATAATTTAATTTATGGTTTCTGAATCAAATACAAATAGGAGGCATTTAAGAATTTCAAATACACATGATCAAATACATTACAATAACAACACTTCAAAACCAGGGGTGCATATTCAAGAGTATCCAATTCAAATATGTAGTATATCAGATGAGGGTCAAATACATTTGTATTTGAAAGTATTTAAATACTTTTTAAGTATTTGTATTTGATGTTTAGGAATTAAAAGTATTTGTATTTAAATACTTTCCTAAAGTATTTGACTTTTTCAAATATTTTTTCAAATACATTGTCAGTATCAACATTTCTTTTTCACTGTCACATGTAATGCCTGCCAAACTGATTACCTTAATGCAGAGATGGAGTACAATACAAATGTACTCGAGTACGAGTACGATTATTTTACAATATACTCGAGTACGAGTACGATTACTTTACAATATAAGCATGATTACTTTCATGATTACTTTAATGAATATCCTGTTTCTAACATAAAGGCGACTTTCATGGAATCCCTAGGTGTCATTCTTGTTCTGTTGTTGTGTCACTAATGTTCTAACTGATTACTGCTATCCACTATCCAGGTGTTATTGTTATTAATAATTAGACGACTTTCTCAGGTATTGGATGAATCATTTAATGCTGGATAAATAATTTAATTTATGGTTTCTTAATCAAATACAAATAGGAGGCATTTAAAAATTTCAAATACACATGATCAAATACATTACAATAACAACACTTCAAAACCAGGGGGGCATATTCAAAAGATTAGTATATCAGATGGGTCCAGACATGGGGTAAATTACATTTATATTTGAAAGTATATAAATACTTTTTAAAATATGTGTATTTGATGTTTAGGAATTAAAAGTATTTGTATTTAAATACTTTCCTAAAGTATTTGACTTGTTAAAATATTTTTTGGAAATACATTGTCAGTATCAACATTTCTTTTTCAGTCTCACATGTAATGCCTGCCAAACTGATTACCTTAACTGCAACTTCACCCAACAGTGCTAATTACTTATGAAGACACTTAACAGCAGGCTTCCCCTGGCCCTGCAGTGACCACAACTTGTGTTTGCTCAGAGCCAGAGGATGGACCTAACAGTGACCATAGGTCAATATCCCCTTTTGTTCTTTAGTCAGGGTTCAATTTGGCACCAGGTTATTCTGGTTTCCTGGCTGACTTTGAAGTTGAGCCTTCCTCACAACATCCTAGCAATGATAGCAGTGTCTCTTCTGAGGGCAACATAGGCGTTATATTATTATGGACCTCCTGGCGTAACATACAAACAATATATTTTGGCCTTTACGTCTTTCAATCAGTTGTCACTGTGATGCAGTTAGCAATAACAATACTCCCTAGCACTGGTCTGCCTGTCATCATATGAGCAAAACACTAATTATGCCTATAAACTAGATATCTCAATATATGTGTTGCTTTTCTTTTACCTACATAGTAATACAAAATGAAAAGTATTTGAAAAATATATGAACAAGTATTTGAAATACTTTTCAATGTATTCATATTTAAATACATTTATATTTAAAAAGTATTTGTAATCCCTCAAGAATATTTGTATTTAAATACATTTCAATGTATTTGACCCCATGGCTGGATGGGACAAACACAGAATGGTTGTGGATTTAGACAGGTTTACAGTTTGCACTTAATTGAACATAATAGACAGGGATTTAGCAGCTAACCGCCCAGACCCAGTCAGGCTTCTGGATGTTGGAAATATGACCAGTCATTCACACCATACTGACAGAGCAAACAAGGCAGGTGGGGCTGTGGCCTTGCTTCTAAAATTACAAAGCAAGATGTTAGGGGATGCTTATCTCCTCTTCTCCTGCAGTGCTTCCCAGGGACTGTCACAATTTAACTTGTATGTGATGTGGCTTCTCTGGGAAGAGAAGGTATTAATTAGAGAAATCTGACTGAATATTTTGAATACCTAGATTATTATTACATTTATTAGATTACTTCTAATATTGCCATTTTTATCTGTCTAATATATTTGCTTGCAACTGTTCATATTAAAAAAATATAATCGTGAGAAGTAATCGTGAGTACAATTACTTTGGTAATCTACTCGAGGACGATTACTTTGCTTCGTACTCGAGTACGAGTACTCAAAAAGTACTCGTACTCGAGTATGAGTATACGAGTACGATTACCCCATCTCAGCTGGATGCTGATATGAATATTTATAAAAGTAACTCTTTTTTACATTTACCTAACACGTTTTCAATTTTTTTAATGCTGCTTTGCTTGTTATCTGATGAAATAAATACATTATATCAAGTGCAGTGATTGTACCTGTAGTTATACTTATATTGTGCTTGCCATTATTTTGAGTCAATTTCATGAAATAGTTTTGGTAAAA
>JAODUO010000595.1:15000-25000 GCA_025642075.2 Ridgeia piscesae
CCACAACTACTGTTATGCAAATTTACCTTAGCCTGGGAACAATGCTAGACATACGGGCAGGGCAACACACAGCAGCCAAAGGTAGAGGAAACCCATGTCCCGCTAGTGCAGGCAACTACCTTGGCTCTGTGGCAGCGTGTGGCGCCACCTACCAAAACATATATACCGGACCAACACAGTGCCCCATCGTAGTGGGAAAACCCCTGTCCCGCTCATGCAGGCAACTACCACGGTCACTGTGTTCAGGAGATATACCGACCCATATCTACAGACATGCAGAGTCGTGCGACTTCCTGCACCAACGGTATGTGCTGGCCTTTCTGCTGACCAAATGATGTGGTTGTCTCCATACAGCCAGCCAATGCCGATGTTTTCTGCTCACCTCCAAGTTCTCATTTGCCACCATGTGCTGTTCCTCCCCCGGCACCCTCGTCTGCTCCTGGCCAGCCTGTAGGGATACTACCTGTTGACGGAGCTGTACCTCCAAGGTCTCTGCCTCCAACCATCTCCCTTCCAACTCAACAATTCTATCTTCAGCAGCCAATTTCTGTGTCTCCCCCAGAGATAAAACTCTAACCACTCGATCACTGGTCAGATGTGAAACTAGAGCATTGCCCTGCTCGGGCCCACCGCTCGCCACATCTCCACAGTTCCGCGGGCAATCGCGGACAAAATGTCCCTCCTGCTTACAACCGAAACAGGACCTACCCCTGCGAGTAACTGGCATGGATGGAGTCGTCTTCTTAGGACATTCTCTGATGAAATGGCCCCTTTCTCTGCAATAAAAACACGAGCCATCTTGGGGATTGGGCTTGGTCCAGCTTGCTGCTCTTGCCGGCTTAACTGGCGCTGCCAACCGAGGCTGGCAAGTCTCCCCATCCAACTGCACTCGAGCGTAGAACTCTGCACTCAATGAATTCACTGTTTCATGTGGTGCGAAACGCAATTTCAGCAGTGCAACCAAAGCACCATGATCATGTCGTACCGCATCAGGGTGGCACAACACTTCCTCCTTGCACTAGGTGGTCAAGAACTGCCATTGCCCTATCTGCATTGCAGATACCTACTTGACGGACAAATGTTTCAAACTCATCTAACCAGTCTGAAATTGTTGGCTCACCTCCCGTCTGGGGATGTCCCATAAACTTGGATAATTTAACAGTGGGAGCAGGTGGGGCCCTGAATTGCTAAAGGGCACCAGTCACTGTGGCAACTAATGCGGCATTTGATTGCGCAATTAAATCAGCAATTTGTTCATCAGTCATAGCTTGGCTGGGAAACAAGGAGAATTCGAATATATATTGAACCTTAAATGAAAAGACAGGTGTCAGCTGACTGAGGAAGTACTGACTAAAATCTCAGATATGCAGAATAAGCACCACAAAGAACATTAAAATAATATACACCAACTGATATACTTTCACTGCATGCTTTGATTAATAATAATAATAATATAATAAGAACATTTATAAAGCGCCATAAATCTATAAATATCCATTCGGAGGCGCAGTACATGAGTATGTATACATGAGAATTATAACATTAAATTTGTTAAGGTAAATAAAATACATAAACTATTTATAAAAGCTAATAGTAATAAATAATAAAATAAATAAGTTAGCTAAAGATAATTATTAAAATAAATGGTATATTGATAATAAAATAATGAGTATGACATTATGTAAAATTTATGTTACATAATGTACAAGATAATAAATAGGTAAAATTAAAATACAAATTAAATAAGCTGACAGGTGTCTACACGTCACACACAGCCCGTAATAGGTGGGTTTTCAATAGTCTTTTAAAAGTCACGAGGCAACAGGTGATTAATGTGAACAATAACACTATATAATACGCAACATAAACTTTATGACTGCAGCACCTGTACTGCTGGTAAGTGTACTGCTACACCGTAACCACAACCACAGCAGTTGTACTGCTACACAATAAATATACACAACCACTGTGAGCAATCAACTAAGCCAGCTACCACACACAACCACTGTTGCTAATAATATGCACTCCAACAAACCAGCTACCACACCCAACCACTGTGTGCTAGTAATATGCACTCCAACAAACCAGCTACCACACACAACCACTGTGTGCTAGTAATATGCACTTCAACAAACCAACTACCACACCCAACCACTGTGTGCTAGTAATATGCACTCCAACAAACCAACTACCACACACAATCACTGTGTGCTAGTAATATGCACTCCAACAAACCAGCTACCACACCCAACCACTGTGTGCTAGTAATATGCACTCCAACAAACCAACTACCACACCCAACCACTGTGTGCTAGTAATATGCACTCCAACAAACCAGCTACCACACCCAACCACTGTGTGCTAGTAATATGCACTCCAACAAACCAACTACCACACACAACCACTGTGTGCTAGTAATATGCACTTCAACAAACCAACTACCACACACAATCACTGTGTGTGTGCTAGTAATATGCACTCCAACAAACCAACTACCACACACAACCACTGTGTGCTAGTAATATGCACTTCAACAAACCAACTACCACACACAATCACTGTGTGTGTGCTAGTAATATGCACTCCAACAAACCAACTACCACACACAATCACTGTGTGCTAGTAATATGCACTCCAACAAACCAACTACCACACACAACCACTGTGTGGTGCTAGTAATATGCACTCCAACAAACCAACTACCACACACAACCACTGTGTGCTAGTAATATGCACTCCAACAAACCAACTACCACACACAATCACTGTGTGCTAGTAATATGCACTCCAACAAACCAACTACCACACACAACCACTGTGTGCTAGTAATATGCACTCCAACAAACCAACTACCACACACAACCACTGTGTGCTAGTAATATGCACTCCAACAAACCAACTACCACACACAACCACTGTGTGCTAGTAATATGCACTCCAACAAACCAACAACTACCACACACAACCACTGTGTGCTAATAATATCCATTCACACAAGCCAACTACCACACACAACCACTGTGTGCTAATAATATCCATTCACACAAGCCAACTCCTACAATAAATATTATGGTTATGGTTAAATATTATGGTTATGGTTACTTAAACAACAATAATCATACAAACATAAGTATGACAATATCTCAGGGTGTATATATCTCACCCACGACTGCACGGCATGGTCTTTTCCTTTCTTGCGGGACGATCCCACTTCCGGACACCAGTTGTCAAGGATGGGAAACTCGAGTGGTCACAGTTCACGATTCGTTTTTATTGCACATGAAGAAAACAAAACCCTGCCCACAGGCAGACGGCAGGAACACATGCTTCTACTGCAAAATCAGCAGTGCAGCAATCATGCGAAACAACCCCTAATTTTCTACTGGAAAACACAGCCTCGTGGTTTGGCTCATTGCTTCTCGATTTCCCCCAAATCCCGCTATCGTCCCGCCGATCAAACTGCAGTGCCACCTATTGTCACGGCTAATCACCACTAACCATTAATCACCAGGTGGAGTCACCGATTACTGAACAAAATAAATTCACAAAATACATACAATAATTGTAATAGCGTCATGGTGGACCGTGATATATATTATCCAAATACATCCCATGCCAATTTGTTGTTAATGGCTAGAGTCGGGGTTAGAGCATGCAAAACCCATGATCCACACACTACTCGCTAATTTGTATGACTATTAGCATTATTACAAATATTTATTTTATATGTCGTTTTCTTATAGCACCGCCTTTACAATGGTGTCGGCTCTGTTCGTCATCGTCCGGTCCTTGATGGTCGTTCTACCTTTAGTCTTCAGTGCTGACATCTATGACGTCAAAGGAGGAGAGGGCGCACTTAGTGATACAGATGTGAGAAGAGCAAGCACGGAAGCAAATACTGTTGAGGACCATGTAAAACGTATCTTTGGAAAACACCCAGAAACAGTTCGTATGCGTCGAAGTCTAACTAAGATAGGTAACTACTTTGTTAAATGTGTGTGTGTGTGTGTGTGTGTGTGTGTGTGTGTGTGTGTGTGTGTGTGTGTGTGTGTGTGTGTGTGTGTGTGTGTGTGTGTGTGTGTGTGTGTGTGTGTGTGTGTGTGTGTGTGTGTGTGTGTGTGTGTGTGTGTGTGTGTGTGTGTGTGTGTGTGTGTGTGTGTGTGTGTGTGTGTGTGTGTGTGTGTGTGTGTGTGTGTGTGTGTGTGTGTGTGTGTGTGTGTGTGTGTGTGTGTGTGTGTGTGTGTGTGTGTGTGTGTGTGTGTGTGTGTGTGTGTGTGTGTGTGTGTGTGTGTGTGTGTGTGTGTGTGTGTGTGTGTGTGTGTGTGTGTGTGTGTGTGTGTGTGTGTGTGTGTGTGTGTGTGTGTGTGTGTGTGTGTGTGTGTGTGTGTGTGTGTGTGTGTGTGTGTGTGTGTGTGTGTGTGTGTGTGTGTGTGTGTGTGTGTGTGTGTGTGTGTGTGTGTGTGTGTGTGTGTGTGTGTGTGTGTGTGTGTTTTTTTTTTTTTTTTTTTTTTTTTTTTTTTTTTTTTTTTTTTTTTTTTTTTTTTTTTTTTTTTTTTTTTTTTTTTTTTTTTTTTTTTTTTTTTTTTTTTTTTTTGTGTTTTTTGTGTGTGTGTGTGTGTGTGTGTGTGTGTGTGTGTGTGTGTGTGGGAGTGAGTGTGCATTTGAGAGTTTCTATGCGCAATGCATGCGTGTTTGCGTATATGTTCGACCGTGATTGAATGCATAAATGCGTACATACGCAATAATATTCACACGGTGATATTCACGGTTCGCTGTAGGACTGTGCATACGCCTGCGGTTCATTGTATCATGCACAATGAAATGTAGCACAAAACGAAAATAGCAAGCAGAGTTGTTTGGAAATAGTAAATGTGATGTTTGTTTCAGTACAAATGCATTATGCAAAAATCCATTCGAATATGCTAGCTTCCTAAACGACTTGTATAGGTTTGGTGGAATTATCAGAAAACATTACAATAGACTAACTTAGTCCTATCTAATTTTTGATATAACATCAGTTAGATGAGCGATTATCAAAACTGGAATAACCACGTGAATTCCCAATACGGCTCTGCGTGTATTTCGGTGCAAATGTCGTCGACCTTTCTCTCTGGGAAACAATTGTTCTGATATGTTTTATGGGTGGTTCAAGCAATTTTCACTGGCAGACTACTTGGTGTATCCTGATGTAACGCGATATAACCTGATGCGACCTGATGTAAACTGATATAACCTGATGTAACTTGATGTAACCTGATGTAGCCCGATATAACCTTATGCAACATGATGTAACCTGGTGTAACTTGGTGTAACCTGAAGTAACTTGGTGTAACCTGATGTAACTTCATGTAACCTGATGTAACTTGATGTAACCTGATGTAACTTGATGTAACCTGATGTAACTTGATGTAAACTGATATAACCTGACGTAACATGATGTAACTTGATGTAAGCTGATATAACTTGATGTAACTTGGCGTAACCTGATGTAATGAATACGTTCAGTTCTTATAACAGTGTAATCCACACGCTAACACTAACTGAGAATGTTGCTTAAGCTATTCGCACTCTATACATTGGACTATCAAAGAACCGGATAAAACGTTAAGATAATCCACTTGATGCAGCAGCTTCAATTAATCTACGTGGTTATATATTCATAGATTGACTGATATCCGTACACTTATTTTACGTATACCACCGTAGACCCTATAAGGTAAATGCTACTTGAAAGTACATTACCCATTTCTTATTATAGCAAGATGATTGTTCTTCTAAAATACAAGAGGCTGTATTCTTTGCAGTTCAGACATACAAGGGAAATGGTGGCGGTGCGAAGTGTCACTTTCCCTTCATCTACGAGGGCGAACTGCACAATCGCTGCATCTTCAATTGGTCGCAATGGTTCTGGTGCGCAACCACGGACAACTACGACCGAGATCTCAAGTACGGCTTCTGCTGGTAGTTGACGACAGGTCAGTCGTTGTTGTATTGTGACGAAATGTGTGTGTGTGTGTGCGTGTGCGTGTGCGTGTGCGTGTGCGTGTGCGTGTGCGTGTGCGTGTGCGTGTGCGTGTGCGTGTGCGTGTGCGTGTGCGTGTGCGTGTGCGTGTGCGTGTGCGTGTGCGTGTGCGTGTGCGTGTGCGTGTGCGTGTGCGTGTGCGTGCGCGTAAAAATGTACACATAATACATTGATCCCAGGGCGCGTTTACTATTTTAATAATTGTACATTGGTACATTAATTTGTTGATTTTGCAATAAACTATTGTGAAGCGGTACAAAAATTATTGGATCTGGCGTTATTCAAAATAATAAAATATTGTTATTATTATTATTGAAAGGCGGTTGTCTGTTGTTGGTGATGTAACTATTTTAACAGATTTTTTCTTCTGAAATTGTTGTTTCGAGATTTGTTATACTTCAAAAACCTCGTTAGAAAATAATTGTGGCAGATTGCCTATTCAACATTGTGAACTTGTTAACAACGCTATCCAAAACACCAAGTTTCCCAAAGATATATGGATGTATTACACGGCGCGTTCAATATTTATTTGGATTATTAGTATTATCAACAGTGATAGTTAATGTGTTTTGGTTTATTACAGGCCTGACACGGAACACACAAATACCAGTGACGTCGACCCCGGTGCTATTTGTTTTCGTGGAGATCAACGCTGCATATTACGTTCTAATTCTTTTTGTAATGTCTTTGCCAGGCAAAATCCAACTAAATAAACTCAAATATAGTTGGAAATAAAACCTTTTCGTGTTGTCATTCCTAAATATGCTCTTTTCATTTAGTTTAAAGAAACTCAGAAGGCGATCTATTTGGAAGCATTCTCATTAACGAAATTGTGCTACACATATTTATATTATCATAAGCATTAAAATGATGTACAAAATATGTTGGCTTTACACGAACGTGCCAATATTGCTTGGTCAATTAATGCATTCAACACAGAAACACAGTTAGATTGAAGTCTATCATTGTCCATTGTCGTTGTGGTCTACGGGTCGGGAAGAATGGCAATACAGTGGAAGTAATGATTTATAGCGACTACAGAGTTTGGAAACTGTTACAATGAAGACACAAGAAAGCCAGCAAGCGGACGTTGATTAGTGTTGTTGACTACCTGAGACCACAACCATGACAAAACGCCTCGCCGAGGGATGGTGCGGAGGGCGGAGGTTGGGTGGAGATTCAACAATTACCGAGACGTGTGAAGACAACATATTTGGGGCCAGCGGGGGGGGGGTCGACCTCTCGTGAGGTTTATGAGAAGCATTGCAATCTACAATGGGTCACTCTGACCTACTGTACTGGTACGTATGCATTTATGGGAAATGGGTGTATTTATTTCAAGTATGCTACATTTAGAAATTTTGGAACATAAACGATGACCCTAGTGCAGGTAAATTGGTAGATAGGTAGACCTGATGACAAAACACTTCCATTGCCATGCCTCCTCAAATATTTGACCTAGATGTTTAAAAATATTGCTTGCGCCATTTTCTTTGCTCTAGCGCCTTTGTTATTAAATTCTCGCAATTGCATGTTGTGTGCATGTTGTAGATAATAAAAGTGCCTACACAGTGGCGTCAAAACTGTTGTTGTAACTTTAAAATATGTTGACCACTTCTTGATTGACACCAAGACATTTTGAAACATTTTATTAAAACAATACTTTGTTGCGGTGTAACTTGTTTATGCTTGAATTTTTACTGCTACAAATTGGGTTTATTTAAAAGACCATTAAATTATCTACACATTGGTATATTACTTGTTATAATATCTTACACATTTTAGCTGTATACGTGGCCAACCTCCTGGCTGGAGGTCATTTTTAAATGTCCAAAAACAAAACCTATTGCTGTTAAATTTTCGTAAACGCCGTAAATATTTTTGAGAACGGAAGTATCCAAAATAGCCACAATTTAATGTTATATGTCTAGATAGGTGTCACATTTATTGCATGTCTTAATCACTAGATGCAACCACGTAAACCGAATTCAAACGCTGTGCTGTATTCGCTGGCCGGCTATAGCCGACCTGAGGAGATTCGGGGTGACCATCAATGCGCGACTTGAGTGCTAATCGGTTAATGAAGGTTAGTCTGACCACGTGGAGATGGATTTTCTTCGGTCTGTGGAAACTGGAGCAATGTCCACCTTCTACGAGACACATACAGAGACAAAGACACAAAACAATTGTCATATACATAGTAATTATTAACAAGTATCGTACATTACTTTGGTGCCAGTAATTCGCTCATGTTCCCGCACGGCTCGGTCAGTAGCACGTGAAACATTATATGCTACCTATATACATCTGAAACATATACAAACTATATAATACAGGTTTCTGTGTGACCACATCTTCAGTAATTTCCATAGTAAAAGAATCACGGTAGAAATGAGAATAGTATTAAACAGCGTATCACAAATGATAGGCCTACAGTGTGTTTTGCATTGCTATCACATCACCCATTTTTTCAAATGCTACCATCTATTTTCCAACCAACATTCTAGTGCCAAATGATAAGAATACACAAGATTATTAGCCAGGAATTTCAGTGAATTTGTCCTGTTGTTGGAAACCTGAATGACGAAGATTTCGTTTTGAAATGCGGCAGAAAAAATGCCATAAACTCCGCAATTCCTAAGATATTAAAATAATGTTTATATTCCTATAAAACACTACGTGTTAGCTAAAGACGGTCACATGTAAATTTCATGTAAGTGGGACATATAATAATACAAATAATTGTATAATAATTGTTTTTGTGTAATTCAGAATTGCCATAGAAAAGCAAATTACGGCAGAAATGGGAAAAGGTTAAAATATTTATTTCATAGAGAATACTTAAGGTAGGCTATCACCTATTCCATACCTATGGGTGTAGCTCAAGAGCGTTAAATAATGACATACAAGATTGTTAACAAAAACGTAATTGATATTTATTCTTTTGGAGAACGCCGAAATGTTGGATATCATTTTAAGAGGCGGCAGACAGAATACCATTCTCAATTCTCAAGATATACCCCTTTTGTAATTAATTTACGTAGAAAAACAGTTACGCCGAAAATGCAGAGAATATTTTGATCTTTGCAAATCTATCACCTATTTCCATATCTAGGGATGTAGACCAACATTCTAATGCAATAAGAATCTTCATTGAGAATGTACAAGATTGCTAGCCAGAAATCTAAACCATTTTGTTTCTTGTTGAAAGCCTGATTATCGAGGCTATATCATTGTGAGATGCGACAGAAACCTGCCATGAAATCGACAATTCTCAAGTAGTTTTAATATTTGTCTAAATACCCCTACATAGAAAAACAGTTACAGCAATAACGGGTAAACAATATTTAAAGGAGTGATTTTAGAGATAATACTGTTTGCTATGCAATGCAATCATACATTTTCCATATCTGGCCGATGAAGAGCAGGATCCTAGTTCAATAATATCCTTCAAGATTGTTAACCTGGCATTTAAGTGATTTAAAAAAGGGTTGATAGCGTAAACAAAGTTAATTTTGTTTTGAGATGCGGCAGAAAACTAATCCACAATAATTCTTAAGATAATAAATTTATTTTGATATTGTTATCAAACGTTACAGGTGTGACACATCACATATAAATGCCATACTGTTGGGAAACAAGCTACTTATGTTATGGTGGTTTATGTGAGACAACCATTTCAGTAATTTCCATTGAAAAAAGTTCCAGCGGAAATGGGAAATGGATTAAAAGTTGTGATTTCACATATAATTCTGTGTGTTTTACGACGCTATAATATATTTTCCATATGTACGGATATAGACCAACATGCTAGTCAATAACAATGTGCAATAAGTCATAAGAACCTTCAATGCCTAATGCCGTAGTAATGTGATATACAACATTGCTAGCCAGAAATTGTTATTATTTTTGTTCTTTTATAGGAAGCCTGAATTACGAGATTGTATTGTGAGACGCAACACACACTCACACGCACAC
>JAODUO010000595.1:27500-30000 GCA_025642075.2 Ridgeia piscesae
CTTGGCTCGGTTAAAATGATGAAATGGCGGACGAGCGGCGCCACGCCATACTGCATTCATTTAATGAGTGTGAGACTTCGTCGTCTTCCTTGGTGGTCTTTCATGTTAATGGCGCGTTAGTCCATCACGCGAGTTGACGCCGCTTGCCTTGAGTAACTTGTTTTTGACGAGTTTGTGTTGATAAGGTATGCATAAGCACTGCACGCATAACTATGCCATTTATGTGCATGTTTGGGGTATTGCAAATGGAATTCATAGTTACATAAGCTAACAGAAAAGTCGAATGCTGAAAAAGAAGCATGGTAAAATATATTGGCTTAGCTTTTGGACTTACTGGTGATGGCAATAATCGTGCATCCTAATTTGTACTCCTTTTTAACGAATACGTGAAGAAATTATTGTATTATATATCTGTTCTAAATGGCTAACATATCATTTGTGAAATGTATGCAAACAAACTGCCAGAAAGCCTTTGTCGAGTTTGAGTGAAAGTCACTTGCGAATTGTGTAAATTCCGGACTAACGTCCATTTTTATTATAGCGTCCTCGGGTTACATCTGTTACTGTGTTAGTCAACATAATCCCAGACATATTTATGCTACAGAAATATTGCTTTTAGACACATATGGAGACCCAAATTATTTGGCAAATGGCGTTTCGGTTTATGCCCTCTCCCGAAGTCTAGAAAGCGCGAAAGCGAGGCTTTATTCTTGTGCCGAGCCCGAGCACGGGTCATGGTCGTGGAATGGGCGATAAACGGAGAAGACGCCACAAACAGTTTGTTTGTGAAATAATAGTCATTATTTTAAAGCCGCCAATTCGGTTGCACATATGAAGATGTTTAATATCAAAACCGATAAATTACTAGTCTCATCTTTGAGTTTGATTCAATGACATTGTCATTGAATCAAAGATGAGACTAGTAATTTACTCGAAAAATTACAATTTACATTGACAATGTCAATGTAATTTCGAGTACACATGTTTGGCATGGCCATGAATTGTCGAAAAATGAAGTGCAGAAAGCCAGAATGTAGCATAGACAAAACAGGATTGTCAAATTTATGTTAACTATTTCCGTACGGGATGCTCTTTTAGCGGCATAACCGCTTGTGACACTTCGGAGTTCGGTATCCGGGAGGCACGTTTTGTCTTTTGACTCACCAGGTGGGTTCACCATAGAGCATTTCTCGTCCAATGAGTAACGAGCATATGTTCACGTGGACAGCCTCAGTTTACACAGTACACTTGACCATGTTTCTACGTGGTGTTTACGTGTAGGGGAAACCCGGGTAAAACGGGATACTCGGGTAATCGCTATATGCAAAGAATAGTGCTGCCACAAAGCGTATTTTCGCTTCCAACTAGCGTAGTGCGATCTGCTGACTACAATACAAACCAATTGGTATGCAATTCTTCGCGCGGATTGAAACAATCGTTAGTAATCCTTAGGTTTGACCCCTTGCTAAATTGTATGTTTGACGATCCATCTAAGTTTGCTAAGTAACAATTTGTCATATTTCAACTTCGAATGTCGTGATGACGTAGTATTAGTTTATGAGTGTTTGATTAAACCGTGCCTATTCCGGGCAAAATGGGATATACTAATGTGGGCAAAATGGGATCAACAATTGTGCTTGTTATGCCGTCTTGTTTTTTTATTTTTCATTGAAAGACATTAAAAATGCAATTTACTTTGCCAATATGTCTGTTTCAGTAAATCGCATAATTTAACTAGTAGCTCACTAAGTTACATAAAGATGTGAGATATATGAATTACATAACTATTCAGGAATAGTAATCCGCCCAAGGTACGGCAGTCAAATTCATAAAAAAATGACATTTTGCTTATGCAACCTTTCCATATCGCATATCTTTGCTATTCTTATTGTAGTTTACTAGCGCTAATATATCAGTTACTTAAAATAACTATTCTGAATATGTAGGACCACGTCACATTAGCGAATGACACAACTAAATATGCATCCCATATTTCCCAGATCAGAATCCCATTTTACCCGTATATGCGGGTATAAAAAAAATGATGTCAACCAAAAATCAATACCATGAACAGTTGTGTTTTGGTGTGTTTGGCCGATACATAAAAAACTGTTACCCTAATGCGCAAAAATGTGGGTGCGACGAACAGCGGAACGTTAACTCTCCCATATTGCCCGGGTTTCTCCTACATGTGGTGAAAACAAGTATTCGTAGCTATTTTGCTGAAATAGACGCTGTTGTTTCCAATTCCGTGATTACAGTCTGTAATGTGAGGTCATGCTCTGCGCATATCATCTCAACGAGATAGAGTAAGAGAGAGAGAGAGAGAGAGAGAGAGAGAGAGAGAGAGAGAGAGACAGACAGACAGACAGACAGACAGACAGACAGACAGACAGACAGACAGACAGACAGACAGAGAGACAGACAGACAGACAGACAGACAGACAGACAGACAGACAGACAGACAGACAGAGAGACAGACAGACAGACAGACAGACAG
>JAODUO010000595.1:32500-102500 GCA_025642075.2 Ridgeia piscesae
AAACGGTTGTGTTATGGCCTATGATTCGAATACATAATTATATTTGTTCGATGCCCTTGCTTGCGTATTTTTTTTATATATTAATGGTATACCTTATTTTTTTCGAAATACCCAGTATATATTTAATGACACATTTACTTATTTGTTCACATAATTATAATTATATCACACTGATGCACTGTCTATAAACATTATTTTTTATATGGACGTTATAGAAAGGCTTCGTGGTCTACATTTAATGCGTCGCCTTCTGCCATACTGCTGTGAAAGGGCGACTTATTTGATCATGACATACACACGCACACGCACACGCACACGCACACGCACACGCACACGCACACGCACACGCACACGCACACACACACACACACACACACATTCTTTAATATCATTGTCTCTTGCGTGACATGACGGGTGATCCATAAAATTTGTGTCACGAACCTTCTTTCAGTGTTTAACGGTAATACAGCCGGCGGAAATGCTTACGTGATAATTCATTTAAAAGTACACAACGCTATTGGCGACAACCTAAATCAGGTGGGCACCAGAACGCACATCTTCTTACATTTGTCACGGTTTTCAGATGAAAGTCGTCGATGTGGCCACTTGCCTTCTGTTCGCCGTTGCTGTCATGGTCGAAATAGCAGGCGGGTATAAGCTGGTGAAAAGTGAAGACATTCACCCTGATGCAACGCGTCTAGTGCGTCGAAAACGGGGGTTTCTTTTTAGTAATAAAGAGTACATCTGTAAGTGTATAAATTGCATTTACTGTTGCAGTTGTTTGACTGATTGTTCGCCGTTTTACTACTATTTTGTTGTTGTTTGTTGTTTGTTGTTTCTGTTAACTCTGTTGCATCCTGTTAGTCCTGATGTGTACTTATGCTTGGTCAGTTATATTACGTTTGCCACTGCTATTTTGAACTTATAATAATACTTTTCTGCTGTTTTCCACATGTGGCGTACACTTTTGAATACATACAGCTAATAATTGGGACCTGGATATTAGGTATTATTGTTAATCATTGCGACTGAATATGCTTGGCATTGTACTCATCAAATGCAATTCTAAGTACTTTAGGTCAAGTTTAAATTTCAAAATACCTGGCATATTTATACTTAGAAATGTCTCTGATTTACCTGATGTAAAACCTGCTGTTGAGCACTTGTTTTCTAATTACCTACATTTCTTCGAGCACCTGTGTACCAGGTAAAATGGCTATTCTGCCAACAGATACTGGGTAAACGCAATATGCTTGCCAAAACTTCGCATTAAATCCTACCTGTGAATGCTCGAATGAGGTGCTTCTGGTCTTAACAGACAAAACACGCGCACCGTTTAACTGTCGGTGTGATTATTTTAGAAGGTAGCACTTGCCTTGCTTTACCTTCTATTTGTAGGGTTTACGCCCGCGTGTGTACTTCCATTTTGGTACAACGGCAAGCAGTACTGGATGTGCACCAAAGTAGACGCCCTATACCTGTGGTGCTCCACATCGAGTGATTACAACTTGCACGGCAGGTGGCGCTGGTGCAGTACGACAGCGGGTAGGTGTTCATCTTGTCGGTGTCGGGAACTACTCACATGACATCAGGTATAACCTTCCCCGTGACCGTACACAGTATAGGAAATGTCCTTTTTGTCACGAACGAGATAGTAAAGAGGAACACTGCCCCATGAAGTGGTATCAAGAACAATCTAAGATTTTCTTAATAACATAAATACCTCTCCCATTTTGTTTCTTTTTGAAAGCCTGATTATCGAGGCTATACCATTGTGAGATGCGACAGAAACCTGCCATGAAATCGATAATTCTCAAGTAGTTTTAATATGACCCCCTACATAGAAAAACAGTTACAGCAAAAACGGGTAAACAATATTTAAAGGAGTGATTTTAGAGATAATACTGTTTGCTATGCAATGCTATCATACATTTTCCATATCTGGCCGATGAAGAGCAGGATCCTAGTTCAATAATATCCTTCAAGATTGTTAACCTGACATTTAAGTGATTTAAAAAAGATACTTGAAAAGGTTGTGGCAAAACGTTTTGGATCTCATATATTAATTAAGTAATCTGTCAAATGTGTTCCAATCTGCATCCAAAAAATCATTATACGGAGACTGCTCTCCTATAGCTTCAGAATGATATCACTTTAAATATGGATAATGATCAAGTTACTGCACTTACATTACATGATTTATCAACTGCTATTAATATACTATTAATCATACTATTATCACGGATCGTTTGTCATTATGGTACGGCGTATTTGGTGTAGCTTTAAGCTAGCTTAAATCTGATCTTAGTGGTAGACACCAGAGAGTTAAGATTGGGGAATGTTTTTGGTCACCAGTTAATATTTCGTGTGGTATTCCTCAGGGTTCAGTTTTGGGACCGTTACTTTTTATCATGTATACAACTCCATTGAGTTTAGTTATTAATAAGCATCATTTCAACCATCATCGCTTTGCAGATGATGCTCAAATTTATATATTATCTACTCTGTATGCAAATTGTTCTTTACAACAACTTAGAAATTGTCTTGGTGACTTTTTTACTGGATGACTGAGAGTAGATTGAAGCTGAATACTGATACAAGTTTCTTATCATTGGCACACAGAGGCAGCATAAACAAACTAAGAATGTTTTTCCTATACCCTTACTTAATCAGCATGTTATGCCAGCAGTTTCAACTCGGAATTTAGGACTAATTTATGATGATAAATGTAATTTTAGAGAACACATTTCTCAAATGTGTTGAACATGTTATTACCACATTCGTGATTTGCGACGTATTCGGCGGTATTTGCCTCTTCCTATTGCAAAAACTATTGCAACTGCGCTAGTCACTAGTAGACTAGACTATTGCAATTCGCATTTTCATAATATTGCTAATAAGGATATCACAAAACTACAACGTGTTCAAAATTACTTAGCAAAGATTGTGACTAGGTCTCCACGTTTTACGCATTCTAATCCGCTTAGTAAAGTAACTGCATTGGCTTCCTCTCCGATAGAGTTTCATCTTTAAAATCTGTACCAGGCACGTTCCTGTAAGCAACCATCGTATTTACATTCTTTGCTTACTCTTGTAAGATAACCTGTTCAGTTTCGATCATCTGATCATCTGTTCTGATTTACTTTTTGACCCTATAGTCAATACTGGTATTAAGGATTTTGCTGTGGGTGCGCCTACTCTTTGGAATATGCTTCCTACTAGTGTTAAACCATTGAACATATTGGTACTTTCCGCCATCATTTAAAGACATACCTTTAAAACCTTGTCTATCCATCATAGCTCCCTGGCGTATCAGTCAATCTGATGACAACTGGATTTGGTCATTGACTCTGAGATTGATCAACTGTTTTGTATTTAAGCGCTTTTTAGCTTGGTTTCTAAGAAGTTAGGCGCAATAGAAGTTACCTAATTATTATTATTAACAGTGTCGTCCTTGAAACTGATGCATTGATGAATGATTAGTACGTTGATGTTAAGGGTATAACCAATCCCTATACTATTAAGGCCATCTTGTTGCAGCTTGAGTGAATATCGATATTTACCAAAAAAATTGCTAACTCCACGTATATTTGCACTAGTAGAGTCGTAGTAATGGTGAAAACAAAATACATTAACGCGCTAAAATAAACGTAACCCAGGCCCCTTTGTGTGTTTTACTGTCATCATAAAACTATTCGATGTGTCTGTTTAGGTTAATCTCGCAGGGTTGGCCTGTTGACAAAGCCGTCTCACGCAGTGTGTGTGGTCTTGGAGATCAAAGTGACGATTCGTTAGCAGTTTTCGCAGATTTCCGTGAATTAGTCAAGTTGTGAACTATTGTAGTGTTGCTTTTTATACTTTGATCATGTCATTGAATGTTGTTCTACCCAATAAAATGCATCATAATTTGTTGGTTTAACGCTGTCGTTGTCGGTTGTTGTCTTTGTTAATAAAAGTAATAATTTTTATTTGTAAAGCGCCGTATATCCGGAATATACTACCGCGCATAAAATACATTTTAAAACATAAATATCTAAAATATCTACAATCAATTAAACTTACACGATAAAATGTTAAATGATAATAAATAGGTAATTAAATAAAGCTTCTAAATATCCTAAACTCCTCAGCAATGAATACATACATAAAATAATACGTAGTAAGATGTATTAGGCTGTCGGGCAGGTCGTTCCACAGGCGCGGAGCCGTCACTGAAACGCTACGCCGACCATAGCGTTCTAAATTGTGGCGTGGTACTCTCAGGAGACAGGTTCCGACAGTGCGAAGCTGGCGGCGGCCCGGCGTGTATTCCACAATCATATCAGCGATGTATTCGGGCGCTAGATTGCGCTCGGAAGGTCAAAACCTGTATTGTGTAGGCGATATGCCATGGAACGGGCAGCCAGTGTAACCCTGTCAACATAGGCGTGATGTGGAGATGATCTCGGCGCCGTTGCTGCGTAATTACATGCACAGCCGAATTTTGCACACGTTGCAGTTTCTGTAGCAATCGCCAAACAGTACCGCATTTCTGTAGTCCATTTGAAGTAACTAGACCATGAAAGATTGTTTTACATGCATCAATGGTCAGGCAGTGGCGTATCTTGGCGATGTTGTGCAGCTGGAAATGTGCAGCCTGGCATGTACGAGCAACTTGCATCGACATGTCCAGCCCAGTGTCCAAGAAAATGCCGATGTCTCATACTGTCAGCTGAGGCGTTATGTCACACCCACATATGTAGATTATCGTAATTGCAAGTGGCACTCTGGTGTTACGCGCGTAGAAGACAACAGTTTCGGTCTTGGTCTCATATAGCAACAGTTGGTGGCTCGACATCCAACGCTTGATGTCGATGGTGCATTCTTCGATACGGCGGGTAGCGATGTCTGGGTCATAGAGTTGATCACGTGGGAAATCAACGTAGAGCTAAGTGTCACCAGCATACATATGGCATTTCAAATGGTGTCTAAGCCAATATGGCAGTGATTGATATGCAGTAGATAATGAACAATAAGGGAGAAAGTACCGATCCCTGAGGTACACCACAATGCAGTTGTTGTCGGTGAGAAATGGCATCGTCAATCTTTATAACCAATGTTCTGTGCAACACGTAAGGTGCTACCCACGCGAGCGCCGATTCACGAATTCACGAGTGGTCCACCGTATCAAAAGCAGCAGTAAGATCAAGGAGAACGAGTATCACTCCCTTTCTACGGTCGAGTTCCTGCCATGATATATCATCGTGAATACGAACATATCTCCCTAACAATTTTGACACAGAGCTGAGATTCGATATAGGGCGGTAAGTCTTTATGCAATTTGCGTCCACTCCTGTCTTCGTGACCAGCGCAGCTCGAGGATATGATCGCCGACATGAGTAGCAAGTTTTCAATGAAGTATCTGTGCTGTGGACCAATCAAGGTCAGAGATAGTAAAGTAACCACCGATTGCCAGTACGTGTTGTTAGGATTTCTTCATTGGAATGACAATTCGTGTTTAGTAAAGTCAATATAAAGATCATCGGTTCTGCTGGGAGGTCGTTAGTATGCTTCAACTTTGATCTGTTGTTGTGGAAGTTTGATTGTGCCACTGACTAGCTCAATGTTTTGAGATTTGGCTGTTTCATCCATGTTGAGCAAGTTGTATGGTCCTCCGTGAGAGTATGAAGGTCTGCCACGTCTGTGCATGTCGTATCGACGGTACCCTGAAAAACATTCTACCGAGATCGCTTCATCATTCAGCCATCTGTTCCCAAGATGATATGTGGTTCAGCTACGTCCATGTGTTCCAGATTTCTATTCTTGCCACTTCGCAAGTTTATGTATAGGATACGGAAAGTTCTCCTTTCTTTCCTAGTGCCTTGTTTTACTGTTTTATGTGAAGACAAGACGCAGCCAAGGCCTTTTGGGAACACTCGAGGGTCAGGGTTGAGCTCAACGTTACACATCGATAGGAGCGTTAATCTACGGGAATTCTTTTCTGATTTATATAGTGTGTATTTGCCCAATTTGTGCCGTCTGTGGTGAAACCGCAACACTTCATATACAGCTGATTTCATGGCTGTGTCAAACAGAGTGACTGTAGGTCTAAATTACGCTTGTTAATGGTATGGGGAGAAGACAAAAAGTCAGTACATACGTGGTCTGTTGTGACATTCAGCACAGAGAGGCTCACAAGAACCATTAATTTAATCAAAAAGCAAGCACTCTGTGAAAGTGGGATATTTACCAAACATGTAGTTTTGAAACACTAAAATCCACAGAGATTTCTGTTTCACATAATTTTATTTACAGCCCAAACAGCTAAAATATCGTGTATTCTGACGCCATGTCGTTATACAGACAGGACATAGAGACCTGTTAACACAGGCACGGTGAGACTGAAGTGTACATATTCAACAGACAAGGCAACAATTCCCAACAACACAGTATTTACATCGTTGTTAAAAATATCACAGACAGTTACTGTGACGTCATTAGTCGGCTACCACATTGTAGTGTCATATAACTTCTGCTCTGTATAACGAAAACACAACGCGTATGTATTTACATGTACGAATGCGCGCATACGATACCCACATGATGTGACCACTGTGTCCCACCTATCTTGATACACGTGTTCTGTTTGGCAACAAACCAGCGACCGGTTTCATGTCACCTACGTATCGACTAAAGACGTTTACTTAGCACTAGGATGAATGACTAAACAACGTATGGATCAAACGGGTAACGTGCTGAGAAGTAACTGTATAGTTAATAAGTACGCGACATGAAACGGTCCTCGGTGAAATGCAACGTGCTGTTTCTTAATGGCTGCCTTGCCGCATGCAAATCTGGCTGCCTACGAGGATAGCAATAATGGTACATCACTGAATGTACCTCAATAACACTACGTCCATCAACGGTTCATTTTTTATTGAATTTGGTTAGATTTGATAAAAACAATTACATGCACGCACACCGACACACACACACGCACGCACACACGCACGCACGCTCGCACACCGACACCGACACCGACACCGACACCGACACCGACACCGACACCGACACCGACACCGACACACACACATGGATATGCATCACATAGCTGCCTTTTACAGTTGACCAACCCAGACCTACCGGGCTATGAACCGCATTCCATCGTATGTACTGTTAATAAATGCCAAATAAAATATAATTATAAATACTTTCACCTTCTTAGCTTTAACAACGTCGTTTCAGGACTTTTCCCGTTGTGAGTAATACTGCCAGTGATCGTTTGTTAAAATATTCTGACAAAAATTACCTCTAAAATGAAGCGTACAACGGATTAGTCATCTTTGATAATGTATAACTGGATCAAGTTAGTTAGCATAGCCACCCACACTGCACGTAGAAAATTGCTCTGCTAACTGAATGCATGTCATAACTAACAGAACCTACACCAGGTACAACATAACGTATGTCACTACTACAAATGTTCTACCAATGAAAAACCGACTAGAATCTGTTTTGTTTCTGTAATATTGTCATCGCTGTTATCGTACCAACATGGCAGAGTTCTACTATTGAGGACATGGCGTACACCTGTTCACTGCCGAAACATTCTGAATCCGCGCTGGGTGACGTGTACGTGTTTCCTGCCCGAATCGCGACGTGATCCTGTAAAACAACAACACAATCGATCAATGTAAACACCGCTAATACAATTTCGTTGCAGGACAATTACTTTTAAATATGCATACATTCTCCGCATTGCAAATCTGTTTCCATATATCCAGAGCACGATTACAAGGTTGGCCTTTGGGTTGAAACTAGCGTAATAATTTGTGGTATTCCAATGTAATACAAAATACTATATATACATTTGCAAAAATAGTTTCTAAACATGTATGCACCATTTGAAGATCGAACCAGCGTCGTAAAAACATCTTGCAGGTACCACAGCAACCAACTTAACGATTGAACTACTGCGGATCGTCGGCTTATTTCAATTGTTATGTTTCGTTCTATGAATATTTCAGTGATATTATTAATTAGCCAACGTTTTTCTATAAAATAGAATACAGTATTGATACACTGTTTACTTGTGTACACTACCTCCTCAATCCTCTATTCCACACAATTACTCTGAAAACGGGTCGAAAGGTTTGCTTGTTTTGACGTAATTTGTTCAACAACATTGGACCCGGGTGGAAAAGTAACATAACTGTTTATTCCTCTATGGTGACAAATGTTTGTATTACATTGTCACGCTTGTTTAGAACCAAATTCTAACCTTGTAGACATGCTCTGATGCATGGAACGCTATATTCATGATGTGACCTATGTCAATGATGAAGTTATGATACCACGTGATTACCCAGGAGATGAAATCTCACCATTCCGTGTGAATCGCTATACAGACAGGTTTCAAATTGAATTTACACAACAAAGCATATTTTTTATGTATGTTCAATGTTGCCAAATGTAATGTTAAACTTTGTGTACACATGGTAAACGGATTTTAGCTAAAGCCCTGTTTTATTTCCTTTAATATGTGATTCCATATGATGAAATGTAGATGGGATTATTAAAATACTATTGTCGTCAATCGTAACTAAACGGTAACTATGTTAGCAAATCGTAGAAAATATATCAATATTTATTTTAAAGACGCACACACGCACAAATGTGGCATAGCTCTACCAATAACTTTGAACTACAGGAACGAACCTTCCGAGGTGTGTCTATCGCCGTGCGTGTCCCACGGGTCGCGATAATCCACGGGATCCCACACGTCATTATGGCTGCCGTATGTGTGCCCGTCATTGTCACTAGGTCTCCTCTCCCTACTTCCACCTCTCCCCCCTCTCCTACTCCTGCTCCGCTTTCTCCCACCTCCCGTATGTGACGCCCCCTCCCCAGCCGCACTGTCCTGTCGCGACCTATGCAAACCGCCGCTGTGTCGTCTCTCCGAATCTCCCTGCCATTGTCTTCCACCAGACGGCGTCTCGTGTTCGTCTTGGTAACCTGCGAACTGCTGCAGCTGTGCGAGTTTCCTCTCTTGGTCGTCCAGCTTCCTCTTCTTCTGCCAAGCCTTCCACTTCCTCTTGTTCTCCTGTTTACTTGTCAGTTTCTTCTTCGCTGCTTCCTCGTTGACGTCCAAATACTCGTCAAGTGGCGTCCGGGGAAAGTCGTCCGAGTACAGGCTTTCAGCCAAGCGTTTCACCCGTGACTTTGGTGTGTTTTTGTTCTTCGCCATGATGACTTTTGCATAAGGAGTTGGTTCCTGACTTTGTTTGTTAGTTGCGTGAGGTGTGTTCTTTGTCGGTGTGTGTGAAGGCTTCATATGCTTTGCGGGCGTTTCTGTAAGAACGACACGAAGGCATTTCCACTGTTATTGCTTTCTTTAAAAAATACGTCACATATGTAATTTTTTAAACTGAACTCTAATGCTCAAAATGTACTTTTGTCATACGCAAACCTCTGTCTTGCTATCTTGGATGTGATTTCTTTACATGTAGACCAAATGAGCCATTTATCAGACTGTAACAACTATATGACACTCTGTCGTAAAAATCTAAGAACGAGTGCAGTCAACAAGTAAATCATAAATTCTACACGTTGGTGTCACCTAGCGAATTATATTGACGGCTCGAGATGTCGAAATCAAACTAAGTGTAGATAACTGACATGTATCCAACGTAATGAAATTACATTAACAGAGTTTGTTTTCTCTTCAAAACATCTAGAATCATGAAAATGAGCAAAATATAAATCGGAGGTAAATTTACTTATGGAAGATCACTTGGCTTCATTGGTACCAGTGCTGGTACAGTCAGTGGTACCAGTGCTGGTACAGTCAGTGGTACCAGAGCTAGTACAGTCAGTGGTACCAGTGCTGGTACAGTCAGTGGTACCAGTGCTGGTACAGTCAGTGGTACCAGTGCTGGTACAGTCAGTGGTACCAGTGCTGGTACAGTCAGTGGTACCAGTGCTGGTACAGTCAGTGGTACCAGTGCTGGTACAGTCAGTGGTACCAGTGCTAGTACAGTGCAGATAATGATAATAAAGCAATTTCTTGTACATCTGAATCCTCGGAAATCAACTCAGTTGTGCTGAACAACAAAAGCGTTACCTGGGGTAGTTACTCAAAAGAGACAATCAATATTCAAGTAAGTTGTCAAAAAAGCATTGGACAAATATGTTGGGAGCAAAGGTGGGTAAGCAAGATTATGGAGGTTTAACGAAATGTGTAATATTTTCAGCTGATCCAACACTAACTTACTAAGGCGAACAAATTCCAATGAATTGACGCAGCAACAGAGAAAGTGTAGTTCAAATATTGATGACAATTCGGGGAACAAAACTGAAGCCGGAATGTGACAAAACTGCCTGATATGTAACAACACAGATCTTGAAAATTATTGATTTTAGACAGGAAGCCAATGTAGAACAAATGTAGGACTGAACTGAGAAATGCACTGAATGAGACCAACCAGATGTTGAATCTGACGTCCTCTTCTTGGCATTTTTAGTTGTCACAAAAGCAGCTTTCATCTCATAGTGTGCGATAAATGGTGTCACTGGCAACTTCCAGGAATCCATCATCGCATCTCTGCATTCCTAAAAGAGAATCACATCTATGAAATTACACAGTTGTGTATACTTGCTTATAAATTAACTGTTGACATCTTTACAATTTTACATTATAATCCATATTGATAAGGCATATGTTGAAAGCAAATCAACAACTTTATTGTGTTACTACCTATTGGGGTGGGTATAGTCATTTCTGTACAAAATAAACTGTAGTAAAGATAAGAAGCATCTTTAGGGTGAACCAGTGGAGATAACCTTCACCCTACAAATGGTGTTACTGGCATGAACATGTTCGGATTTCCTAACCAAACAATCAAGCATCCGCAGGGCCAAGTCAAACTCGAGTTAGTAACTCACATCAAAGTGGAAGTCTGGCATGGTTTTGGACTTCTCTAGTTGACAGAATGTCTGGTTTAGCCGAGTACTGACTACCACTTTCACCTCTCTCCCAAGCCGACAGGTGCACAGGAGAGCATCTAAAGGTATCTTTGTAACGAATTCATAATATAATATATTTTAATCACTCCCTAAGTACCTTTGACTACACTTACATAAGCCCAGTGACCTTTCCTGGCACAGTTGTGGCAGTAGCGGCTCTTGTTTTCTTTTTGTTTGCCTTTACACATTGGTCCTGGCTCCGTCTACAAAGTCAACATGGGTTTCTCACAGAAAGTACATGTCAATCAAAAAACATCCACTCACATAAAAACTCTTGCTTTTGAGGCACACATAATGGATTATTATTATCAATGTCCCAAAATTACTTTCATCTAACCTCAGCCTCCCCCCTCATCCCCAGATGAAGGTCAGCAACATTGATGTGATGACGTCAGACCATTAACCGTATCAGATGGAGGCATAAAATACCTATGTCTGTCGGCAGATAAAATTGCCCTCTCCCAAACTAAATAATTCCGTCTGTTATTGGACAACAATGTTCCAACATGATCACTAATATGAGCAAAACTGTATATTAATTTTTGCGAGAAACAATTACACCGTTAAACGTAACGTATCAAAAAACATCAAGTATTAAGACAAGTACAGTATAGGTCTAAAGAAATACAAATTTGTTTCATTTCAATTAAACAAAAGCAATTACACCTTTACTTGTGCACTATTGCTGTGTTTATACGGGAGAGGGTAAGTGACAAATAGATACAATATGTGGCATTTCAACACTCACTGTGATGTGAAACTGTCTCCAGATGTCTGGGCATTCCTACAAATATAACAAATATAAATTGTTAACATGTTATATACAGGCGGCTATACAATGTTTTCGAATCAGTGCTAATTCTGATAAATAAAACTGTGGCTGCCTAAGGATGCACAGGACTGCAGAAAGTAGACATTAGCAAGCGCCTGCCATAAGAAATACAATGTGATCAAAAATATAGATAAATCACTCATAATTTTTGAATTTAGCCCCAAATGCAGACGTATGCATTATTTTATAGAAATGTGTAATGATTAATGCAATACCAGTTATGCAATCCAAGTTGGAGTGCATAACTAATATTGCATTAACCATTAAAAAAATTATTTTATATGTTGGATTACGTAACTATATATATATATATATATATATATATATATATTATATGATCAAACACAAACCAGCATCTCTACAAAATGTTGATGCTAGCATAACGGTATATTACAAATCTAATAATTTGATGTCTGAAAAACTGTGGAATGTAATAATGTCTAACTTATGTTTTGTAGTTATAGTGTATTATAGAAATATCATAGTGAATCTGGCTGTTAAAATATTTGTTCCACAATTTTTTTTTATCTCAAATCCTCATACAAATAGCAGCAACAACGCATAGAGACACGTGTAAACACGCTTGTTCAATGATTACAAATTTATCATGGATTTACAACAAAGATATCATATTTACGCCTGTTTGTAGAAACATTTTGTATAACACTGTTTGTAATGTATAAGATGCCCATGTTTAATTTAATTTCCCTGTTTGACGATGTTACCGTTGCGATGTGTCCTCGAGTGAAACATCTGCGACACTCCACAGTCCTTGACCTACGGGGCTCAGTGCAGTTCCTTGACCCGTGGCCAGGCCGATTGCAATTGTAGCAGAGCGACTCCGGACAAGTCCGAGATATGTGACCTCTGAGGCCACACAGTATGCAGGCTGGCTGTTTCTGCATTGCAAACAAAGCACTGCATCAGTGGAAGATGACAAGATATATATATATATATATATATATAATTATATATATATACTTATAAACACACTGTATATATATATATATATATATATATATACAATAAAAATAAATTATATCTTGTCATCTTCCACTGATGCTGTATATATATATATATATATATATATATATATATATATATATATATATATATACATATATATAATTGTATATACACCCACAGCATTATGTAGAGACCTGTCCACCCATCATTTGGATAGTAAAATATCACTGGATGAAAGAAAAAATTATAAAACACCTGAACTGGCTTGTAGTTGAATATATAAGTTAACATCAATATGTCCACCAAAACAATTATCCTGCATAAGGCTCTGCCCAGATGGACATGACCTACCTTGGGTTGAGGACAGTCCTTCATCAGGTGACCTCTCTCTTCACAGTTGTGGCACTTGACACTGGAGCGGTAGTACCTTGACCTCATGTGACTTGGACCCGCCTTCCATACGTCCGCATCAATGAGATCCCAGTCACACTCTGTCAAATATCACATGCTTCAGGATAGTCCACTGTGTTATTGTAGTAACTAAGCCAATTCACTTTAACATGTCCAAAAAACTGACCTGTCTAGAGACGTTTGTCTGTTTAAATCAGCACAGATCTTCAGATCGTAAGACGGGGAACTGGGAAGTGGTGTAAATAGTGGACATGAAGTACAGTGATCAGTGAAACAATGAGAAAGATGACACTAAGCGTTCATCCACACACGACATCATTCGACTACTACATTGGTTACTACTAATAAGTACTGATGAAATCATCTTGGTGAGGAGAATAGAATGATTGTCTGGTAAAGAAGGGAGCATTCTTACGTCGTTAAGTAGAACACATTCAGACAATTATAAAACCTGGTGTTTAGATATTAAGTGCAGAGAAAACAGAAATATTATAAACAGCAAATATTTAAAATAAACAATTATTACTGTCATCAGTGTCATGCGTACATATACAAGCATTACATATATATATATATATATATATATATATATATATCAGGGGTCGACATTGGCATGGGCCCGATGCATGTTTTAAAGCTGTCAGCCGAGTTAGGCCACCGGTTTTTAAATCCTACTGACCACTGTCGACGTTTCCGTAACCCGACCTTTTTCATAAAAATTGAATGACCTTAATAACATTAGTCTATTTATTAACATTCGTTTTGTTACATTTTATCTATAACTTATTACACAACTGTGTCTAAAATGTTGCTGTGTGTACACGAAGACTTCCATGCACTGGGGAAGTCATATTTATAAACGCCCGCATGATTGGTGAATCGTGGGAGTCACTCATTATTCACCCCAGCAGCGATCTTGTTACACGTTGCCATTGGCTATGGGTGGTAGGCGATGTCGACATATCGTTGTTATTTGCGTGAATGATAAAACGCTAGTGCACATTCCATAATGGAAAGACATCTACGCTATTTGTTATACTTTCAAACGTTTGACAGTGTTGCAAAAGACGATTCATGCAGCTGTGAATTTTGTAAAACAATATTGGAAGAAAGAGGGCAAGTGTTCTGAACAGCGTTCACACTGTCACCGCCGCATGTGGGTTCTTGGCCACACACACCAACGCGATGTTTACATAGTCATAGGCTACCTGTCATTAAATGGGACACGGGTTATCTGTGTTCTAATGCTAATTTATCAAGGTATCACTCATGCCTGATTCTGCAGTAACAGTTTTCAGGCATAACCAAAACTAAGAAATGTTTTTCATGACAGACAGCTATAGTTTCAAGCCCTGTATAAAACAGTCAAAGTCATAAATTCAAATTCGCCCACTTTGCTTTAGTTTCAATGCAATTATGCAAAACAAACTATTAATAGAAAGTGTCAATGAGTAAATCAGTTGTTAATATTAAATATGAAACAGTTTGTTTTTTATAATGTCTGAGCTCATAAAATGGCTTACAATGCAGGCCGCAATAAATAATATTGCACTTTAACTTTTTTCCGAATTTAAACTGACTTTGTTATGTGATATGTAGAAGAGACACAATTGTGACAGAAGATGTTGACTGTTGTCACTGAAATTGATATTTAATTTCTCGAAATATGTAGTTTCCATGTTATAGTCTATAAATAAATGTGCTACAATTGTATAGTGTGAAAGTTGCTTCAGATTTCATTATTAGCAGACTGACACCACGACTAAAATATTTCATTTAACGTCGAGTTTTCTCTTTTTATTGTTGCAATCTGAAAAATTTACATTTAAAAAACATGCAACGTAAGAGCTCCAGAAAGTCTTCATAATCTCACTCCTGTTGAAACTTTGTCTTCTAAAGTGACGGGCACCTCGGTAGCTGCATATTTTGTGTACATTATTTGGGCCAGTAACTTTTTTGGGGGGCCAGTAACTTTTCAAATCAACTGGCCCCCCGGGCCAGTGGATACAAAAGCTTAATGTCAAGGCCTGTATATATATGCCACTCACCTCCCAGTGACTTATGTATGTCTTCAACTGTGACGTCCATGTTGCCCTCTTCTAGGTCATTTATATTCAGCTGAATGTCCATCTTCTCTTCAGCATGCATGTCACCGAAACTATAATCCGAGTCAGACTCACTGCCTGCACAATCACCATTTTCAGTGACGGCATTCTGAGTCAGACACTCACTGTCACTTGCATCTGAATTATCTGAGGAAACCACAATAAATTCCTTTGTGACTTCCGCCTTTTTGTGAACACCTTTTGACTTCTGACATTTGTCACCACGTTTCTGTTTCTTGCCATGTTTGTTAAGTTCAGCACCTTCTGTTTTGTCATGTTTTTTATTCAATGGTGTTATGTTGGAAGGTTCTGGAACCAAAAGAGCTTCCAGATTAACAACGTCATCTCTGCTAGATGATTTCTTCTTCTTTTGCTTAGGCTTCTTTTTGACATCTTTTGTAGTTTTCACACTGTCTTTGTCTAAAGTCTTTCTTTTCGTCTTTTTACTAGTTTTATCCAATCGCAGCAGACTGTTGTCTGTGGTGCTACGTGCAGCTTTTGGTGTTGACGAAGTAATTTCTCTACTGTTCTTACTGGTTTCTCCATCTTCTGTGATATTGATATCACATTCTTCCTCCAGCCAACTTTTGCTGTGTGCTTTGCTGTCATCTGCCTCCTCGTGGTGGATCTGGCTGTACAAGGCCCACTCAAGTTCTTGCCTGTCAAAGTCATCTGTCAAGTCATCACTGCCTCCGCAATCAGAATTCCCAGGATGCCTACACTCATCGATTCCATCATCATAACAGTCTTCCATCCCTTATAGTCACTGCAACAGATAGGGTTAATCATTTGTTCATGTTTTGTTAATCAGTATTGCATTTTTTACCATTATCAATCAAATAGACAGTGATCTTCTATAGGACAATATATAACATCATTAAGCAGGCGGCGCTACTGTATCAAAATAGTGTTCGTTTGGAAGATTGCATAAAATGCCTGAAGTGTGTCAAATTAAAATAGTGTTCCATATTTTATATAATGCACACATTTATCACATAGATGCCATTAATGGCCATAATATCCACCGATCCAACATATTTCATGGTTGTATGTGGTCGTACGTCTCTTAGTCGGCGTATTATGAATATTATGATGGCATTGCCATTGTCATTGATGTGAGAAATTTGGCTAATGTTAGAACTTAGAGGACGTTTTCATGGTTAGCTCTGAAAGTCAAAGATCGCCCAACTTTCTTAGACATACCATCCACAGTTTTGTGACTTGGACTTTGGGTTTAGATTGTTTCGACTGGTAGCGGAAATAGCTACCCTCTAGCGGTACCCCCTCTCTAGGACTAGGATGTTTCCTGAGCGATAATTCAGGTTATTCATACAAATAACAGATTTGGGCATCACGTTACCTTCATTCGTCATACAAGTTAAGGTCGTTGTACGTGTCTTCGTCGGTATAATAACAGTCAAACGACATTGTTCTACAGAAGTACAAATATTATATGCAAATACAATAACAAACTACTGTTTTCCACGTGTGACAAGAAACCGTACAACTTCTTGGAATTCGCCATCTAACGGATTTATCAAAGATCGTTCCAAATGCTCGGATAGGTGGCAGCACTTTATTGTAGTGCCGTTTAGGGCACCCACTAGTCCTGTCATTCTGTGGTTCAACCTCAAACAAAATATTAATTACAACAGTAAGTTTGACACCACGTTTACATTCTACATTATATTTATATTACCAGAATATAAGTCCACCGAAATCCACTTGATGGAACATCGTCATTTTCACATGTTCTTAAGAGCATGTGAAATAATATGTTATATTACACAAAGTGCCCTTAATTATAGCTTGGGGGATTAGTTTCAGTTATGGAAATACGTAATGTTGAATCTCAAGAGGCAACATTTGTAATTTCATACGCATGCACATGCACGCACGCGCGCGCACACACACGCACGTGCACACACACACACGCGCGCGCACACACAAGCGCACGCCCACACACACTCACATACACAATCACGCACGCACAATCACGCACGCACAATCACGCACGCACAATCACGCACGCACAATCACGCACGCACAATCACACACGCACACACGCACACTCGCACACACGCACACACGCACACTCGCACACACGCACGCACACACGCACGCACACACGCACGCACACACGCACGCACGCACACGCACACACGCACACACGCACACACGCACACACGCACACACGCACACACGCACACACGCACACACGCACACACGCACACACGCACACACGCACACACGCACACACGCACACACGCACACACGCACACACGCACACACGCACACACGCACACACGCACACACGCACACACGCACACACGCACACACGCACACACGCACACACGCACAAGCACACACACACACACGCACACACGCACACACACACACACGCACACACGCACACACGCACACACGCACACACGCACACACGCACACACGCACATAAACAATTTGGTTTGTTGTAAACCTCAGTGGCGTAGCCAGGGGGGCCCGATTCAGGGAGTCACAACGTACAGTGGGATTCATGATGGCTGTGTAAGATTTCCATTCCCAGTCCTACCCTTTCGCTAACAAATTGTCATCATTCAAATAGGTCAAGTTAGGAATTCTCCACTTCTGTCGCTCGCTCAACATAATGTGTTAATGGCCAATGGCTATTAAGAATAATAGTTGCCCGGTTGCTAGACTAGGGTCTTTAATTATTTTCTTGGCATAACTGTCGTCAGGGATGAGTTGACCATGATTTCTTTTTTCCATTGTCTTTTATCTTCCTTTCACTTTTCTTTTACTATGTTCTCTATCAGCAGTGTCCAATTTCTTCTATCTGTCATGTTTTCCATTCTTCTCCCACTCTTTCAAAGTCAATGCAATCACCCATCGCAATTTCGGTTTCTCTCGCGTCAATTTCCCCTCCACTTTCTGGTCATCAGCTCTCTTTGTCATTTCGCATTTTTCCACATGACAAACCCATGTACTCGTCGCCAATTTCTTCTTAGACCTTTCCTTCATCCCAACCTCCAGTCCAATTTCATAAGTTTTCTCTTATCAGCTCTCTTAGCTCAGTGGCGTAGCCAGGATGTTGCATTGGAGGGGGCCACTCGACAATCAAACAATATATATATATATATATATATATATATATATATAATATATATATATATATATATATATATATATATATATATTATATATATATAATTCAAACCCAACTCGCTTAAAATGAACACCGACATGACAACCAAGTTCCCTGATCAATGTAGCTGGCAGTTCACAAAAACCATTCACTGGAGGTGTCTAAGTTACACTGTAAGAGATACACGACACATTATTAAAGATACACGAACCAAAAGCCCCGACATAATATCAGCCTATAACTAACCACCACATTCCTCACTCTACATTCCCAGACCTACTGTCAAAGACTATGACAAATACCAACATGTACATGTAGTCGCTTACTCTGATAAAAGAATAATTATATATCCATTCAACCAGTAACTTAACAACATTTAACGTTGTGTATTACAATTGATAAATGCATAGGGAGTGGCATTTTCCTAGTGCAAAACCCACTAGATTAATTGCTTTGGTTACAATGAGGATTTCAGCCGGGGCAAACGCTTGGAGGAAAGGCGAAGGGGTGATGGGAGATAGACGCATATCACGTAAACGTAAAGGAAATGTGCTCAGCTTGTCTGTTACTCCAGCATTCATATGAATGCATTAGAGACAATGGCACTAACAGAGAAAAACAGGAGGTCTAGGTTTGCGAAAAACAACCTAGTAAGAGTAATCGTGGGATTTAAGAGAGATGATAAGAGAAAATGGATGAAATCAGAGTGGAGATTGGAGTGAAGGAAAGTTCTAAGAAGAAATTGGCGAGTAGCGCATGGGCTGGTCACGTGGAAAAAAATGGCAGAAGAAAAACTGGCAGAGAGCAGATGCCCGGAAAATGGGGGAGGGGTGGAGGCGAGGAAGGCCGAAATTGCGTCGGGGATTGCATTGAAAATGACATAGAAATAGTAGGAGAAGAATGTAAAAAATGATAGAAGTAATTGGAGATTGCTGACAGAGAACGTAGTAAGATAAAAGTGAGAGGAAGAAAAAAGACAATAGAAAAGGAAATCATGGTCAACTCACCCTGACGACAGTGATGCCAAGAAAATAATAACAATAAAATGGAATTTGACCCAAGTCTAGTAACCGGGCAACTATTATTTTGAATCCTTAATAGCCATTAGCCATCATGCACATTAAAAACAATGACATTGTCATTGCTCTGTCAATTCTTACGTTGCAGCCAGCGACAGAAGAGGATAATTCATAACTTAATCCTATCTGAATTATAATTTGAATTATAATGAAATGGTAGGTGTAGGAAAGAAAATCTTTCACAGGCATCCTGAAGCCCACTGTACTTTGTGACTCTATTAACCAGGCAGCCAGTTGTTGGTGCTCCGTTCCCCACCATCCTAATTCCCCCGGGATTTGGGGGCCACGGCCCCCCTCTGGCGACACCACTGTCTCATAATAATGCCTTCTTTTGCGCCAATATCCTCGAAGATCAAGCTCAGTGGCCCTATTATTCTTACCGGATTGCTTTTCGCAAACCTGGACCTTCTGTTAGTGTCATCGTCTGTAGTGCATTCAGGTGTGCCGGGCTTCATGGACAAGAGCTGAGCACACTTCTTTTTCGTTTACGTGATATGCGTCTATCTCCCATCATCCCTTCGCCTTTCCTCTAAGCGTTTTCCTGGGCTCCAATCCTCATTGTAACCGAAGCAATCAAACTAGTGGATTTTGCACTGGGAAAATGCCATTTCCCATTATGAATTTATAGATTGTAATACGCAACGTTACATGTTGTGAAGTTACTGGTTGAACGCCAACGCTACATGATCTATGTTTAATTATTGTTTCATCAGAGTGACTACATGTTGGCATTTGTCGTGGTGTTTGTCAGTAGGTTTGGGAGAGTAGCGTGATGAATATGGTGGCCGGCTATAGGCTGATGTTATCTAGGGCCTTTGGGTTCGTGTCTCTTTAAAAACGTGTCGTCTCTCTCTCTCTCTCTTACTTTCTAACTGTGACGCCTTCTGTGAATGGTTTTGCTGAGCAGCCAGCTACATAAGTCAATGAACTTGGTGTCATGTCGGTATTCATTTTAAGCGAGCTGGGTTTGAATTATACACATTTCTCGAACGCTTAATCATATTTTATTAAGTGATTGGTCTTTCTTCACTGCTAAACTAAAATGATGAAAACTCGTGTACATATTTTTTTTTTCATTTTCTCACATTTTCTCACGTTACACTGTGATAACCTGGGCCTCATTCGATATCGTAAATCCAAACAAAGTGAAACAACACATAATATGATCCATTGTACCCCATTTATTACAAAAAATATTATCACACATCTTTCGCCCTCGACGATCTGCTTCTAGTGTCCAGGCATGACCTCATAATACCGTAACCATGGAAACACAAAACGCCGACTGAAACAATATATCACACGTAACAACAACGTAACGGGAGCTAACTACGCCCCCTGACGGCGGTCGTAAGTAGAAGCTAACACCTGACCAACTAACTACATGTTCTATGTACACACGATTAATATAGCATCCAATACAGTCGCATGTGTAAATGCAAACGAGAAACTCCACGTCACAAAGGCAGCTTCGGGGTTCGCCAACTCTCTGCGTATGACCGAAAACAGGAGATTTCCAAGTCAATCAACACAAGACAATTACATGAGAATTAAATAAACGGGTTTTCTCAAATATTTATGCCATTTTCAGTCTCACGCAACGTTCACAAGGTCATCAAATACTAGGCCAGTGTTGTATTGGTTGATAAGACTACCACGTGAATTTGTATTTGCTTTGGTAATCCAACCAAACTAACGAACGTCTCCACAGTAACTGCCGCACGATAAAGTATCCACACCTGACATTTCAACCGAGTCCACTGCTCATAAAAAGCCATTCAGACTGGAGCCATTCCACCGAAATACTAACACCTTGGATGCAATTGCACGGAATGTTGAATCGGCTCTCGTTTTGTTAACGCGCGCATTCACGTCTATGCAAACAACATATAAGCGATATAAGCTAGACGGTTAGACGAAGACAATCACTGGAACACCGCGCGTCGAGAGGACTATAATTATAATACACGTGTGGCAGGTATGCACAGCCACAGCCAACCAAGAAAAATATCCTCTGACATATGACCTGACTGAAACGACGTGCACACTGAGCCAGTGATACACAACACAACGTTGTCCAACAAAACTACATCCATTTTGTAAACTCATATTACAGTACGTCATACAAATTCCATGTAATGTTCCCAATAAACGACACGCAGCCTATTGCATGTTCCCGCCGCGTTTATCTGTGGAGGACGTCGGCTGAACATGCGTTCTTCGTCATCATTATGGCGCAGATTATCGTCCCTGGGATCAGTAAACCCGCGGCATTTCTGACGCGACTCGATATACCATTATGTCTACTGTTTGACGCAACATCAAGTTATATATTATAGAGATTCCTACCACAAACATGGTTCTACAGAAAACACACGCACGCACACAAAATACTTCCATCAAAACAAATGGTGATGTGTCCTCATTCATTCTACCGAACTACGACACTATCATCACACGATAAGTATATTACATCTCGAATCTAATGCATTCTGTCGTGACATAAATTAAGCACCGTGTTGCGGATCTCCCAGTTCTTCAGCACTCTTCGCGGTCGTGCGCAGCGTCGATACATGATGCGAAGCGTCGAATATACAACAAGCCCGGGTACATCCGATATCGGGGCACCCGGCTCTATGGGTGACATACATCGGCACTGCGTGCTTACGAGAGAAAGACGAACAACTGTCTTGAGCAGGCAGTGCTACGATAATCACGTGTGGCATGAACAATCACCACTACCAGTAACACACTACCACCACCACCACCGCCGTCACCGCCGCCGGCACATCCACGTCCTTGCTCACTCGACCGCCGTGTGTGTCTTGAGCAGAGCACGTGGCTGGTCAACCTGCAACGGAATTGTTTACAATGTAACGACGGCTGCAGTTAGAAAACAGTAAAGTACAGACTATGGATATTAAAATTACACATTTGTATTTAATATGATCGGAAATGCACAATAATATATACATATATATATACATATATACATACGCACATAACTTAACGTTAAGGATCTACACATCAAGACGCAATTATTATTTGCTGCGTTGGTTTCTGCGTTGGCACTATGGTTTTTCCGTTTCGAAAGAGTCCACAATTATAATATTATTATAACAATATAATTTGACAAGTGTGTGTGTGTGTGTGTGTGTGTGTTCGCGCGCGCGCGCGCGTGTGTACACGCATCAGAATAAACGCCAGAATAAATACAGAGTTATCGTAATATGACATATAATGTGTACAGTAGTTAATGAGTGCCACCACCAGAAGAAACTCCCACGCGATTAGTGAAAGAGGCAAAGTGAGATGTGAAGACAACGAAGCAGGCGACAAGACACGTCACTGTCGACTAACTACATTGAAACGGGTCGTGTTAAGCTACAGGCGCATTTACCCACTAACTAACAGGTGTGCGGTTACCAACAGACCACCTCAATAGAAAACAAAACCAATTTGCTGGTGCTTCGAAAGCCCGAGAACGCAGTGAATTTGTTTCGTGTGTAAACACCCAGGCGCAAACTGACCGCTAGCTAACTCGCCGCCCGCCTTCTCACGGAGTTGTTGTAAACTAAACCGACAGTTTAGTGAACATAACTCCGCAAGGGGGCGAGGCTGGTCAGTCAGTCAGTAACTGGACAGACAGTGCCTTTCCTATGACAAACGTGGTTACATTACCCTGACAGTTGGTGGTTTTGGAGGTGGACCTATTCCACCGTAACAGACTTGGCAAGATTACGTGGACAGTCGACCTAGAATGACAAAAAAACATGTCACATGTCCGCCCACTAAGATGGACCATAGCACAGTTGGGCTCTACTGCAACTTGCCACAGACTGACAGTCACCAGTACGACTCAGCGCTGGTAAGCACATATAAACCAACGGGACAATAACAACATCACACAATGATTATTGAAAAATACAATGAAAACACATTTACCACCAGGAATGCATTACTGTTCCACTGGTAAATAAAATATTATGTTTAACTTTAAACCTGTCAAGACACTGCCTAGCGTCACTATTAAAATAACACTTTTTTTAATGCGAACAAAGTTATCACCATAAACAATGCTGACAAAACTAAACTAGCAAAGACTGCCGGAATTTCGTACTACTCCAAGAGCCATGTGTTAAAGACATCTGTGCTCCCAGTGACAAATAATTAATTTATGTATATTATTTAAAGTTTATACACATTTCAACTAGTCATTATCTTGCCAGATACACATTTCTAGAGACGATAAGAATGTGACAACACCTGGTGCATGCATACATGCAATTCTTCCAACAGTAACTATAAGTACATGGAATATTTTCCAATAAATTGGTTGCAGTGCAAAACTGTAAATAAAAAATACACTTCATAAAATATTAAGTGTAGTGACTACACTCTAAGCCACACACCACTCGTTGTTTAGGATAAAATGCATGTGCATTTGTGCAAAATTGATATACACAGGCAGGAACAATATTCACAACAACAACAGCTTATCACTACTACTCTTTCAGTAATATGTCGAATTTGTACGTCTATCGTAATCGTACAACACCCAACAAACAACACATGAAACAACATCAACTGTAACCATGGATGTATATCAGCCAAGTGTTCATAAGTTCAACCGAGAAGAGTTTGCCACAATGAGGCGGTGACATCAAAGGGTCTTTAAATTACATTTAAATAAACAGCATGGTTTAACACTTATGTTTTCAAAAAAGCCATCTGCTAGCATATTTCCGTACTGTTGCACTAACATGAGTCTTTGAACTACCGGTACTTGAGAGGAAACTACGTAAGGTATCCATGGAGACAAACAGTATCCATGGAAACAAGCTCCCAACACTATCCACTACATAATCTTAAAATCAGCACAATGACCATTGTTGCATGGCATGGCAACGTGACCATGATAACTCCCCTTAGCAATTAGTTCATTTATACTATAATAATCAAAGCATAAATCAGGTTTTACATTCTTCAAAACACTCAGCACCAGTAATATCTGGTCATGAAATGCAATTTCAGTCCACCCCCTGTGTGGGTCATCATTTAAGGCACATTACTGAGTATCATACTCTCTACAGAGATGTGAGATGATACTTTCAGTAACATGTAATACAAACTAACTCCTGGCTGGTTGCCTTGGGCACAGGAGTCAGTGTCGGGCACGGGCACGGGCACGGGCACGGGCAGAACAGTGACCTCATCAGTTTGCTGTGTATGGATAGTCACAGGTGAGCAAACATGGTCGAAAATAGATCTTTTCAACCATTTTTGCCCATCCTATCTGCGCTTACAATGTGAGCGTGCTGCAGCCTACCTCCCAGAGGTCAAACCCAGGGGTACCTCCCCTCACCATTTCACTTTTCTATTTACCTTTCATCAATTTCTATTTATCTACAGCCTGGTTTTAGCAAAAACTGCCGTGATACGATCCATGGCATTCGATTGACCATATTGAACAAGCTTACTGCCATAACTGCAGGTTTGAGGTGAACAAAGATGTGAGAACATACTGTTTAAACTAAATGTGCACATGTAACCTGTATTACGAGAGCACAACACCAGCCACGTGAAGATACTCTTTCTAAACCTATTCTCATAAAGCCGAAGGACCGCAGTTGCTTTTTGCCTTAAACAAACCGTAGCGTTTTAAACACAATTAACTTTTCCATCTCATAGCCGCGATAATATTTACCATTTAGTCACAGTTAATTTGTTAACCACTCAATCTTGTATTCTCTCACTATATCCATGGTAACGCTAGTCATTAACTTGTTACTCCTCAGAGAGTAGACAACTCTCATAATGTTTACTGGTGACATAATTCCACTTTTATTTACTGTAGCTACCAATTCCTGTATGCAAGTCGACGGGGGTCAAGAGAACATGCAATGTTGTCATATGGCATATACCCTTGGATTGTGTGGTCTCTGTTGAACATATGTGACTGTGATAAACAATATTTGATGATGCAGCGAGGCCCCACCCACCCACGGCTAAGGGACAGCCAGTATCGCTACCGTCTTGTGTCGATAATAGTAAAGACAGTTCCAGAGCCACAGCGCCTCAGCCCACCAAGCTGTTACAAGCGGACAGGGAAGACATTGCCAGAGTACCACCGCAGAGGAACAATTTGGATAGGTGAGCACTACACAAAGAAACACCAGACGCACCACGATAAGGAAAACATTCACAGTCGAAACGAGTTTGAAAAACACAACAGCCTCAGAGTTTTGGAAATCCACCGAAACGAAATGAATACGGAGAACTAACGAAAGGTTGTAAGTTGTATTGAAATTAAAATGCTGGTCAGTGACACCGCAAAATTGTATAGCTTTTACTTACTGTTAAGATCAATGTTCTACCATCATCAAGGACTATATTGTGTCTGTTCTCTGGGGGTGGGTTTGCCAGAATTAGGGAGAATGAGAGAAGATATTTCAACACTCCATCAAAGGTACACGTTGTCATCTTATACGGACGCCATCAAATGAACAGCCATCAATTGAACACGTGATAAAGTCCCAAGCATTCAGGAATAGCCTGCAGATGTCTCGAGGTCAGTAGGGGGCAGCACGAGCATTGCAGCTCACTAGGGGCAGCACACGGTGGCAGCAACACACGCGGTTAAACTGTTAGACGCAAGACACAGTAACAGATAACTATGAGTTAGGTTTGTTAGCATGCTTGCTAAAACAAAGAAAGCAAGGGCGAGGTTTAGTGTGGTTACACTTACCTTTTCATCAACATCGTTGCCTGTTTATGCTGCGAAGAGGAAATAGGTGACGCCACACCACCGATGTTTGTTCCGCAATTTGTAAAAGGTACTTTTACGTTTGTGTAATTTTGAACATTTGAAGTGGGTATCCCAAAAAAACGAAATGAACAAATTTAATATACATTTAAATTAAATCCACACCCAAATCGGATATGTACGACCGTTTCATTACACTCAGATGGTGGAAATGTTGATGTGACGGATAAACATAGCAAAACATCATCGGATGGTCGTGTTCGTGCCGATATCCTGTACCGCCGAGCAAGAACCAAACGCAGCAGCAAAGTGGCAAAGCAGAGACAACAACAACTACAACGACTACTACTAATAGGTACGACGACAACAAGGAGAAACGAGTGATAGAGAGAAGACAAACTGTTAGGTGAACGACACAAGAAGGCTGATAGCGGGTGCTTACATCATATCCGCGCAACACAGCAATATGGAACGACAGAAGCTGCATTGGAATAACAGTGAGGATGCCCTGGAGACAGTCCACTGTGTGCGGGACTTCGAGCATTTTGTACGCGAACTTTTGCGTTTCCAGGTCCCCCTTGTTGCAAATGAGAATGGGACGGCCCTACAAACACGAAACCCAAACGACACGGGTCACTCGCGGCTGGCAACTCCTCCCTCCGTCCGTCCGACAGACGATCGATCGGTCAGCGGCCGGTGGCGATCGAGGCCGCCCGAGTTACGACAGACAAACAAGGTGGTGCCACGAGTGTGTCGGTCAGCCCTCCGTGGCCTGTGTACATGTGCCTGCGTAAGTCGTACGTACGACAGTTTTTACATGTTTCAATCGATTCGAAATAGTCACCGGAATGAGTGATTTAGTGTCGTTTCGCTTGTTATCTCAATCATTTAATAATTATTATAATTTCTACAATACCCACATCTTCAGGAATCAGCACTTAATTCCCACAACATGGATTTAGGATGGCAACGCGATTTCAAATAAATGCCATCAGGATTTCTACTGAGGTAGTTTCAGATGATTTTGAAAGCACTGTTCGCGCAAACAGTGTAGCACACAGTGACGCACACACGCCCACGGCCACTGGAGATCGCTGACCGATGTGACGTGACACACCCCAAATGCTGACACCCAGCTGCTGACACCCGGCTGCTGCTGATAGCTCTCGCAGCAGCCGAAGAAGCACACTGAACATGTGTGAATGCCGTGCGTGCGAGTGCACCAGCGGACAAGACAGACGAAATGCTTACGTCGCAGTTTCGCAGCTCGGCTATATGCATGGACAACAGCTGCAGCGGTATGATGGTTAGGATGCCCTGCAGGCAGTCGACCGTGGTCGGCACTTCAAGGGTTTTGGACACATGCGATTTAGTTTCCTCATCGCCCGTGTTGCATATAACAAAGGGATTGCCCTATAAACACAATCAGAGCATGCAACCCATGCGAGGCGAGGCGAGCGGTGATGGTCTCGGCACATGCAGCAGGCAGGTGACGTCGGCGTTGACGTCGACGCTGCAAACGTGATCTGGTAAACAACATCATTGCAGCTTGTCCAGTGTGAACAAAGACAGGTGTTTGACCCAACGGAACACATCGAAGGTGAGTAAATGCCACAGTGTCCGTGGAATTAAGGTTGCTTTTCTCAGAGTACTTTATATTAAACTGTAATCTGAGGTATATGTACCGACAGCTTGGGTGGCATGAAGATACAAGAGTCAGTAGCTTATCAAGATTTGTAAACCCACAGATTTTGTGTTTTACTCCAAAGCTGTAGTTGGCTTGTTCAAGATAGTAATTTATTTATATATTAAAAAAAATAATAGAGTTAAGACAAGCGCTACTGTTCTCTCTGGTTCAACTTGAAAGTGTAAAGATAATATCACTATTATTTTCTTGGTACCTTACTGTTAAGCGTATAACTATATTTTATCCCTTTTTATAGTTGTTAACCCTCCTAGAGTTGTTAACCCTCCTACTAGAGTTGTTAACCCTCCCGCCTTCAGATGTTCTACACAACTGCATGCTGCCAATTTACGGTTACTTTCCTCTGTGGTTTAATTCCACAGGCAAATGTTTACCGAAACGCCCACTCCCCTCACACTGGACAAACTGCACAAACGGAACACATCTACTGACCACACATCTACTGACAACACATCTACTGACCACACATCTACTGACAACACATCTGGCCACTTGTCGAGTTAATTTTATACAATCAAAACCATCGGGTGGTCTCATACGTTCGCTGTTGTAAAAACCTGTTTTGTTTCAAACTCCACACTGCAGTGAATATGTTGCAGGTGCTGGCTCAGTGCCACGGCTTCTTGTAGCGTTCATTTAGATGACTATATTGGTGCTCTTGCAACAGTGCATTTCCCCCACAATACAACACAATGTAATGCGTAAACGTATATTTTTAGACTGCAAACTTATGCGACCACCCCATGATATTTTGCAGGAATCAGGTCTAGAAGCATTCATTCTGCTTGCCGGAAATATGTTCAGACTTCCTTCTGCGAAAGGCTCTTCTTACAGACAAGTGCCCAAATGGGTTGTTTCCCTGTTAATACAGGAAGAAGCAGGGAAAACAATGGAAGACACGAGGGCAAAATCATCGGCTGAAATGTGTCAAATAGTGAAACAGAAATAAAGTGAAAACAAATTAAACAGGTTCTAGAAATAAACAATCAGAATTAAAGCAACATTAAACAATAAATAATCAAGCAACATAATGCTTGTTTAAATGTAAACATGTGATATCAAAGTCAAAAATAAATAAATAAAATAAAAATAAACAAGACATGTAATATGCACTTAACAAAATTTTGCGATATTACTGCGGTGCGTCAAATTTATGTTTCAGCAAATAAAAAAAAAAATTGGCTAGTGTAGTTAATTGTGGTATAAAAAAGTTTTGACTACGCAATAACTATTGCAAAATACAATTAACATAAAGCAGGGAATCACAAAGTCTGGGAAATGTGGAATTGGCAGGCATGGGAGACATGCAGGGAGCTGGGCATGCCAACTGATCTTTACCCTTTCAAAATAAATTAACACAACAATTAAAATTATATTTTTACAACGTATTTCCAGCCAACGTTCATATATGTGTAAAGATTCCAATGTATGCATTTTCTGCCTGTAGGTTCCACAGCCTTTAGTCTACTCAACATGACATAAACCCAGCTCAAACACAAATTCAAAATTTTGCATCAGTATTTTTAATTGGCACCAAATAAATAATTTGGTTATGCAATTTTTGATGTATTTTCAAAACGTGTTTTAAGATATTGCAGCAAGTAAATTTTACATGCGGCTGACAGGATGACAGCTACAGGCACCGAGTACAACAGTTCATGCATAGACGGCACCAGACGAAGCACAGCATCTAAACCTGTTGGAAATCTGTGCCAATTCTTAATAGTAGTTTGATTATTTTGAACAGCCAGCTCAAATTCAAAACCTACATAAATGTGCATCGCAGGGCAGAGAAAATGTATTCAAACCATGGAATACAATATTTCTATGGACATGATCTGACTGTGTGTTTTCAGGACGAACCAAAAGCATGCCGTTCTTTCATTATGGATGTTCTTAAAAATGGCACATAGATATTCCAACAGATTTATAAGACAAAAGGTACAAAACAAAATATTGACGAACGCTGAACAGAAACTTGCAAGACGGGTAAGAGGATATTCAAGGGATGGGGACATTCTCTGTCACGCACTGAACTACACAAATGCAAACCCCCATCTCTATGGGCCCTTCCCATAGTCAAATATCCTGAAACGTTTAACATCTGAAATAAATGTATTTAAAACATTCACATAGAGACGTTCATGGCACACACAGAAAAATGTCCTCATAAGTAGCGCTGAAACACATTTTACTTGTTGCATATTGACAATTTTATTATGAATAGCAATCTCAAAATTCAATCAGACTCATTAGAAGTGTATCACGAAGTGGGACCTTAAACAATCACTGTCCCAATATATGATCCCATGTTACGATCATCTCGGAAATGAAACTGCTAATTCAGTCCGAATAATACTTATATCAACACTGAATACACAATCTGGACTTAATCTCACTTTAACACTTAACAAATACCAATGGGGACAGGTTGCTAGAGGTTCCACTAAGTTTCAAAATGTTAAACTTATAAAGTTAATTGCACAATACTATTTTTAATAATTTGTGTTATAGACAATACATGATATTTTCAATTATGATTACAATTTATTATTATAAAAAAAAAATATATTAATTATATATATATATATATATATATATAATTATATACATACACACATGCTCATGTATGTATATATTATGCATAGAATACATTACATTATAACCAACATTTAAAACATCATATACACACATATATAATATCCATACAATACATAACATACATTATGTAATAAACATACATACATAAACACATGCAATCTACTTACATGGCGTGCCTTCACTTGCTGCAGTGCGTTCATGCATTTCTGAAATAAACACACATTCAAACATTACAGCACTGTTTTGCATCGAACAACTGGTTGTGAAAAGCACTATAGAATGTTTCCAGAAAACAGCCACGTCGGCAGATATTTGAGGAAGTACTTTACCAGAGTGTTTATTAGACTGTTCCAGTTATGATCCGACCCGTCTAGTTTGTTGCTCACAAAGACAAAAATACATTTATGAGTAACTAGACTTTGAAATGGAATTGGTAGTATTACTATTATGACAAAATGAAATAAAGAGTGCAATGCTTTCTAATTGGGTTACCCCTGGTAATATCTATTCTAGCAATCTGCTGCAAAATTATGCCTGTCCAAAGGCACGAAACTGTCCAATGTTTTGGTTGGGTGGTTAAAATGTGGAAACCAGAAAGCTAAGCCTATATGACCACCATTGTTTGTCATCAAATATTGAATAAACCATCGTGTTGTTCACATTTAGAAATAACAAACAACATTTTCTTTGCATTAAAACATTAACAAAAAAGCATTTATTATAGTAAAAAACTGACCCACACAAATAAGCGTAACAAATAAGTTAGCTTTAAAATGTAAACAAGCTAAAACTACGATTAATTGAAGAAAGAAAGCTATAACAACATTAATAGAAAATTTATACATGGATGTAAATTTTTAGTGGGAGAACATTTCTGTTTGTTCGACTCACCTGGTAGACAGGGTCCCGTGTGACGATCATCATGACAGGCATGGCCTTGTCTACGAGGGCGAGGGGTCCGTGCTTCAGCTCCCCGGCCAGGATGCCCTCCGAGTGCATGTAGGTCAACTCTTTGATCTTCTGCAGGTGAAAACGTGACACGTGTCAACTGTGAATTGAATCGGCTCTACCGCACAACTGACCGTCTGCTAAGGCATATAAACTCTGCGTGTGTGTGTGTGTGTGTGTGTGTGTGCGTGCGTGCGTGCGTGCGTGCGTGCGTGCGTGTGTGTGTGAGGTTCCACAGCAACACTACAACACTAGGTTTGAAGTCAGTTTCACATCAACGCTCAACTGGTTTTAGATAATCAACTTTCTAGTAGCTGCCTGAGACCAATAAAATGATGCAATGTTTGAGATGTACACGCAAATATTCAAATACACAAAACCATTTAGCTGCATGTGTGATTGGGCGGATGGTCGTCATACTGGAATTTGTAGAAATCATTTATCGATCTTCAAATTGGGGCGGGTATTTGCACTATTCTTATGGCTCGTTTGTCTCGGCTCACTCCTACAGTAGGGGATAAGCGAGGGTTACTTTTGCGTGGCCATTAGCCCTATGTTGCGAGGTTGGGATTACCCCATTGGCGTGACCCAGACCCTTACCAGTGCACCCTCGAGACAGGTGGCATAGTTGAAGCCGCGCCCCATCACCAGCAGACTGCGCTGTTGATACAGTTCCTGGGCCAAGGTGTGGATCTGTTCATCTTTGCTCAACACCTCCTTAATCAACTCTGAAAACACACAGTCGACATGAGTGACACGGTCACAAAGACTTCTCGCATCCGGTCCGTAGATCCGCTCGAAATACTTTAACCTCAACTTTGGCAGACCTGCCGACTGCTTCAGTAAGATGACGACATCATAAGGACAATCGATCATCGACAGAATTTGCTGTTAAATTAGTTTAAGGAGTGTTTTCAGAATGAAAAATGTTGCTGCCGTATAAACGAGGACATTAATTGTGTGACTCACAAAGTGTCACAGATTCATACTATGATGACATTAATCTTCTGATATAGTAATTAACTTTCATATATGAAATCTGACTGTGCAGATATTCCACTACAATATGCAGTCAGTTTTGCATACCACCATATATGGTTTCACAGACCACCACAGATGGTCTCATGGACCGCCACACATGGTCTCATGGACCACCATACATGGTCTCATGAACCACCACACATGGTCTCATGGACCACCACACATGGTCTCATGGACCACCACACATGGTCTCATGGACTGCCACACATGGTTTTGTGGATCACCATGGATAGGGTCCTGGACCATTACAAATGGTCCCCCAGATCACATCCACAGATCACACATGGTCTCACCTGGCAATTGCTGGAGACCTTTGAGGATCTCGTTGCGCCTCGGCTGCACCGAGATCTTGTCTTCACACATGACGAGGGCAAAGAGCACCAGGGCGACAAACTGACTAGTGTACGCCTGGGACACAACAACAACATTGTCATCATACTGACTAAGACACACCTGAGAGAACTATAAGAACAAGTATGATGACGCAAGACTGAAATGCACTGTAAGCCAGTAACATTTCCTTAGCAGGGTCTGTACCCATCTGGACATTTGAAATTCAAGGCTATTCAAGACTTTTCAATGCTACAATGTATTTAAAAAATAAATTCAAAACTGTTTTAATAACATATGTACTTTTTAGCGCAGTAAAATAAGTTAACATTAAAAAATTTACTCGATTAAAAAATAACAATGGCACCGACCACAATGAAATGCAGTTATTTTTATGCATAGTCTTTTCCTTTTCTGGCTGTTATTCGTCACAACAATTGACTCAAAACAATATAATTTTTATTAACCACAATTAAATTCAAGTTTTTTTTCAAGACTACTTTATAAAATTCAAGGATTTCAAGGCCTTGAATTTGGTCCAATCAAATTCAAGGCTATTCAACACTTTCAAGGCCCTGTACGGACCCTGCCTTAGATCATACTTAATGAGATTAAAAACTTGACAGTTCTAAAAATTCACAGTGGAATAGCGATCTTAGGAATAGCTCAGAAACAGGTACTAAATCAATCACATTAAGGACACCGCAGTGATGTTGAGATTCAACCATGTTTGATATTTTCTAATGCCGTTATAAATGCCGGTATTTACCTTGGTACTGGCAACTCCAATCTCGGGCCCGGCATTGATGTGGACGCCACAGTGGGACTCACGACAGATGGTGCTGCCCACGGTATTGGTGACGCCAACTATGAGTGCGCCACGTTTCTTGCAGTAGCGCAATGCCATCAAGGTGTCTGCTGTTTCACCTACAATAATCAAAAGGTTATAATGACAACTATATCATCATAAACAGTCCATATAAATAACAAATTATGAAACAGTATTATTGCAAGTTATTGTATTTGAATGTTTCAGAATTTGTATTATAAAAATATACGCACTGCTTACTAGAAAATCACCAGATAAATTTATATAAGATCTGTTGAATACATTTGCAACAATAAAATGTCTGTTGCAATAACATGGACTTTTTTGAAGTGATATTATTCTTGGTGACAGATTTAAATTTTTATGCGGTTATTTCTTAGTTAGTATGTCTTTTTATGTGTATGTAAAGCGCCCGAGAGCAATTTTCATTTGATCTGGCGCTATATAAGTATTTTTATTATTTGTGATTATACGCAGATGAACTGACATAAAAAATTGATGATAAAAACGCTGAACATTTGATTGCATAACTTGTGAAATATTTTATTTATGACAAAGATAAGGCAGTTTCTAAAGTGACAACTGCGTGAGAGAATGTCTGATTTAGCAGAAGTCACGCCATCCTACTGCTATATAACACAAAATATCATGTTTATCAACAAACGTGTTGATAAACACAGATGTTTCAAATCCCACAATTGTTGAACACATTTGTGTTGCCTAGCGACCGTTTTAGTAAGACAAAGATCTCTTACGAAAAATTCATCATTAAGCAAAATCCGTTGTTAAATATTAAATACTTTTTTCAAAATGGAAATATATATTGCCATATTACCAAGGACACTATTTCCATGACACACCAGTGACAGTGTCCCGCTGACACTTCAAGGTGTTGACAGTTTTCAAGTATTCAAGATCACTGTTAAGGATCAAAATATATTTTATTTTAAAATGCAAAATCAGGTTTAACCCTTTATTGCATGAATTAATATTGTGTTTTTGTATGCTGTATATATATATATATATATATATATATTCGTTCAATTCTAAAAAAACGTATATTTGAAGAAAAAAATATTGGGGCTCAAATTACACAAAAAGGGTTTGTGACTTTGGGTCAGAGTAGAATCCAGCTGCTTTGTTTAGGGAATAACCAGGGAATAACTGGTTTGTGACTTGACAGTTACAATGTACAATAAATGTTTAAGGGTTCTTGACAGTGTTTGTGAAATGGTCCCATGCTGTCCAGGATCTGTCGGACACGTACGTACCTGACTGACTGATGAAGAAGCAGACGTCGTCTCGGAAGACAGGCGTGGTTCTGTCGAGGAAGTCACTCGCGAGGTCCACCATCACCGGGAGTTCTGTGAGTTCCTCCATGAGTTGTCTCGTCTACACAACCAGCCAGTCACGTCAACGTTACAAGTCTAAGCCTAGGCCCCTCCACAGACAAGGTTGTGTTTGTCATCCCTTCTTGAACTGTTATGTTTTTAAGCTGTGCTAGCTTCCTTCAGAACAGCTTCCTTCTAATCCTTCATCCTTTGCAAAGCCCACAACGTTTCCTGATCTTTTGAAATACAGCAACAATGCAATAAATCTAAAAATTTCAAATATATAATATTTATTTGTTTAACATAATTTATTTGTTTAACATAAATTTTTTTCAATAACTTATATTATATATATATCATATTTATAAATTTGCTTAACATAATTATTTTTAAATAGATAATGTATAATTTTAAAGGACATCTTAGAGATATTATTTATTTATTTATCTAAATAATATTTTTAATGGATAATCTATCATTACATTATATATATATATATATATATATATATATATATATATTTATATATAGGCACTACATGACGCAAACGCCAGGACACATTCCTATTTGACAAGAAATGTACATTGCATGTTGAAAATGGCAAGTAAAAGCTTTGCTAATGACATCATACCGTACGGCCACTACCAGGTACTACACAGAACTGACCGTAGTCATTCCAGTACGGTCAGTCTAAACCAGCCACTTCAGTGACAACTCACGGCAATGGCGCTGTGGTAGCTCGTTCCGCAGGCAATGAAGAGCAGACGTCGACAGCGATGGATCTCTTGCAGGTACTCCTTGATCCCCCCCAGTGTCACTGTGCCCGTCTCAAAGTTGACACGACCTCGCATCGTGTTCGTCGTCGACTCTGGCTGCTCAAAGATCTCCTTCTGCATGAATGAGCTGTAGTTACCTGCAAGTACAAGTGCACCCACAGTTTACCTAACTGTCATCAAATAGCACTCGTTACTGAGCGTCAAACTCTCGACTACGAGAACATGGTTTCGAATCCTTTACTGCTGTATGGAACCATGCACACGTTCATTCACTCCACACGACTCCAGTTTACTAAATCGTTTATACCCTCTGGCATTTTTATTTTGAATGCTAAATTTTAATGTACTATATACTTCTTTTATTCCATACACTTATTGTATTGATTTATCTAATCATATTTATTTACAAATTTAGTAAATATTATTAATGTTATCCCATTGTGTCTTATCAAAGAACTTTTCAAGAAATATTACTTGCTTATTTATTTATTATTTAGAGTATCCTGGTACTTATTTATATATTTAATTTATTAACATTACCAATTTTAGTGCTGATTAGTATTATTACAATTTTAATGTGTCTTATTAACCTCATTCATTATGGCTCACCAATCTTATTATTGTGTAACTGAAGAATAATTTCCATGTTTTATGTGATGTCTTAAATGGACAATAAAGTCTTTTGAATCTTGAATCTTTGAACCTAAGCTGTATAAATGTGTACCTAGATATAGACAAAGGCTGTATTCTATGGAGAATTAACCAAAGGGAAACGTCTTCATGGTGGACAACGGCTGCGATACAAAGATGTAGTCAAACGACACCTAAAGGCTACACACATCACCGTAGACCACTGGGAGACCCTTGCACAAGATCGACAACATTGGAGGCAGGCCATTCACAAAGGAAAAAACCACATTGAAGAAAAGATACAACAAAAATACCAACACGATCACAATCTCCGCCATGGCCGTCCTGATGCTTCTGCCCCTGTCATCTTCTGTGTCAACTGCGGGAGAGGCTTTAAATCTCAAATTGGACTATTCTCTCACCAACAAGCAAAGCACGTAACGAACGAAACCCTACACTGATGTCATCATCGGACACGATGGACAGCAAAGAAGAAGAAAGGCTATAGACAGTGGCAAATATTTATATACAAACAATGTTCGTGCATTAACGGCAGCATGAGCGGATTCTTCCCACAGATGTTGAGACGGTGTTTGACTGAACAGGTCCGCCCCGGAACAAAGTGTAATGCGCATTGATCAGTTGTGAGGACTGGATACTGCACTTTGTAAGAACTTACCTTTTCTGGAATCAAACACCATCTCAGCTTTTCCAGGAAGAATTCAGCCAATCTGATTACTGGACAAATGCACTTTGTTCAACACAAGCATGTGTGTACAGCTGTGTGTGTAAGATCTTTCAATGCCGAATGAACAAAATGATCCCAGATTCAATGGCTGCAAGGATCCAAAACTGCGTTCTCTTGAGTCAGACGTTCTAACCATCAAACTCTGGCATTCTATTTGGCAAAGATCAAGACAACGAATCAAATCTGTTGTGGATCTTAGGAACGTATGATGCCCATCTGTGTTAAGAGGTCCACCAGGATTGAATGAAAGCCTTCACCATTCAACACAGGTATGAGGATTTAATCGGGTGTGACAGTGACTTATGTAATTGGGTCAAAGTTGATTGAATTGGCTGGGGTGGCAGTTAGTCAATGAACTGATGTTACACTAACTGTGAAGGATTTACAACCAATTCTATTGCTACCAGTCTCGTGTGCGGTTAAGCGTGTCTAAATTCAGCCATAATGTTAATTAGGGTGGCACAGCACCAACAGTTTTAGCACTGTGCACAGCTGTATTACTAGCTATGTGTTTGCCATAAGTATGTAAAACCATTTTTACGCACACACATCCATCCATATAAGGCCAATGGTTCCTGGAATACTTACAAAGTCTAATGATTCATTTTTGGACACATTCAATGCATGTGATGTGTAATTTAATTTGAACTGTACTTCTATGCACGCAGCACGCATCTATTACAACATATTTTACTAGCTGTAGTTCTAAGCATTTACTAATAATATCTGTAATACTAAAAACTCTTTATTTATTTGTATGTCATTTAGGAATGGTCAGAGTGTCATCTGTAACCAGCAATGGTAAAGTGTCATTTGATGAGAAACTCGGGATTACTAAACCTTCAGCACAACACAACTATAAAAAAAGTAAAGGTATTTTCCCATGTACTGCCGTGTCCTGTCATTAGTATTGACAGAATCAGACTGTTCAATTGAATACCAACTTCACTTGTACAGGAAGAATTCAGCCATTTTGCAATTAATACACACATTATTCTATAACCAAACACTCATTCATACAGGTGAGTGAGCAACGTAGAGCAAAAAAAATGTCCAAGTTAGGATATGAACCAGGCTTCTCCTGACTGAGAGTGTGATGCCCTACCCACTGCACTACGGCGCTCCGCGTTGCCATTCCTAATGTCTTCCACCTACCCTTCATGATCTGTTGGATCTCAAGCATGACGGTGACGACTTCGCGGTCTGTCGACTCGTTCGGGTTGTTGACGTCACGCTTGATGCGGTGGATGGTGAGTGAACCGTTCTTGACGGCAGCTACGTCATCGTCTTCAAGGAAGATGACCTGATTTGTGTGCTCGATGATCGCACTGTCACGGGAAACGAGAAAATCAGTGCTAACCCTTTACATCCCTCATCGTTTTAGTAAAATCTGCTCCAATTCCCTGCAGCCGTCAAAAAACAAAATCAAGCAATATCTGGATGAGAAGTAGCCCAGTGTCCAGTCCTCACGATTGCTCAAAACGTTTTACACTTTACTCCCTGGCAGACTCCATCTCGGCTTTTCTGGGAAGCATTCAGCAATTAATTTGCGAAGACTACTCGTACACAAATGGTCACCACGGTCTATAGCCAGGTACTAATTAATGTAAAGTGAAAAGCTTGCCCAATGTTCTACACGGCAGCACATAATTCAAAACCGGGCCCTCTGAGTCAAGAGTCCGATGGTCTACCCCCGAGTCACTGCGCTACTTCAAGTGTTTTAACATGTTTGTTTTGTTTCCTAACATGTCTCATTGCACTGGTTTTAAGGATGTTTGAGTTTTGTTATATGACACTTCATACTGTACTAATCATCTTTATAAATTAAATCAGTGAACTATGTGGGATTATCCACAATCCTATGTAAATCATCGAACTCTCCTCTCCGTCAGGTGATACTTTCAAACAACACTCATTCAAAAATGTCCACCATGAAACCCTATGACAAATACCCCTATCACATGGCAGACACACGTAGAATCCAACGACACATATCGCATTAACACCCCAAAGAGAATGTCACATGCAGGTGTCGCCCACATTGTTGCATGTTTCCAGGCAGTTTGGAAACAGGACTGAATGGATGCCTGCAGCGAGCTGTGATCAAAGGAGGAAATGTAAAACTGTTTATTTATTTTTATTACCAGGAATCATCCGGGCATGGTAATTATTAGCAAGTACTTTGCAGGGTGTGGAAACCAGCGAATTTCAAAAGACACTTCCTGGTTGGGTCTCATGTCTCTACAGCTGTCACTACTAACAGAGAGTTTACGCAATTTAAGTGCTTTGTTTAAAATATCATTAAAAGACATGCACTAACAGTTAATTTCCGTACCTGGCATCAGACGCGAAGAAGTATTCGACGACCTTGTCGTTGCCAATGGGAGCAAGTGTTGAGGTCTCCGAGTCCTGGCGGGACATCGACTCAATGAAGGTGGTTCCGCCGCGGTGGTCTGAAACCCAATGAACAGTAGTTAGTGCCCGACAGTGGTATACATACGCTACTGTACTCACTGCCTCCAGCTTTACTCACTAAACAATGGTAACTGCGTAATCAACCTGATCAGCATGCACCAAAAACATGATACATGATGTTATCGGTGTTACAGTTAGTCGGTTTCTTTGAAATAAACTAACTCGTTTCACTATCCTTTGCAACACCATGACTCATACTCAGTAATTTCTAGATTGATAAGGGAAGCAATTAACCTTACTGCATTCACTAAGCTTAATACGCTATTACTATACTATGCAGTCATTACACTAACCTGATCAGATTCATGTGATAATCATAACGTAACCAAAATTAAAGTTTGCAGGAAATCTCTTTCAAACTGCAATGGCCAATCCTGTGAGGCTCCGTGAACACAGCCAAGCTGAAAGGCACCAAAATGCGGGCCACAGCACCTTAGCAAAATACCCCCACCAACATGTGTGCCCCAACCGAGGGAAGGATCCCTGTACCTTGCAATCAGCTGATGCTACCAGGCCCATCGTAACACAAAAAAGCTGCGGAAAACGTACCACAGAATAAAACTGTACAATATGTACAACTGAGACAACACTTCCTTTGTCAAGAAGCCTGATGGCGATTTGGTCATAATATTAATGGTAAAACGTCATTTTAATACCATCAAATGCAGGGTAACTACCGGTAATCACGAGCATGTACCAAATGTCATATTATAGTTTAAAAAAACACATGGTAAAAGATGCATAGGCATGATGTATATTACAAATAATGTGTATATTGTTTGACATTAAAAACTATGCAAAATAAGTCACACATGTAAATTATTTGATGAAAATCTATACTGATTAAACTTCACATGCACAAAAAACAGCAACTACTGTGTATGTAATAACATGCCAATGGCTAATGTGTAATAAAATAGTTCAAAATACATGTGAGAAATAAAACACTAAATGGAAATCATAAATTACCAGAATACACAAATGTAAGGAATGTTTAATTTCCCCTCGAAGGCTTGCATTTATAGCTCCGATAATGAACTTTTCAGATGTTGTTACTGTTATTGTAGCATAGCATGTTAAGTGCTGCGTTAAGCAACAACCTGTATTGGCTTGGGCAGCTACAACGTATCAACTGACACTGAACTGGCAACATAGTATGTACGTATCATAATGACAGAAAATATTAATAGGCTTGGTCACCATGTTTTGGTTGCTATATATTTTATAGTCCACCAAAGCGTATTACTAAAAACGTTTCTTCAACCTTATTCACAGTAAACTAGAAAAAACATAAATGAATGAAGCTAGTTTAGTGAAGCAAACCCAACATATACGCTAAGTAAATAACATCTACAATGGGTACCAACGGGTTAAATGTGGAAACAATTACCAAACGAAACATGTTTCAAAAGTAACACCTGTCTAATTAACACCAGCATAAGTTAGCTATTTTAAATTGGGGGACTTGCGTCTAACATAGAAAGGTAAAAACATCATGGAACAATGCTGAAGCATAGAACATTGCCTAAATGTATCCTGACAATTCACACTTGGTAACCTTCCATTCAGTTCATCTACAGAAAAGAAACCAACTTGACTACAACAAGGACAACTACAAGACAGACTAGTTCGTAGTAACAAGACACCAAACCTACAACTAGGAGGAGTTCTAGAAAACGGTTTCCAGGCAGGATGAGAAGGATTTATTGAACTGATATGATGCTACGATACAGGATACCTCTAGGAGAATTGACGATAAGTCAGAGACCACACAGGAAGCAGGCTATTCTGGCAGGTGCGTTTCAGCGAAACCTGACAAGACGTAGCGTATGTGCACTAAAGCGCCACGATCTATTGCCACCGATGCGAGACAAAGCACCTCCATGTGACACCCGTTGCATGCTGGGATGTAAACCTGACATCGTGCAGTACAATACTCCACTGTGTGACTTATATCTTCGCGTTTCAGTCACAGTGGCAGAAACAATGACATCGTAAATGTGTGAAACGAAACATTTGCAACTTTTGTGTTGGTTTTCGTTTCTCAGTGCACGTAAGTGACTTAGTGCAAGTTGTAAGCTGCACAAGTAGTTAATTGCGTGATATACGGCTGCACGATTTCGGGATGAAGCAAACTGTGAACGCTGCATATAAAAGGCATTTCCCTGACTAGGTAAGCTCTGATGGGTTTAACGTAAAGACGTTCCATGTTTCTCTTGTCGAGCCCAGTCAACCACTGTAGTATGTTTTAAAAATATTTTATGAAACAATTTAAACGTTCGTGCCATATCAAAAGAAAAACAAACCAAGTCTTCAAATTTGTCAGAAAATAAAGGTACTAAAACGTTCAAAAATATTTGAAACCATGCAAATTTTCTTAAATGTTCACATAACGTAAAACAATGAACTTTCGAAATATGTCAGAAAAGCATCTTAAAAAGAAATTTAAAACAGCAGGCTCACACTTTACCAAACGTTGTGAGAACCCGAAACATCGACCCCCAAAATGCAGGACAAGACATGAGAAACAAAGAGTTAACGTGCAACGCCCTTAGCAACAATCAATCAAAATGTATACCTTCGTACGAATGCGTATGATCTACATGTCGGAGATTGTCAGTTGGTGGGTGACGGAAATAAAGCAAAATAGGAGATTACAAAGGAAGGGTTGAACAGAATACAAACGGCATGCATTTACGACGGTCACGGTAATCTTAGTAACAACAGCACCAGGTACGAGTAGCCAGCGGTCAGAGGGTCAGTAGTTCCGTCTCATGCATCTACAGGACTTGGAACATCACACGTCAGTTAATTGTCAACGCTGTGTCATTTAGTATGGGTGTATGCATGCATATTGCTTACTACCACACACCAACTGTCATTGTAGTATCATCATTTAATTATAACTTGTCTGGTTGTTATAACCAGTTAATTAACGACCTCCAACTCTGACAAATATTCTTTCCGTACCAATGTTAATTTCACAATCCACCTATGTCACATCTGTACTACGTAATATGCACAACCCCAAACGGTGAATATTTTTACGGTTACACAATTATCAAACTGACGCCGCGTAATCTGTTAGTCATACTCAAGAAATGATACCTATTAAAGAGACACCCTGCATATTTCACTGACATCTCATAATAAAACTTATTAGTTTTTATTTGTACCCATACAGTTGTGTTATTTAATAGCCTAAGTGTTGACACAGCTATGATAAAGCTTAATGCATGACTTTATAGCAACAAATATTGGTCCTGCGTCATTGTACTGAGGACACACTGTGTAATAAAAGGCCATTATTACTTTACGCTACACTTTACAGTCAGGATAATGGACTCGCTGCAGTGAAATGGCAGACGTGTCATCTATAAATCGTTGGCTCCTGTGAAATCAGATCTGCCCAGATGTAATGTAGTCGCTCGGAGTCAAACATTGGTCTGTACTCCTCTCACAATTCGCCTGTTGAAGCAACTTGCTAAACAAATCTACTGGAAATACAGTTATAATATAAACATTGAGACAAATAATAGCAAAACGACATAGTTACAAGGAGGAATGTCCTGATCTACAAAATGTCAAGTTGGCTGATGTTTTGTCTATGATTGCCTTGAATAACTAAGCGCAACTGATAAGTAACGTGCACATTTTCCAGCAACATATACACCCAGCAAACTACAACATCTGCCTGAAGATGACAAAGCGATGTACTCTACCAGTCTATACCTTAACAATTCATCGCGTTCCTGGGCATTTGCTACAACATGGAGGGTCACACATGACACTTTCGCCTACCTTTGCCAAACAGGATCGGGAATCTGTCTGTCGACAACTTTGTCTTGCTCTTTACACCAATAACCAGCGGGCTGCCTCTCCTTGTAGAGAGAACGTCAGTGTTAGCACAGAAACAGTTATGATAACAACATTATTTTTAATGTGCGGTTGTAAAAAAATTCATATATAAATTTAAAATTTACATGGTGTTTAAAAAACACAAATTTAAATTCTTTATTTGTTTAGTAACTTATATTTACATAGAATGTTATTTTATGATTGTCTAACAAGCTGTTTAATTAATTGAATACTACCATGGGTGTGTTGGCAGTGAGATAGCCAAGGCAGCAAAAAAAAATATGAAACATGACGTTTTCAAGTTTTTTTAATGTTTTTTTTATAATTTTTTTTTATAAATAGTTTCTTCCAAATGATTGCATATACACATATTTTACAATAACAGATAATTTACTGGGCTCTCAATAAACCTTGGGATGTCTGTTGAGGTACACTATCCACCATGTGACCCGTTACCTAGCAACAAGGTCCATCAAGTCATCAAAAATGTATCCCAAACATGTCCAGACATTCCACTGTATATTTATCTGACAGTTTTGCTTCAAATATTTCTTTCTGTGACACCAACATAAACCAATGTTGCTCACGCGAGAATTGCATGCATGACAGGTGATTTACCAGGTACCATGTCGCATCACTGATATAACGTGCATGTAAATTGCCGGTGAAAATTATGATAATATTTTAATAATAATAATAATAATAATAATAATAGTACTTTTTATAAAGTGCAACACCCGTTATGCTCGTGGCGCTGTACAATAAAGAATGTATCTATCAGAAAACCAACAAACATAACATTATTTAATACACAGTGGTCGTCGCCAGGTTATATCCAAATGTACTGTTTCAAACTTACAGAAATGAAGAGAATTTTCCACAGAACATTACACAATGAAAGTACCTGTAATTAGCGAACCTACTCACCTGGCTATGACAATCTCACCAGGGAAACGGTCGCTCTTGAAGCACAGGGCAAACGCTCCTTCCTGATCGAAAATAACAAATACAATTAAAGCTACAAATTGAACTCAATCTATGACATGGTTGTTTTCAACACCAGAAACGATTTCTGTAGCTGCAATATGCAATGAAAGTTGCATAACATTTATTTATATCATCATTTGTCATTCTATGGAAAAATCGGGTTATATTACATGTCTGACTAAGGCTCTGCAAAGCTGACTGCTATAACCAAAAGCAGGGACTTCGTTATCCATTTGTGTTAACTCTCTGGGTGGCAGTTTTGACAATCTTATATACAGTCACGCCTCGCTATAATGCGACTCGGCTATAACGCGGGCGGTCGTGGACCCCGAATTTCTGCCGCCAGGGGGAAATGGGCGCTACAGCTAACAATAACGCTGTAATTAACTGTCACTTATTTTTATGAAGTCCTCATGTTTGTCTTGTACAGGTGTATCTAGAAACAATTTATTGATATTAAAAAATTTAACACAGAAGTACAACTGCGTTGCTGAGTTCGTTGTTTGTTGTGCCCCTGGCTTCTGCTCTGCCGTCGGCTTCGCGGCACCAATCCAATCGTTTTTCAAACCGATCTATTGTGTAACCAGCGCTTGGTTTGTGTGGTAATTTCTTAAGTGTTTGTTTAAAACGTTACCAATTCCTTTGATTGCATTTAATTAACTTTAGGCACAGTAAATTTGGTACAAAGTCCTGTTTGTTTGCGCCGATATCAATCGCGTTTGTCTCCTGCCAGTTCGCAAACATATAACAAACTCACTTATGCTTTAATAATAATAATTATTTATTTCTTATATGGTGCCCCATCCAAATAATTGTTCTGGGGCACTTTACAATGATTGTTCCTAATTGAGTTAAAATAATAATTATAGGAAAAATAAATAAAAATGCTAATACAATACTACTAAGTAATACAAATGTGTTTACAATAAATAAATAAAACAGTATAAATATGGAATAATTAAAAATAATAAATAAATTATAATAAATTAATATATAAATAATTGACTAATTAACTATGATCATCGAATGTCAAAACAATAATCTGTAAAAAGATGTTGCTACTGTTCTGGGTGAGGTGCCCCCCTGTTAACACCAAGATCACGATGACTCCACAACTGTGAGGCCGAATTACTACGACTTATTTATTACTCTCGTAATACACTTCAACGTGACTGAAGACTCAAGAAAGACGTTACCAGTTGTTGAATGGCGGCCTCCACCAGTTCACGGAAGTTGAGGTCTTTGTGGATGGAGTAGAGGTGGAAGATGAGCTTGGCGATGACCTCCGTGTCTGTCTCCGACTCAAACACGTGTCCTTTCTTCTCCTGTAAAGGAATGTGTATTTGCAATAGACTTTGAACATTGCCAGCAACTCGTCGAACATGAATGTGTTCCATAACGTTATGTTATATTGATCATGCTTATCAGGCTGACATTCAGGTATAGGAAAAGAAGGGTAATTCATTGTTATACAATGCCTTAACGTCAGGAGTAAATTTACATAAAAGTTGTTCACTTGTCATATTTATTCCATTCAAACATTGTACGTTGCTGCCAATATTGTGAATCAATGTTTTTTTATTCAAACACCTGTTTTATAAAAACCATATTGCAACATAATTTATTTCAATTTATTTACACACAAGACCTCCTTAAAAATCCATTCATTCGAGCACTGTGTTATGTTTGCTGGATTTTTCTTATATAATTAACTTTGATGATAGTCCATGATACCTTCAGTAGAAACAGTTATGGGGCACTGTGATGTCCATTCTGGTTTAGGACTAGAAAAAAATCCAGACGAATCCATACTTTTTTATTAATCATGTTTGTTAACATAAATATTAACATGATATGGTCACCATCAAGGTAAACTGTTCAGGATTTTGTATGGAAACATCAAGTTATGTGATTTCTTGTGAACTGGGGTCACCTGTGTTATAGCCCACATTTCTAACATGCCCTGTGTAGTAGGTGCATCAAGAATGGGGGGGGGGGTTACTGATGTGGACAGAGGTCATAACTCAAAGGCGAATGACCCAGAAAGTGACCACTGTAAACAGAAGTACGTCATACATGTCACAACCCCCACACCGACAGATTCTATGGGGGTGGTGATTGATTGATGACACATTTGATCTGGGGGTTATACAGAGAGGGGAGGAGTTATAGACATACATACACAAGCGTGCCCTTATCCCCAGCCTGGGTACAGAGGGATGACAAACAAGGGTGACAATAAACCACCAAGTTGACATGCCTATTGTCTGGCCATTGACCCGGCACATGACACGGCCGCAATATATTAGACTGACACCTCCCTACGTGTCTAACGTAAATACAGGTTTTTGCGCATCTATGCATGAGAACGTCATTATCTGCGCCAGATCAGGTGTACAGGTGTCTACGTCATGTGACCTTGTGTCTCTGCTGTTAAATGAAGCGTGAAAATACAAATGCAGACGCAGTCAGGCATTCTATTTTTCTGTTTCAGCCCGTCAACGTTGCTATGGCGACAAGCAGAGATGGCAAACGCCTACATATTAGTCCCATGATACATGGGTACATTCTATGGCGATAAAGCCAAAAAGCCACTGGCAACGCCCACTACTACACCGTAGAATGATTGACTGTCAATTTTGTAGCAAAAAGTAAAGTAGACGAATAAATATTTTCCACAAATAAGTTCATGAATATTGCAAGCACCAAAGGATATTTTGATGAAAGGGTAAAAATGTAATAAAAGCACACGCCCTCTGTCTTCGTAAGGGCTAAACCCACCATACTTTGTCAATCGGCAATTTAAACACTCACTTAATCACTGTAGTTATAGAGACATACATACACTAGGGTGCCCTTATCCCCAGGGTACAGAGGGGTGACAAACAATAAACGACCAAGTTGACATGCCTATCAACAACTGGCATGACATGGTGACAATCTATTAGAGTGACATCTCCCTACATGTCGCACATAAAAACACTTAATCACTGTAGATTCATAAAAAATGTATAATAACACAATATAGACATCTGAAATGACTTTAAATGTCTTTAATGGTGTATGCATCATTCTATTCTAGTCAGAAGATGATGTCAATCAAGGAGATGGTGGTTCAATCCCACCTACCGCCGTTTTGAAACTTAGGCAATTTCGTTCATCCCACATTTGCCTGTGTCTTTCGGAAGAGGCACTAAAAGCCGGTGGTCCCTTCTATCTGGTGTCTATGCCAGGGGAAGTAAAAGATCCCACACAGGGGGTGAAAGTGTAACCTGTAGTGGACTCACTAATTCTAGAGAGAAGGACAACTCCTGCATTTGCCCAAGTTTGGGCTGTTTGGAGGTAAACCACCTAAGAGCTAAGAACCTTTCGAAGAGTTAATAAATTGTCGATTAAACAATCCATTAACTACGCACGGAATGTGTGTGTTTGTCACTGTGGGATGTTATGGATTCTGTCCAGGGTACCTGTATGAGTGTAGGTCTTAAATAATGGATCATAAACGTAAATAGCACTTTACAGAAACGTCTTCTGCATCACTGATTCTCAAAAGTGTCAAACTGTTTCGCCTTGATGGAACTACTCGAAGGTGACATGACCCAGCCATCTGATGACATGACCCAGCCACCAAATGACATGACCATATTGGACAGGAATGGCCCCATAAATTATCTGATTAAACGATCTATAAACTAGGCATAGACTATGTGTGTTTGTCACCATGTATGAATATTTTGTTACTGTGTATGAATTTATCTACCAGAGCATCCACATCTTTTAAATAATGGTTATAAATGTATCTATTTAGACAAATGTCTTCTGCATCACTGATTCTCAAAAGCCAACAACTATATGCAAGAAACAAAAGCAAATCTCAAATTGTCACGCCCGATTGAATTACACAAAGGTTGGTATCGAATGATGGACAGGAAATTACTCGCTTAAAAAGAGCGATACGACCCAGCCATCAGGACAGACGACGCCCTTCACACGGCGATCAGGTGACACAACTCTACACTAGCTATCACATGACAGGCAATACTTTTTCTTGGCAGCCCGCCACGCCACGCCACCAATATAACTTATCGCTGCACCAGGCATATATTTTGTCGGTGGCCACATCAACGTGAAAAGAAACACTTACAAGGAAGACCCTGACGTCTTTGTAGTTGGTGATGATGCCATTGTGAATAACGACAAACTCTGCAACAGGGAATGATACAGCGATTCATATAATGATACAATGCAAACATGGTCCTTTATGTATGCTAGCAGTAAAGTATTTAGCTGGTATGCTTGCTCGCTTGCTCTTTTAATATATAAGAAAGTGTATGCTAGTGAAATAGTCTAGTAGGACACCAGATTTGGATTAACGAAATATATGAACATTTCGGTCAGAGAAACAAGCATCGATAACACAGCGAAAAAAGAAAAGCTTTTCTTAAATTTCATATCCATAAAACTGGAAGGGAGACATGTACCAAGAACACGGACGCTATCGTAAAGATTTGGAGAATTTTATTAATCCAAGTAAAACCTGAATAGCAAGGTGACCGCATCAATGGGTCTAGCTGTTGTGACCTTACAGTGACCATAAATATTACAGTGACCCACTGACCATTGCCTGGTGATGACCTCTGCGGGTGGGTGTTAACAAAGTTGGGTTCTCCGTGTGTGGCCCAACGAGTGTGGGCGATGCCGACATGGTTCTCAAACTCAACGTTGAAGTCGAGATCCTGCTGCTCTGTATAGGTAAATAAGACATTGCAGTAAATTAAACGGTGGAATGCTAAATAAAAATGCAATCATTAAGACCTATCCTAGTAAAGTATATACATAATATATTTTTTAATAGTCATTTATTTTATTATTGCTACATTGCGATAATTTTATTGTGCAATGTTTGTATTTTTTATTATTGTTAGCTTAGCAGTATTTTTATCCATTTATTTAACAATTCTTGACCATGACTTTGTGTTAGTGTTTAAATACAACTACAATGAACATTAGATCTGTTATTATGTAAAATAAAATCAGTATATAAAATATATTAGTTTTATTATTAAATGTAACAAAAAGGTCAAGACTGGGGTTTCAGATGTCGTAATTTGTATATATATATATATATATATATATATATATATATATATATGGCCCCAATATCAGCCAAAGTTACGTAACCAAGAATCTCATCAGTTACAAGTAATGCTGTGACAATGAAGGTTTGACATACAGGGTGTCAACAACACTGTAAAGGACGACACCATAAAAATCGTCCCACCGCCAGACACACTCATGCGAGTATTTACGAGTGACGCTGTCTGTCAACGTATCTACATAAGACACACGTTCCTTTGTACTATTAACACGTAAGCCGTAGGTGGCTTTTACTGCATCGATAAAACATTCGCTGACAGGAATGTCAGCCGTTTCCTTTGCATTATTCAAGATTGTCGATTACGTTTAAAAAGCCAGTTTGAAAGTCGGGTCATATCAATCAATATGGGGTCTCATAGGTGTCAAGAAAAAAAATGCATGCAGCTCAGGAAATGTTAATGAAATGGACTGAATATGAATTGAAAGTGACCCATATAAAGTGTTCCTGTTAAAAGCCAAACACATCCAAGGCATTGGAGCTTTCTCAGAATGTGAACATTCTTAAAACTGCAATAAATTTTGGAAAGAATGTGCACTGGGTCATCCAGATTTTAGTGCATGATTTAAGTAGGCCGCTATAACTACAGCAAACAGCCGCCGAATTCAACTGACATAGCTGGTAAGATGTCACCCACTGTAATGTAAGACATCACCCACTGTAATGTAAGATATCGCCCATTGTAATGTAAGACATCGCCCACTGTAATGTAAGACATCGCCCACTGTAATGTAAGACATCACCCATGGTAATGTAAGACATCGCCCACTGTAATGTAAGACATCACCCACTGTAATGTAAGACATCACCCACTGTATTGTAAGACATCGCCCACTGTATTGTAAGACATCACCCACTGAAATGTAAGACATCACCCACAGTAATGTAAGACATGGCCCACTGTAATGTAAGACATGGCCCACTGTAATGTAAGACATGGCCCACTGTAATGTAAGACATGGCCCACTGTAATATAAGACATGGCCCACTGTAATGTAAGACATTGCCCACTGTAATGTGAAACACCACCCACTGTAATGTAAGACATCACCCAATGTAATGTAAGACATCGCCCACTGTAATGTAAGACATCGCCCACTGTAATGTAAGACATCCCCCACTGTAATGTGAGACTGGTAATTACTACTGATAAGACTGGTGGAATGTAGGGGGCATCAGCTGAACAGTAGATTAACTAATACCCTCTACAAGTAGGCAGCTACATTAATTACTTTCACTGGCACCAGTGGTAGAGAGAAACAACTGAAATGGGTCAGTATTGACTCAATAAATGACCCAAATGACACCAGTCAACAATGGATATGATGTTAATTACCTAAGTGCAAGCCATTCACTTGGTAAAACCTTTACCTAATTCCAGAATGACTGACTAAAAATTACTTCTGGCTAAAGGTCTGGGAATGCCACGAATGACAGAACTGGGAGGAATGTGGGAAGAGAGATTCAGTGGGATTGGAAAAGGGGATACTGGGAGGGGAGAGGCATAGTATACACGGGAGTGAAACATTGGCAGATAAAAAAATTAAACTAGGGCGAATACCGGCCTCTACTTAACACCCAGGAGAAGGGTGAGGAGCTAACTATTCCCACACTGAAAACCGCTCGGACATTTCTTGTTTTGGTTCCCATTTTTTAATGTCACCGCAACAGACGACCAGGTGTCAGAGCGCCAGGTGTTGACTTACTTGTGATTTCATCTTCGAGTGCCTTGACCTTTCCACGACGCTTCACCAGGGTGATGTTGGGGTTGTCACCAGCGGCCGTGACGTCACCATCAATGGCGATACCTGCACACATACGCCAAAACCAGAGGTTCAAAGGACTTATTGTCATCAATAATGACCTCAGCTGACCTACTCGGGGTCAGACACAGATTACTTCAATTCAACACCTGCGTCAATTAATCATACATCGATAATAGAATATAATTGTCTGGCGACAGCGCCACTGAGAACTACCTGGAAAGGGGTAAATAAGACGACCTATTCACACGTCACTTCTAATAAAGGGCCACTTGTTATTCAGTGTACTTGATAGTTGATAGCCCAATAAAACGAGTCACTGACATGAACAACACCTGTTCTCCTACAGGTGTTGTTAATATATCATGTTACATCTACATGTTATGTAACAATATTATATTGAATATATTCACAATGGCATGAATCTTTTCACGGCGATCTTCTTTAATCTAGCCCAATCAGTGACACACAAGCCTCCACCACAGGTAGTGTACAAACCTGCCGAATCATAGCCGCGGTATTCCAGTCGCTTCAGCCCATTCAGCAGTATCTCGATGATCTCGCTGCGTCGACGCGGCGTCAAGAAGTTCAGATAGGCAAAAATTCCTGCAACGGCAACGGTTGGAAACACTGAGTTGGATGCTCAAATATTGCACAAACAAAATATCATTCGATTTCTAATTTAGAGAATTCCTATGAGGATTTAGGGAACCCAAAATTGTCTTGGTTAGATCTCAATTTATTTATTATGTAAGCAGGCATTACCGGGTACAGCGGGTAGTAGGGAATTTTGGATGTATATACAGTGTATGTTACACGAAATCAACTTAAATCTGGGCTGTTATATATAAAGATTAAAATTTTCTAGAACGTCTGCTTAAAATGGACATCTTTGTATTTCCTATTCTTGTCTTCAATGTGCTATGTAATGCCCACGCTTTAGATACAAGGAATAGCAAGTAATTAGGCACAGCACAGTTTCACTGAATCCCAATAGACTTGTACAAAATGTTTGTAGTTTTACGTCTGGGTAATTAATAATTTTTCTGATGTTGTCGTACCGAATGGGGTACACAATGGGGGCATACATTGAAATGTATTTAGATACAATAGAAATACTGGTACCAGCTTAGAGGCTGACAAAAGAACAAAGGGGACATTGATCTATGGTCACAGTCAGGTGCTAATCCTGTAGTAATCCATCTTATGGCTCTGAGCAAACAAATATTGTGGTCACTGCTAGCCTATTATGGCCATGGGGGGCACCTGCTGTCAAGTACCTTCTTCGCTAATTCGCACAGTTTGGCAGGTATAACATGTAATCATGAGACAGAAATGTTTATACTGAAAATGCATTTGAAAAAGTATTTGAAAATCTCAAATACTTTAGGAAAGTATCTAAATGCAAATACTTATAATTCCTAAATGTCAAATACAAACACTTTAAAAAAAGTATTTAAATACTTTCAAATAAAAATGTGTACAGCTGTACTAGAATGTATTTGCCCCCATGCCTGACACAAACATGCATGTATATACACACACAAATGCATACAGACAAATTACAGAAAACCTGTCAATAAGGCCACACCAGGCCTGATGCCCACAACTACCCCCCTCCCCGCCAAGGTACTACAATAATAGGGTATGGACAATGGGTCATGCTTTCTCTGCATGGCCAGGACATGACCACCAGCTGGACATAACCTGGGCCCGGACACCCAATCACAAATATAAGCCTACACCACATTATACTTCCCACGCATGAAGCTGGCCACTATTTATGTCCATTGTTGCCACAATAAAACCGTGGGTTAGCCATTGTGGTATGTGACCAGGTAAATACCCACTGGGGTCACTGCACTGGGTGACTGAGCAACCCTGGACATGGTGGTCAGCCACAAACCTGAGAGACCATCTGGGTGAAATCTATGTCAATGTTATCTTTGCCACTGCAGTATGACTGGTATAATTTTGCAAAAAAATCTAAATTTTTCGGCTATTACCTTATCACTTAAAAGTGGTCACAATGGCACTTGCAGTCAACCATTGCATACATCTTATAAGATTGTACACTGATACAGATTATACGTTCATTATGAACCAGCAGAACCGCTGATATATTTTCAAAGAAACAGGAAACCTACTGCCTTCAAACTGCGTACACAAACTACTGTTAAAACACTGGGTAGATAGATGCAAATTACTGCAAAGTGTATGCCCTTATGTAAAACGAAAACACCAATACAAACTTCAATATCTTGCTACGATAATGATAACAATATCGCATGGGTCAAGTCACAGGGTACCAATCCAAACAGACGAGGTATAATCCCTCGTGACCTTGTTGACAATGCTTTGTTTACAATCTCAATCTTCACAGGTGACCGTGGGACATGTCCCAATGGTTTCATGACTAACCCTTCCGATAACCAGGTGAAAACAACACGAGGTCCCTCCCACGATGTCACTTGACTATACTATAATGTAAACACACAATACAGATGTCGTTATTTCCATCTTCATCTTGTTGCCAACCGTTTGTCAAATTCTACCCGAACCATCTGTTCTTGTATTTTCGTGGAAATCAACATAAAAGATGCTGCCATCACTTGTCGTTTGAAACACAAGCTTCTGTCTGTGAACACAGTTCAGTGCGTTTCTGGTCACTGCTATAGATGCATTATGTGGGCAGCTATAACTACAAATGTATGCCAGTGCACAGTAGAATAATTTTACCTCATTGTAAATTAGCTTTGGTGTATAAAAATAAAATTGGCGCCACATAAAAATCACTGGTGCTATATTCACTTGTCGTGAACTCTTTATTGTGCAGATCAGCCAAAACCATCCAACTTTTGTTGTTCCTAACACACCTTTCATCAAATTTACACCAATCAGATCCTGCCGGACATTTTAAAACTGCAATATATTAAAACAGCAAGTTATGCTCTACAAGTGCTAAAGAAACATGCTTTACCATCTTACGAGAAACAGTCTGAATTTCTGAACTGATATGAGTTTATTTGGAATGAAGTTCAGACGCAGTCATCTCAATTACTTCCATCGTCGGATAGCACAATGCCAATGTTACTGAGATGGTTTCATGGGGATTTTGAGTCAGTAATCGTCATGGACACTATATTATTATCATCCAACTAAGTTGTCTGTGGTAAAATGTGGCTTAATCCACACTCACACATATTTCTTCAGCATTCACTGTGGCAGGACAGAACCTGGGCATGAAGACTACAGGTAGACAATTAACTCTCCTCCCATGCCCAATCACCCACTAGATCGATAGGGTGACCGATCAATAGACTGCATTGGTACATTCAATTCACACCAGTGTTCAATTATTTACGCCTGCCTCCTGTAGTGTGCCACTGCAAGCAGATGTGTTGTTGTGTGAAAATCTCTGTCATTAATGATTTATCACGGAGAAACGTAATGCGTATTGATAACAGTCTATGCTGTAAACTAGTAAGCCACTGTATAGAGTATGCATAGTGTAGATTATTGCACATTTAGTAGTCGCGTGTAATGTTCAACAGGCATGGTTGCAAATGAAATATAATTTGTATTATTATTAATGTAAATTTAATATATTTTGGAACCACAACCGTTCGTTTTTACCGTGACGAAGCAATCAAACATTATGATTATTAAATCTACAAATAGACATCAAGAAGTCACACGTCAATGATGTCATCATTCCCCGAACAATCCCATAAAGCAAATATTCCAATTTACACGTAAATCTGGCAACAAGCGAACCAGGAAGTTTTACTTATGAAATAAAACTTCCTCCTACATGACGTGCCCCAAGATTATAATCAGCATTGATTCCATTGAATTACAATCAAGGAACGTTAGTCTGAAGAAACACAACTGGGTTTGCCAGGTCAGGCTATAAACTAAGTATCAAAGGCAAACGTGGCGACACACCAGGAAGTTTGATTTGCTTATGAAACTCTTTTGTACAACACCTGATTCTGATCAGCATTGGAATATTACCACAAGATATTAGTTTAATGCAACACAGGACCACTGTTAGAAAATCTGATACCATCTTGTGGTTATGTTGACAACTATACAGCTTATGGCCCACGGTTCAGTGGCCTTCTAGCAGTCCCTTCGAATGACCCTGACGACAGAGTGGGGGACTGCCCCTGCCAATCTGTGGGTATGTTTAAGTCAATTACTGAACACAAAACCGAGTCAGATGTTGCAGATCGGTAACGTAAGAAGTTAAGTGTACAAGTCACGCCACTGATTTGCATGCAGTCATTTTCTGCGTGTAAGAACATGTTAGCACATGTACACTTGAGTCAGGTCAACCGTGACTCTGCTACTGGACAGAGGCACTCTGACACGAATGTAATACCTGGTGCATCAGATATATTAATTTATATTACCAAGCATATCTGAACTGTATATAAATATGACTAACAACAACATTGTGCTAACATTTCAGTAAACCAAAATGACTTATTTCGAGCAGACATCATCATTTTAAGAGATGTTTTCCGGATGTTAATCTGTGTTAACGAGCTGCAGTCGTGACATTTTACGGCCACTCCTCCACAAACAGAACAGAACACGTCAGGCTTATTGAGCTACACCTACGCTAATTCATGTACACACATCAAGCACAATTAACGACACAGGTAACAACACCTGTATGTTGATTACATGCAACCATTATTTTGAACTACAGATAGATATATATTATATCGGTGCATTGACAGTTGATACAGACCATTTTAAAAGTATCATTATGATAATAAGGCGGCTGAAATATTAACAAAGTCAACACAGGAAATAATCTATCATTAACAGGTTACACCAACAAAGTCGACTGAGTACCACACAGCTATAATCACCTGTGTTAAACCAGATTTATAGAAGTTAATCTAAATGGGGCAGTGAATTGCCAGCCATGAAAATGTGGGTCTTCGGAACTACAGGTGGCTCACATTGGTTTCATGGAACCAGTGCCTTTATTAAATGAACATTTTTAACACCACACACACACAATACGTACACTGACAGTGCAGTGATCTTTTTCAGTTTGTTTACGTTCACATTTCTGCTGTCACCAGTGCATATGTTAACGCGTCATGGGCAGTAGACGTGGCAGGTGTTTGTGGCTGAACAGACAACAACACTGGGACACAACATGACAACAACACACCACATAAAACAAGACAACACACAAGTCTAGAGTCTAGAAGCCACAAGACCACAACAATCATAGTCCTATTACTATCGTCTTTTCGGGTTCATCAAAAAAAGGCTTAAGTGGTACTCGGAAGAACTGCTTTCACCACCATTGCCTTAGTTCAATACGTCTGTTGCATAACATGTCAACGTTTTTTGTGAAGGACGGGATTTCATGACGATGTACTGATAATACAGTAGGGAACTTTAAAGGTTAAATCCAGTTGGAAAAAAGAAATCGTAGCCGCTCCTTTGCCTACAAGGATATGATTTAAGTCCAGGTATAATACAAACTTGATGTTGCAACAACATGTTATCTTTTTCCATAACAAAGGCACTGGAATCTGTGCAAAGCAGAAACATGCACAAAGTCACTCCTTAATAAGCAGATGGCAGACACAAGTCTAAAACATTGAAAACAGGTCAACCAAACACTTTTGCGAGTTTTGTCGTTAGGCTTGTCACTCACAACACGCCCCAAGGCCATGGTACAATAGCTGAATGAAGAATTGCTCCTAACAACCCAAAGTTTGGCTGAACAGAGGTGGATATAATTAGACACTATAAATGGAAACGTGCACACAACATGATGCACGCAATACTACAATCTCATTTTGGATGGCCAGCCTGGACTACAAATTAAATTTTTAGCCAGATTTTACTGCAAGACAAGTTTAGATAATGTATGCCACGGCAGATTTTTATTTATATTTTTATGACAAGTCTGGATTTTTTTAACTTTACATAAAATAAATATTGTTTTCCAGCAGCCAAGTTTTATTTTCTTTAATCATGCAAATCATAGACCAGCCCCACCACTCAAACCCTGACCAAACTTAACAAGATAATTCAGGAGCACGTAAAGGACGGATCCATGACATTTTGGTAAAGGACACTTTGGCAATGGACATTTCGGTAACTAGACATTTCGGTAACAAGACATTTTGGCAAAACTACTGAAAATAATCAGAGTCCAGTCTGCCATATTAGGAGGTAACCTGTTGAGATGTCAGTCAGTTAAACCATTTGTAAATTAGGATGGTCCAGACATGGAACTTAGCTTTCTACCAGTAGTCAGGCAATGTGTAAAGTAGTGCTTGCCTCTGAAGGGAACATGGCTTCCAAATAGCAGTGGTGGTGGCTAAAGTTTTCAACCACTACAGCAAATCACTGGCTAGCAGGACACATTTAAATCCAGACACACACAAGGTGAAGCTATACATGTGAACATGGAGCTATCAACAACAACCAGGGGAAAGCAAGCAAAGCTATTGTGGAATGGCTATACCAAGCATACAGAGAAAAATGACATGATAAGGTGGCGTTGTACATGTCGTGCAAGCAAGCACTGCCCTGCTAGTGCATACACCAACTTGCTACCAGCATATCCAGTGTTAAAAACTGACCACAACCACTGTCCTGAACCTATGATGCTAGAGGTTGGTAGATGCCTTACGGAAATGCGTATACGTGCTGCTTTAAGTAATGACCCGCCAGCTCGTATTTACGCTGACAACATCACAGCATTGACAGGTGCAGATAAGGCGATTCTACCGAGTGTTGATACGTGTAAGTTTTTTAAAAAGAAATATGCCTTTATAGAATATTTATTGGTTTTACCAAAATGCCATGCTACCAATATGTATGTTACCAAGATGTCCTGTTACCGAAATGTCAGGTACCAAAACGTCCATTACCAAAGTGTCCTTTACCGAAATGTCTGGATACCGTAAAGAACACCCGTAATGTTTGATTGCTTTCTGATCAAGTGGTTGATTTTTATAAGTACCCATTACGTCATTGTCACTGTCAGACAAGTTATTAGAAAAGGCACCATATAACCACGGGGAAATACCAGAGATGGAGTAATCGTTCTTGTACTTGAGTACGAAGGAAAGTAATCGTACTCGAGTACATTACTAAAGTAATCGTACTCATGATTACTTCTCACAATTACATTTTTTTCATATGAACAGTTGCAAGCAAATATATTAGACAGATAAAAATGACAATATTAGAAGTAATCTAATAAATGTAATAATAATCAAGGTATTCATTTTCTATTACTGTTGAGCATTTCAGTTAAATAAATATTCAGTCAGATTTCCCTAATTAATACCTTCTCTTCCCATAGAAGCAACATCTCCTCACCCTCCTGCTTAGTACAAAGTACAAGTTATATTGTGACAGTCCCTCTGAAGCACTGCAGGAGATAAGCATCCCCTAACATATTGCTTTGTAATTTTAGAAGCCAGGCCACAGCCCCACCTGTACTGTTTGCTCAGTATGGTGTGAATGACTGGTCATATTTCCAACATCCAGAATCCTGACTGGGTCTGGGCGGTTAGCTGCTAAATCCCTCTCTATTATGTTTAATTAAGTGCAAACTGTAAACCTGTCTAAATCCACAACCATACAGACATGGGGTCAAATACACTGAAATGTAATTAAATACAAATATTCTTGAGGGATTACAAATACTTTTTAAATATAAATGTATTTAAATATGAATACATTGAAAAGTATTTCAAATACTTGTTCATATATTTTTCAAATACTTTTCATTTTATATTACTATGTAGGTAAAAGAAAAGCAACACATATTGAGACATCTAGTTTATAGGCATAATTAGTGTTTTGCTCATATGATGACAGGCAGACCAGTGCTAGGGAGTATTGTTATTGCTAACTGCATCACAGTGACAACTGACTGAAAGAGGTAAAGGCCAAAATATATTGTTTGTATATTACGCCAGGAGGTCCATAATAATATAACGCCTATGTTGCCCTCAGAAGAGACACTGTTAATCATTGCTACCATGTTGTGAGGAAGGCTCAACTTCAAAGTCAGCCAGGAAACCAGAATAACCTGGTGCCAAATTGAAGCCTGACTAAAGAACAAAAGGGGATATTAACCTATGGTCACTGTTAGGTCCATCCTCTGGCTCTGAGCAAACACAAGTTGTGGTCACTGCAGGGCCAGGGGGAAGCCTGCTGTTAAGTGTCTTCATCAGTAATTAGCACTGTTGGGTGAAGTTGCAGTGCATTAAGGTGAAAAAGAAATGTTGATACTGACAATGTATTTCAAAAAAATATTTGAACAAGTCAAATACTTTAGGAAAGTATTTAAATACAAATACTTTTAATTCCTAAACATCAAATACAAATAAATTAAATTATTAATCCAGCATTAAATGATTCATCCAATATCTGAGAAAGTCATCTAATTATTAATAACACTAACACCTGGATAGTGGATAGCAGTAATCAGTTAGAACATTAGTGACACAACAACAGAGAATGACACCTAGGGATTCCATGAAAGTCGCCTTTATGTTAGAAACAGGATATTCATTAAAGTAATCATTAAAGTAATCATGCTTACATTCTAAAGTAATCGTACTCGAGTATATTGTAAAGTAATCGTACTCGTACTCGAGTACATTTGGTTTCTGAGTACTCATGCATGTTCAAAGTAATCATACTCGTACATTTGTATTGTACTCACTCCATCTCTGGGAACTACACAATGAAGCATTCTTTATTAGCAAAATTTTAATCAAACATTTCAACATTGTATTCCTACACATAATATTTTATGTACACGTGTTGACTGGCTTAGACTATGTATGCATGCTCAAACACACATGTCTATCCACTATCCAGGGATATTTTTGGACAGGTAAAACTTTGATTCTGCATAAAGGCCCTGTAGTGTGACAGGTGTCCTAAGACTTCAAGATGAGTGATGTTGAATGGGATTGTAATCACAGGGCGACGTGCTAACATTTTAAATAAAAATTTGACCTGAAGGTGTACTTCATATAGATAGATCTACAGCTGGAATAAGAAATATTTTTCAAATACCATTACCCAAACAGAGCATATAGAAAGAAATGGTCGGATACATGTATCAGAGTACATAGACGGAATCTGATGAAGACGTCAGATACAATCCCTGTGGCCACATCAGCGTACAGTGTGCACATGCAAAGCTATACCCCATTACGTGCAAGAAATCATTCCGACTCACTTAATTATTTATTATAATGTTCCATGTTTAGCATATAATATATGCATTTGATTAGCAGAGTGCACTCCCTAGTAAACTAACATATATCACGTAATAGACAAGGTCATACACTCACACTCGCAATTTTTTTAATTATATTTTTGTGTGCAACATGACTTTGGGGTGATAATGTACGACAGAGAAGTGTACTTGAAAATGTCTACTGGACTGGAGCAATTAGAATCCACTAGTATTCATTCACTGCCGTAATGTGTAACATCTAACAACTGATCAAGGAACTGTATAACAATAAAACAACTTAAGTATGGTCATTGCACAAGCAAGTTTATCCAGAACAGGCAATTATCATGCACCTAACTCGACAAAACCATGTGCATAATTAAAAAAATAAAATGTACATAATTTGACAGACATAAATTGCTATCTACACAATGTCATAATCTAGACGTGTCCATTACCTAATCTGCATGAGCTATTCAGTTGTTTGGAAATAGGATGACTGTTTCAAGTCTTTATTATGCAAAGATATGCATAATTATGTGTTTTTGTCATGAAACAAATGTTAAAAATTACACAGCCATGGTGTGATTTAGGACAAACATAGTCTCAAGAGAGTAGAATGAAAAGACCTTAAAACATTTCACTACTTTCACTAAACAGACAACCTTTTATCAGACTTGCAATCCCATGGTTTTGCTATCGTGCAAACACTGTCTTTACTGGTTTTGTTCTCCTGGCAAAAAACAGGTTTTTGCCAGTATGTTTTCCAAAGCCTGGCATAAATTACATTTCTGTCTTCAAGGAACGAACCACTTCTACGTTGACGAAGAGATCACATCGACAGGACTTCACAAAAAGACAACTGATACATGACTGCAAAAAGACAGCTTCTATGGTCACAAATGACTTGGCAACAATTGCAAACACATTGTAACTGCTATTCACTAAGTGAGCAATGCTAACATATCCATTCTATTTTAGTCATACTTCGATAAATTCTGGCTGTTCTGTTGCAAATGAACTTTCGCAATCACTTAATCCCTGAAATAACAGACGCTGAGCAACATTAGGTAGCAGGTGTGCCAACAGTTACTACTGTACTTGTAGGTCAAACAGCAGGAAGTGAATAAGCTCAACTGCCTTTGGCTGAATGACCAAGATTTTAGACATGTAATTCAGTTGCCGTGAAAAGGTTTCTGTGTCGTCTGGCTGATCTGCAAATGTGACGTATATCTGCATTCATGATATTGTATGCTTATGGCATGATGTTTACTCGATAAAGTATTTAAACACAGCAACGCTCAATCACTGTGCTTCCTTGTTGAATTGTATTGACATGGTTCCCGAAAGGCACATCAAATTGCTTACAAAATAGCTCATGCGAAACACCAATGTATGTACTCAGGCAACCGAAATGTAAATTCCTAATATGATAACATTCTAGCTTGCCAACTTCCTTGTTGCCATTCACGTGGCACTCCCATGTTTCAGTTTGTTAAACCAGTAACTGGTACTTTAATTGAAACACACATTTGTTCATGAACGGATAACAGTTTTGAACTAAGATGACATAAATTTACCTTTTATAAAATTAAATACCACATAATGTGCGCACCAATAAAAATAACAAACATGTTGGGATTTCCGGGTATTATCCTAGATAACACCCGGAAGGTGAGCATCAGGTGATTCCAAAGAAGAACAAACATTAAACATTATTAACAACACTTGCCATTTGCCAAAATGCATATAATTACACATTTCTTGAAAACAATGCTTTACATTTCCTGTCTCACAGTCTAGCAATTGGGCATACATTCAACAGGATATATTATATATACAGCTAATACCACAACATGTTTGTTACTGGTGGTACAAAGAATAGCCTACAGACATAGCAAAATAGCTTTATGCAGCTAAAGACTCAGCCACCTGTCATTTGGACAGGTAAAATGTGTTGTGCACGGGTAGACATTTGATCACTGGATGGGCACACAACATAAAGCGAAATAAATCCGTTAAAAATCATACACATTGTCAGTTATGGGTGTCATACATGTGCTTGTAGTTTATTTCACATCATAAAACACATCTCAACTGGCTTGTACGTATATAAATTAACATGTACGTGCCTACCACCCAAAAAATGTGTGACTGACAAAATAATTTCATGCATAAAGCCCAGCATAGAAACTACAAGAAATATCACATATTTAAGGATGACACATTGAATTTTGACAAGCAACTGTGAAATACAATTTGAGATTTTTCTTGACAACATGTCTTAGAAGCTTTACCCATGCCAATACAAATGTGTGTCATATTGCAAATCACTGTGTTTCAGTTTAAATTATGCCTGCTGGTATTTAAAACCAATTTAGACGTGCCATATTTTGACAAATTAATAATCAGACACCCAAAACATTCCCACAATTTAAGATTATTTGGCATCTTTAGTATTTTAATAATATTTATATAGTAATCCGCCTAGCCCTAGCATACGTCTACATAACGCAAAGTCAAAGAAACTGATCTGCTCATACGATTGCATGGACCTTTTATTAAGTTTGTAGTAAAATACAAATTAGTTGCAATTGTTAACATATTAGAACGTGATATGTCGAGCAGCCAGCACTCAGGCCACCGTTGTGTCTACTAACTGGCATGAGATGAATAATAATGTGTTTTATGAATGAACCACGCCTAGGCTAGGCTAGCTGCGACAACGATTCTCCACAAAACAACGTAGGCATTCTCGAGTGAAACCAACGCGAGAAATGATTGTAAATAACCGAACGTCGCCGGGTACAGCGCTCAACGTAACCGTAATTGTTTACAAGCGTCAACATTGACAATTTGAAAACAACAAGTACAGAGTACGTTGCCAGCAAAACACTGACAATCTAACAACCGACATTGCACCATGCAACGTGCTGGCGAGTGGAACTTACCACACATTATCGTCTGTCGGGCAAGTCTTGTTTGGTCAGTCACCTGGGCAGAACACACAAGGAACTGGAAATGCGTCTACGGGTCCAGTGCACCGGTCTTTTGTACCGGCAAGTTCACGTCACGCAAACTTCGTGCCACGTATTTCGGGGGGTCAAGTCGATAGAAGCTATTGACATTACGGCTTCTTGACACGGTTGGACAGAAGCTAGTGATACTGCTGCGTTTTGATTGGCCAGGCGTATGACCCGCAGGTCGCGCAATGACGTCAGTACACTTCCTTCTCATTGAACGCCGCTCCGCGCGCGCGAGTAGAGCGTAGATAACCTTGAATGCAAAACTACGTGTGGTATGTTTCACGATTATAATCTAGTGGCTAGTAGAGTAGACCTATTTCTGCATACGATCTTTTGCAGTATTCAATTATACGTCGTATGTGAGTGCGTCTGTGCGTGTGTATACGCACGTAACATGCATACTAATTATTATTATATCTAGGCTTACCTCGATCACTATTGTAAGTTATACAATGATATCAATATATAGGCATTCTATGCTATTGCCATATGCACATAGAGATGTTCACCTATAGACCGTCTATAAGTTATAGCTTTATATAACCATGCAATAACCACAAGAGCCGGTGGAAAATAAAAATAAATCGGGAGGCTAATTTCTATTTTGAAGAATCCAGACAGGCTACACGCTGCATGTGGATAAGTTACGCGTTTTATTGATAGCATAAATTTATCATAGGTACTAAGGCATAGAGTCTAGGCCTGTCCTCTCCACCAAAACAATTAATTAAAACTATAATTGTAGTATATTTTGTATTGTTATTAATTTTATCCCCTGTTACGCCAGCCCAGTTTTTAAACTAGTTTTTTTATGAAAATGTGGAAGCAGTTGAAAGTGATCATTGGCCAGGCGTATGACCCGCTGGTCGCAATGACGATAGTCATTTGCTCCTCAACAAATGCTGCTCCGCTCACGAGTAGATAACTTTGAACTCAACATTACGTTAGGTATTTTTCACGATATAATGTATAGACATACTACAGTTCACTATGTAATGTATATACTACATTGAATATGTGTCATTTATATATAGTATGGCCGTAGATGTCTGTGATTTTTTGTCACATATACAGTATAGACTTATTAACGCCAAGGATGTAATACGTATCTTGGCTACGAAAGCATATCATAGACTTTCCAAGTAACGATGCAATATAATCACATTGGCTGGTGGAAAATAATTTAATAATATGTTATGTTGTGCGTGATTATAATTTGGCTGTGTAGTATTCTAGTTATCGTCACGCATGGTCGACGAGCAACAATGCTATGACACATATTGTACATGGCCGTATGTCCGAATGCTGATTCACAGAAACCAACATTAGCCTTTTTAATCGTAAATGCTTAGGGCCTTGTACCAGTAATAACGGCCATATCATATATACAAATAGCAATTTCAATGTACTAAAAGTTACTATTATATAAACACGGTGATGGCCGGTAGCCTTGACACATAAGCTCCGTCTACGTGCATCCGTGTTAATGAATTCGACCAGCAGAGATTGTTATCGACGTCTTTGTCCGTCTCATTTGTGCAATCAAGGAAGTTGTGTTTCGCAACAAACACTTCCGTGACAGGGGGATAGGCATGGTAGTATATTTATAACAGCCGCGCAGCCTGCACGCACGCGGGTGTTCGTACATAAACTACACACCCAAGCGACCCACAGAAACACACACATACACACACCACACACCACACACCACACACCACACACCACACACCACACACCACACACCACACACCACACACCACACACCCACACCCACACCCACACCCACACCCACACCCACCACCCACCACCACACACACAACACACACACACACACACACACACACACACACACACACACACACACACACACACACACACACACACACACACACACACACACACACACACACACACACACTCAACCACACACATACACACACATACGTACACACACGCCCACTCAACACACACGCTCATTTAACACACACGCTCACTCAACACACACGCTCACACACACACACACACACACACACACACACGCGCGCACGCACGCACGCACTCACACACATACACATGCTCACACACTAACATATACACACAGGCAAACACACGCACACACGCAAACACGCAAACACGCACACACGCACACACGCACACACGCGCACACGCGCACACGCGCACACGCGCACACGCGCCACACACACACACACACACACACACACACACACACACACACACACATACACACACACTTTCGATGAATTGTTGAATACTGTAACAAATTAATAATTAATGCAAATGTAGTCACTACAATGTATTACATCGTGAAAAATACCAGCATAGTGTAGGGTTCAAAGGTTATCTACTCCGCGGAGCAGCGTTCAAAAAGATCAGTGGAGTGACCTCGTTATGAATTGCAGGTCATAAAACTGGCATTCACGTTCTTTAAAAACATAGAATTGCTCTTTTATAAATAATTTAATAAATCCAATATAATATGCTCCGTTCTGTTGTACGTGGTTATACTTTGGCTGTGTTGTATTCTAGTTGTCGTCACGCCTGGTCGACCAGCAGCAATGTTGTGACACAGGTGCAGTCATATAAACACCCTCTAAGTAGTGTGAATGAATACGATCAGCACATATTGTTACTGACGTCTTGTCCATCGCATATGTGCAATCAAGGAAGTTGCATTTCGCCACGAACACACAGGGATAGGCATGTTACTTTTAGTACAACCATGCATGTGTGTGCACACATGCAAGCACGCGGGAGCTCGTGGATACATACAAGCGCGTGCGCGCGCGCGCACACACACACACACACACACACACACACACACACACACACACACACACACACACACACACACACACACACACACACACATATCACCATACATACACCCACTCACTCACTCACTCACTCACTCACCCACTCACCCACTCACCCACCCACCCACCCACCGTCCCACCCACCCTCACTCACTCACTCACTCACTCACCACCCACCCACCCACCCACCGTCCCACCCACCCTCACTCACTCACTCACTCACTCACTCACCCACCCACCCTCCCTCCCTCACTCACTCACCCACTCACCCAAACTCACGCACGCACACACACACACACGCGCGCGCACGCACGCACGCACGCACGCATACGCACAGTTTCGATGAATTGTTGAATACTGTAATAAATTATATGTCACTAGATTACATCGTGAAATGTACCATACATAATGTATGGTTCAAAGGTTGTCTACTCCGCGGAACAGCGTTCACTGTTATGAGAAAGAAACCTCAGTATACTGACCTCATACGATTTGAGGGTCGTATGACTGGCATTCACGCTCTTCAAAAGCATAGAATTGTTAGTATGGCTCCATATAGCCGGCTTTTAAATGTTATCTTCGAGAGGTTAAAATGTGCTGCCGCCTCACAGAGCCTGGGTAATCGAGGCTATCTGTCGTATTGACAACATAAATCAAAACGACACCAGTGACAATGCGCAGAGAAACACCGACTGTCATCTGTCACAATTTGACAGCTCTGATGCCACGCTGCACAAAAGCACCGATGCCTCCAAGTTTGAAGTTCATCCAAATATCCAACTGTTCCATTGGGTTAATAAAAACGAACTAGTTTGACTTGATCATTATACACGTACTCAAGGCACGCACAAACCACCTTCTCCACAAAATACAGCTAGTGCTTTCAGAGTGTGTGTGTTTTACAATTGTTTAATATGAAGATGCCTATATGCTGAGACGTGTGTCTCTGTGCGGTTGCATCTGTGTTTCGTACAGTTTTTACCCAATGGTACTAAATAATTAATTCAAGTTACTTCGGCCTACCTGCCCGTGCAAGCCGTTTATCTGAATGTGACTCAACTCGCCAAGTCAATGTTGTCACGAACAGTTTTAAAGTTTAAAAAAATATATGCATTCAAATAGCGGATACAGTGTGCAGATATACATGCGCCCTCACCTTACTTACTTCAGCAACTAATAAAAGTTGTTTCAGGCTTTTATATTCACATTTACTTATGTAAATTCGTACACATCATATTGTGTTGTACGTCATTTCGTACACGTCATACTGTCTTGTGTTATACGTCCCTGGACAACTGCATAGCGCTATCACTGTGTTGCCATCACGCGTGTGGTATTTTCAATTTTTACCGTTCGTCGGAGTGCTCCGTGGTCCCTTACAAGAGATCATTACGTGGCCAGCGACTGGATAGCTCGAATACGCCAATAACGAATATCGGTATGCCAATGTGGCGACGTTATTCACAGAACACGTGTTTAGACTTTCAGCTGTTCCATTTGTTGTAACGTACAGCACCATAGAATACGATTGTATCAATACGACGCTGTTGAAATCATTGCAAATCTGTGTGTGTTGGCATTGGCATGTGTGACATCACATTGCCTAGGCCCACCAAAGAGCTACAGAAAACTGCCGTGGATAGAAGGACTCGAAAGTGAATAGAAGAAGAACTGTGGGTTGAACAGCGCATATACAGAAATAACAGACGGACGACCGATGCTTACCTTGAAGGAGGAGATAGAGACCAGGCTGGAGATGGCAGAGAGAATGGCAATGAGTCTGTCAATCTGTAACAGACCTGCGACACAGTCAACGGAGAAATGGTGACAGGAACAGTGACACCGATGAAAGTCCTCAAAATAGATGCCCGAATAGTGGAAGCAATATTATATGAGAAATCAACGGGAGGATTTCGTTGCTGTTGGAACCGTGTTAGCATCGGCTTGAAGCAAGGCATTGCCATAAACCCTTTAATGTTTGTAATGTTGATAGAACGACGACCAGCAGGAACACCAGCACGATGCATAGCCAAATACCAAGTTCCCAGGGAGATTATGTTTGCCGGTGATATGGCCCCAGGGGTCTACTAGCACAGAATAAGCAAGAACTGTAAAACAGGTGTTGGAGAAAGGGAAACGGGTGTTCAGGAAACACGGACTGGGAATGACAGAAGATGGAGAACACAGAAGTGGTGTAGATCGAACAACACAGAGAGGGGTTAAACATCACGTTGGAAGGGGAGGAAAGCGTGCGACTGCAGTGTGTACCTTAAAGGGTTACGGAGGTTGGGCATACATAGGTAAAATTGCGACGTCGTGTATAAGGGAGGGGCGAATACTTCAATACTACAGAACACATTATAATAATTAAGCTAAGTGGGAAGGTTTCGAGAGCACGTATTATACCGCATGTACGTGTAATCTGGAGACAGTGGCATGTAGTGTAATCTGGAGACAGTGGCATGTAGTGTAATCTGGAGACAGTGGCATGTACGTGTAATCTGGAGACAGTAGCATGTACGCGTGATCTGGAGACAATGGCATGTACGTGTGATCTGGAGGAAGTGGCATGTAGTGTGATCTGGAGACAGTGGTATGTACGTGTGAACTGAAGACAGAGGCATTTACGTGTGATCCGGAGACAGTGGCATGTAAGTGTGAACTGGAGACAGTGGCATGTACGTGTGAACTGGAGACAGAGGCATGTACGTGTGATCCGGAGACAGTGGCATGTACGTGTGATCCGGAGACAATGGCATGTACGTGTGATCCGGAGACAGTGGCATGTAGTGTGATCTGGAGACAGTGGTATGTACGTGTGAACTGGAGACAGAGGCATTTACGTGTGATCTGGAGACAGTGGCATGTACGTGTGATCTGGAGACAGTGGTATGTACGTGTGAACTGGAGACAGAGGCATTTACGTGTGATCCGGAGACAGTGGCATGTACGTGTGATCTGGAGACAGTGGCGCTGATAGAACAAAAATAACTAGGTTAAAAAAATCACAAGAACAATGATGGTATCTAGACGGAAGAAAGACAACCGATCTTTATTTTGAGTTAAGGATGGCTTGCAGCATATGTGAACACTAGTAAGAAACCGGATGAGAGGGACGAGCAATTTGGCGAAGGCGGATTTAGGCCAATTTGCAGAGAGGCAGAATAAAACCAAGGACACAGAATTAAAATAAATTGGGAGATTCCCAACAAACAAAATCAGGTTACGTTACCAGAACGTTATTTCTATGTTACGATAACATTAACCGATAACGTACTCCTGACGTTTTTTTTGTAAAGTTTGCATTACGTTCCCTTAACGTTATATGGGAACGTTATTGCATAACCTACTTATAACCTTCTGCTAACGTTACCGGAACGTTACGTGTTGGCTGAGTTA